>JANAVB010041018.1:3141319-3666059 GCA_029216955.1 Iris pallida
TTTTCCCATACCCGCCCATAAGCAGAGAGGCAAACTTTTTTCCCACAGTGCCCCGAACTAACTCGATATATAATATCAATTGATTAACAGAGAGAGAGAGGAAGAGAAGTTCGGAAAACCCAAACCCTAAAATTCTCGACCTCATCAGCGCCGAGTCAGGCAACCCCCTCCCCACGTACGTGCACAGCGGCCGGGCGCGGCCAGGCATCGCCGGAGTCGGCCACGGCCGCGCGGAGACAGCACAGCGCGCGCGCTACGAACAGCGACGACAGCGCCGACCCAATGTTCGTGACGGAATTCTCGTCACACGGCCGATCGTTTGTCGATCCAATCGATCAAGTGTGTTCCCAACTATACGCTCCGATCCTCTTCAAATGATTTGATTTGTTTTGCGTCGTGTCCATCGTAAATGCACCCGATTGGCGGAAACTGTCCAACCAGGACAAAATATTGCATCCAAACACCCATCTTGGGTGGCCAAAATTGGTCGATCCTGTTAGGAAGCAAAAAATCTAATTGAATAGGTTTTTAGTCAATATGTACAGCTTCGAAACACTTTTTGTAGTTTTTACTTTCATTAGTTTTCAGCGAGAAATCTGTTTCCAAAAATCAGGAAAATCCATGAAAAATAGTTTTCAAAAATTAGAAAAACCATCCGATACGATGTGCGTTCCGCCAAATCGGGCGACATGGTCACGAACCGAAAGCATCGAAAGGTGCGTAACGGCTTCGTGGTCGTGTGGGCTTTGACAGAATTCAAATTGGTCATGTGTGCGCGACGAAATTGATGCATATCCGTCGAAATTTACCGTATCGGTCTCTGTGCAAGTTTCTCAATTACTTTATACACGCTCGTCAGATCGAGACGAAACTTGCGCCAACAGGACCGTATCATTTTTTGGTCATGTATGCCAAGTTTGGTCCGAGTCTGAGACAGTTGATAAAATCGTCGTTTCGCGGGCCCCACGGTCCGACTCAACGGGTGATTTTGTGCACGGTCGACTGGAATCTAAAATTAGATATACGGTTGGGTTCGTATCGGAAAACCGGATCCGTAGACATGTAGTTTAACGACTTTAGAGACCGTTGACTCTGGCACACTTTTCGGTGCAAAGCGGGTCCAACGACGGACATCGTTTTTGCCCGAAATTATCGTTTTGTTCCTGTGTCCAGAATTGGACTTAAGGACAGACAATCCTAGCTAATTTGACTATTCTGACAATATTGGTAATGTTTGTTTCAGCTTTCGGAGAGAGTTGTGGTGACTTGGACTGTATGGCTTACCAGTTGACGGTATTTTATTGGTTCTTCGTGCTACCACCAGGCAAGTATACCTTGTCTCCCTCTACAGTTTATTTACATACATATTTCTATTGTCATATAGTTTTACTAGTTGTTTATTACTTGTGATTTGTATATCGTACATGCTAGTATAGCTATAGTCCTTGTACATGGTTAGCCTTGTAGTTTCATATTGGATTAGTTCTTTCGTGTATCGTGATAGGGTCGTGTCGTGTCTTCACCTGTGTCTTGACTGAGTCGTGTCTGTAAGTATGTTTGAGTAAACTGCTATTCCTTGTCTTTCCCACAACCTGCGAGTCCACAATCGGGGCGAGGGTTGTCCTTTGTACCTGCGAGTCCACACACGGGACGAGGGTGACTTGTCTTGAAACTGACCTGCGAGTCCACAATTGGGGCGATGGTTGGTTATCCATTGATCTACCAGCAGTTCATTTATACACACTTGATCCCGTATCCGAGTTTATAGTTACCTGTCAGTAGCCACTTGTCAGTCTCATGTCTGGTTCCTGTTTATATCCTGGTTATATTATTACATGATTAAACTGTTAGATAGACATGTTTTATGTATCTTGCTAGTCCTCTGAGGACCTGATGATCTCTTCAGGTTTAGCGATTGTATGGAGTTAGTTAGCAGAGCGGGATGGTAGAGGATTGCGATGCATGATACAGGTATTTGCTTGTGATATTTCTTTGTTATCCTCTCGTGCTTTATATTCAGTACCATGATATACTCTGCTTATTTATAGACTCATATCATTCTTAGAGTCTAATCGAATAATATGCTAATGGGCTGCAGACCATGACCCATACTTGTTCATTCTTGTTTATATGATTCCTGTGGATTGAGATATAGTTTAGATTAGACTTGATACCATGACCTTGACAGCTTATACGTACTCGAGTCGGGCTGGAGTCCGCTCAATACATAGCTGGCTTGCTCACGAGCTCGCGTCCGAAAAGCGGGTGCGGGTCGTGACATCACCTCAACTCAAGTTTTGATCTATTCGACTAAATTCGAAATCTCGTGTACGATCCACTAAGTTTTCTCGATCATGACCTCTATTTATTTCATCGTTCCAAATCTCTATTCAACTGTTTTGTAACTTGCACTACACATTCACAATCGTCCGAACGATATCTCGTTTGAGACTCTCAAAATTACGACCATCTAAGCGTTACTCGTTCTAAGGCTTTGCGTGATAATATCACTTGCTAATACACTCGTTGCTACCCGTAAATCCTTAATTTTGCTCGAACAATTTTTAAGACGGTCCATACACCACTCAGGGTTCGAGCCACTCGACTAATCGTCAATACTCACTCTTACTCTTCTTTGAGACTATTGCATACACCACTCGGGGTCAAGTCATTCTACAAACCTTCGAAAAGATCATTCGATTCACAATCGATACGTTCGAATATACATTTGCCCGTTTCTCAAAATCTAAGAGCCATTTCCTATGTTCGTCTTAGCGTTGGTCCGATGGTATCTCTATTGATATAGACTATAAGTCTAACTTATTCTTGTCCGAGCGATAGACAATCTCGCTTGCGAACTCGCTTGCACTAGAAGGTCTAGGTGCGCGATACTCGGCGCAACTTAGCTAAAGGACTGCGGGCATAGCCGTCCTGTTCAAACTATACTTCGGTCTCGTACACCTGTTCGTAATTGTCAGCTTAAGGTCATTCAGGCATGCACACAACTTACTAACTTTAGCATGGTTTCCTTTCAATTCAAGTTCGACACAGTTCGGCACAAGGCCTTCACATATCAATTCCGTTCAACCAAATACTTGCACGAGCTTTTAAAAATATTAGGCACAACGAGAGAGAACGTATACTTCTTTTATCCACGATCGAGCTTTCAAAACTGAGAGAATTCTACAACAAAAATGTGTTTTAACGACACTCAAAAAGTGTCATTAATGACTTTCCATTAAAATAAATTTCAGCCCCAGTAGGAATGTTAAACTATATCAATCTATAATAACAGATTCACTTCTTAACTTATTTGCTATGTTAGAAGATACTTCCTCCTGTAATTAAAAATAGTGTCCTCATTAAAATCACTTTTACTACGTATAACAGCAGTCTTTGACAATGGTTACCTTTCTTAAAAATAGTGTCCTATCCAAAAATACTTGATATTTCTAAGAAATGTCTCCCACACTGAATTGAAGAGTATGTCCTTGATAACCTTTAGGGGGCGTTTAGTATGCGGAATACTATATAGTCGGGAATTCTATATTCCCGGGAATCAAATTCCAAGGAATTAAATTTCTTGAAAAATTACATTCCCATGTTTGGTGACAATATAAATATTCCCGGAAAAATAAATAATAATAACGAATAAAAAATCGGTAAAAATAAAAAAAAATGATAAAAACGACAAAAAATCGATAAAAATGACAAAATAACAAAAAACGACAAAAAATCGGTTAAAACGACAAAAATGACCAAAAAGCGACAAAGAATGTATAAACGACAAAAAATAACAAAGAATGGTAAAAACGACAAAAATAACCAAAACACGACAAAAACGACATAAAATCAATAAAAACGACAAAAAAACTAAAATGCGGCAAAAACGACAAAAACCAACAAAAAATCGGTTAAACGACAAAAAATGACAAAAATCGGTTAAAAACGACAAAAAATCGGTTAAAAACAACAAAAAAATAGGTTACAAAAAATGGGTAAAAACGACAATAAATCACTTAAAACGACAAAAAATTGGTAATAACGACAAAAAATGACAAAAAAGCGATAAAAATGACAAAAAAAAAGAAAAAAATGTTCAAAACTAATCAAAATTGAGCAAAAAAGAAGAAAAAAATTTAGACAATTTTTTTTGCCCGGAAAAAAAAATCCCACATATTCTCAAGGGATAGAATTCTCATGTTTTGTGGGTAAACTATTTACCCGGGTATTTATAATTTCCGGGAATAAATTTTTTATAAGCCAAACAAACGTGGTAATAGATTTCCATCTTTAATTTTCCCGGAAATAAAAAAATACCGCGTACCAAACGCCCCCTTAGATTACAAACACAAAAGAACAACAAATAAGAACACAGAAGAATTGACACCAACTAACAGTAATATATCGATATAGTGATAGATGAGTCATTCACCTGCGACATGAGGCCATACACCTGCTCAAAGTAATTTTTGAGCTATCACAAGTTATCTTTGCAAGCTGAGATTCCTCCTACACCCACTGTAGAAGCATGAAAATTTCAGCAATAAAGCCTTATGCGCCCAAGCCAATGAGGACATGTGTAATGTCCGTATTTCGGGATGCGTATTTTGATTAAGCCTGCATGTATTTCGGACCTATATTTTATTTTCTCGGATTCTGGCCTGTAATTTTGTTTTGACTGGACTAGCAAATTTTGGTTTTTTCGTAGAACGGGTTTTGGACCCGGCGTGGTTTTATTTTATAGAGAGGAATTGGTTTGATTTGGTTTGGTTTGGTTTAATATGCATGGAACACCTTAACCTATGCTCTACCCTCATTCCACCACAACCCACCCTCATTAAAACTCCACCTAACTTTCTCTCTCCTCATAATTTCCATTAATTTCTCCATCTTCTTCTTTCTCCTTCCTCCACCAACACCATAGGCAAGTGCACATTGCCATCGAATAAGCACCCCCTTTTTAATTGTCTATTAGCTAGATTAGGCCATGGAGAACAACATTAGAAACTTGGTATTTTGTGATTTGGAGCTTCCATTTTTCTAGATCTAGGTTTTAACTATTTTCGGAAATTCTTGGTTTGATCTATTAGACTTAGAATTTTGCTTGTTTTGATACTTCCAAGTGGAAGAGAATTCAATTTTACACAAGTTAGAACTTTGAAAATCTAAATTTCGTGTTGATTTGGCCAAGATATGGGGATTTAAAATCTTAGTGTTCTTGATGACTCTCTCGGCCCGGTGGAGAAGACCTCTCAGCCTGCGCTCTTTAGCGCAAGGCCGATTGCGCAGCAACTCCTCAGCCTGTGCTCTTTAGCGCATGGCCGAACTGCGCGATCCCTCGGCCAGCGCATTGCGCTGAGCTGATTTGCGCTGGCGCTCCTTAGCCCCAGCGCAACTGATCCCCTGCGTAGCTCATCCCAGCGCAGTTCACCCCCAGCGTAGCTCGCTCCCAGCACAACCTGACCTAGCGTAAGCCGACTTCAGCGTAATCCATCCTCAGCGCCATTCACTCCCTGCGCAGCTCAGTCCCTGCGCAGCTCACCCCCTGCGCAGCTGACCCTGGCGCAACCCAGCTTCAGCGCAGTTCATCCTCCGCGCAGTCCATCCCCTTGCACAATCTGATCCCCTGCGAAGTCTATTGTCCATGGTGATTTGGTTTTATTTTCTTTAAGCTTGGCTTCTCTTTTGTGGATTGGAGTTTTGAGATCTTGTTCCACACAACACTACTATCTTGACTCAACACGACTTGGCACAGTTTTTGATATTTTGCTCATGACTGGTACGGTTTTCGTGATTTCTGTGATTTATGATTCGAGTGCTTCTGATCTTCTTGATAGTGACCCGATGAGGTGCACACTTAACTTGTAACCTGGGATTCATGATAAATCTTTGTAACTGGATAACTTGATAGTGGCCCGTGGCGACGTACTCCTGGCTTGTACTTGACTTGACTTGACGCCGTTGCGATGGCTGACTTGACTTGTATAATCAAATCTAACTCCGTGGGTGTTCATTCTTGTTGCTTTGTGCAATCCACTTGTCTTGTCTTGCATCATGTCTAGGACGTGACTCCCTGGTTACCACGGTCAGGGATTCACACTGAAGATGGATTAGGCTAATGACTAGATCAAACTATAGTTCATGGAGAATTTCTAGTCACGGGCAGTCTCGTCATCTGGACGGCTTTAAACGGACTTGTAGCCTGCCGACGAGTAGGGCACATTTCCAGCACACTGTTAGGTGTTGCACCCTCTAAGTCACCTAAGGGTATATTGTCTCCTGGGCGATGTACCCAACCATACTCTCAACCCGCGGAAGGATAACTGGATAGTCTGCAGGACTTGGGACTGGGAAATTCTCATTTGCATCGTGTTAGTAATTAGGCTTGTGATAACCCTAGTTAGCTAAAGTAGTAAGCCGTAGTAATTGCTTGGCCGCTTGTGAATGGATGGTGTTTAGCCCTGTCTAAGTCCTGTCTAGTCCCAGTACCTGGTTTCTCCCGAGCATGTTTGCTTTACTTATTTCTTAACAATAATTGGTTAGAGACTGAGTGCTATTCAGGCGAAGGGTTACAACCTGGGTCCTTGTCTGGTTTAAGGGTTGTAACCTGGCTCTCGGAATGGTTCCATGTCCCTAGTCGTTTATTGTCCTGCTGTACTCTTTATTACTTGTACCTTCTTTTATTTATTATGTTCTGACTATGCTGGTTTTGTCCTTACTTGTGGCTTCCTTGTGGCACTTGCTCTTTCTGGGGTTTGACCCAGCTGGTTTTGTGTGGCCAGATTTCGGAGCAGCTCCTGAGGATCTACCGAACTTCCAGCCCAATGGTGACGACTAGACGGAACCCCGGGCCAAGAGTGGGTTTTCTATTTTGTTTCGCTCACTCCATTGTAAAAATTATTCTTTTGAGGCGTTTAGCCGACGAGTACCTGTTAGCTCGATGCACATTTACTTACTGTCTGCCTACGGGCTGTAACATGATTAACAAATCCTAGGGTTGATCATGTATGACTTAACTCTTGCTAGTCCCCGCATTTTGTATGACTAGCTTCATGATCAGCCAATATGTAATATTTGGGACGCCTTTTATTGTGTATTTGGTGATCTAACATCTTGTAACTATTATTGCTTGCTTGAGATTGAGACAATAGGCTTGTTCATGACCTTAAGAGACTGTTGTCTTGTAGTAAACTCTCATATATCTAGACAGCCGTGACCGTATACCGAGGTGGATTCTATTTCGATATACGTAGCTGGCTATGTACGCCCCCGCTCTCCAGTATTCTGGTTCTGGGGCGTAACAATATGCGCCCAAATGAACTCATATGCGCCCAAGTCATCCTGTGAAGCTCTATGCGCCCAAGTCACCCTGTGAAGCTCTATGCGCCCATGCCACACTGTGAAGCTCTATGCGCCCAAGATAAGCTCCCCAGAAGGAGGGCACATAGCCTGAAACAGGGTAATACGTCCAAGCCAAAACATCCCCTGACTCGGTCAAAGCCATGATCAAAACGTGCACCGAAGCGTACGGCCACGTCAGTCTCCACGAGCAATTGTGCGCCGAAGCATGCAGCCACGTCAGCACCACGATCAACCCACGACCACGCAACCTGCATGCTCCTACATCCTATGCGTCCAAAGCAGGACCATGCCCCCACATGAAAACCAGTGTGTTTCCTCATGTGGGTGCATAACATCATTCCAGCTCAGAAACTACTATAAAAAGGGGTCTCATCCCTCTTTAAAAGACATAACAGAGAGCATTTTCAAGAGCCAAATTGCTACACTTCTTGCCAGTGAGCCGAGAGTTAGCAATTTTCTTAGATTTTCTCCTACTTTTATAATCGGAGTGTCAACGGAGTAAAGGAGCAACTACGCTCGATCTCCATCGTCCCATTCCCCAGAATTCTTTTTTGTACTCGGGGATCCTCAGCGCAGGATCTCTGAGGCGTAGTCGATTTGTGGTGCCTTGTGCCAATAAAGAAAAGACAACGTTTCTTCTTCTTTTTGTGTGTATCCACAAAAATGGCGACTCTGCTGGGGACTACCTTTTTCTCTGATGAGAAGGTGGTGACGCAATCCGATACCGACAAAGTGGGGAGCACTCAGAAGATGCTGATCGTAAAGTTCGATCAGCAGGCGTTCGAAGAGATGCACGGCTCTACCCCCTCAAAATCAGCGAAGCCAAACAAGTATCGCAAGACTTGGCTTCCGAAGGCTCGTCGTGTATATCCTGCTAGTGTCATAGCAGATATACAACTGGAGGACTCTGTCACATGGGCGCATGACTCTGCCACAGAAGCTTCCCAAATGAAGAAGGCTCACACCGTTTCAGGCTCTACAAGCCCAGCGACTTCTTTCTTGCGCAACCAACAACAGAGTGTTCGACGCTCGAGACTTGGCAAAGGAAAGCACTACGATGCCAAGAATCAGGGTGTTCAACACTCTGGGCAAATCTAGCGAGACTCACAAACGAAGGAGGCGAAGCTGGGAGAAAACAGCACTGCTCCACCAAGCATGCGCCCAAAGCTATGCGCCCAAGGGGATGTTTGGGCGTATAACTCCAATCAGAATGCTTCTATCTTCGACAGATTGGGCATCCAGGATCATGCGCCCAAGTCTATGCGTCCAGGCTCTACTGATCCATACTTTGTGCCCACATCGAGGAAGCTCAGACATGCTGCCAAAAAGCATACGCCCAAAGCCAGTCTCCAAGGCCTATGCGCCCACAGCAAAAAGACAGACCCCAACGCGTATAGCACGGGGCTGTCTTTAAGGACATCACAGAACTTAGGTGTGGGGGTTGCCCCTGCACGTAAACTAAGTCTGGATGTGCCAACTCTCCTTACAAACCCACATGCAAAGCTCGGCGATGCATGCAACATGGGTTTTTAGGCAAAACTCCCTTCCGCTGACTTACTCGACATGATAAATCATAAGCGTAAAGCGAGGGAGGATATAATAATTCATAGTGCACATTCGTGCACCAGTATTATCATCAACTGTTGCTACTCCAAAGTAACAAGTGTGCCTTAGAGATAGTCCGTGTTTCGACGGCTGCATTTCTCTGACGATGAAAAGCCGCTATGTGTCTCAACCAACATGGCTTCATGGGGTCCCCCGTATGGAAGCCTCAATCAAAGACGGTGGACCAAGAACCCAACTTTTTCTCTCAGTTCCACGAGAAGAAGGATAAGAAGTTTACCAACAGATGGCCAGCAGGCTGTCACATCTGAAGGAGTCTATATGGGTACTCGGTCAAAGGCAAGATTCCGTACAGATGACGAAGACTCCCAAGCTGGGGGCAGTATTCCCTCAGAGTCTGAAGCGGATGACCTTCACACTGCGGGTAGCCTTCCAGAGGACGACGATCTCTCTGAGTTTGATGGTGACTATCTACCTCCACTACCTGAAGATGAGGGACTTGTCAACTCAGAGACAGACAGTATCAGCACCAGTTGTACTGTTTCCTCTGTTCATCCTCGCATGTTATCTATATACATGGTAGACGAAGAAAGACCTGAAGAAGCCAGTGATCAGACCTGCAAACGGCTGGAGGGTCTTGAAACAACATTCGCCAAGATCACTGATATGCTTACCAATATCATGGCAGTCCAAGCTGCTGGAGCGGTCCCTCCACCTCAACAAAACGTTTCGACTCACGCTAGTCCGGCTCATAGCAACAACCCTCCTTCACTACAAAAGGATTATTATTCCGTTGTGCCTCCCCAAATCTTGTAAATTCTGGGGGTGGTCCTTCGCTAGCGACGCCTGACAACTGTTCAGCAGCTGTTTTCCAACACCTTCTTAATCAACAGGATGCAATTGATTCCCTTGTCGCCCATCTCGACACCATCTCACACAAAGACGAGCTCCAGAAGATAGGGATATCTCAACCTTATCCCCCTAAATAGGAGAATGCTACTTGCCCTCCTAACTACAAGCCACTGACGTTAAATTCATTTGACGGGATGACTTCTCCTCGTCAACACATGACATATTTCAACACGCAGACTCTATACTTACCCAGGGACGATCCGTTCTTGTCAAAGCTTTTTATTAGCACCTTGCAGGAGGTAGCTTTTGAATGGTTCTGCAGTCTGCCTGACGGTTGTATCAACTCTTTTAAAGACTTGGAGAGGTTGTTCCTCAACAGGTTTTATGAGAGTGATATGCATGTTAGTATGTCCACCCTCATCGAGACCAAGCAAAGGAGGACTGAGTCTGTCATTGCTTTCATCGAACGCTTCAGGGGGCTAGCACTGAAGATGCCCTTCGGCATACCAGACTCAGAGCTTATGGATACTTGCCGACATAACTTCCACCCTACAGTGAAGTTCTGTCTGGGTATACATAAGTATGATACATGGCCCGCTTTTATTGGGGCCGCTGATGCTGCTGAAAATGACATTCCTAATCTGGAACTACTAGGGTTGAAAACACCCAAATTTGAAGACAAGGGCAAGCATCCTCAAACTTGTAAAACCCCTAAATTTTCTACTATTTTTTTTTAAATTTGGTAATGATAAATTTTTTGGTATTCTACGTCGCGCGCGGAAATTCATTTTCGAGTTGCTCGACGAGTGCGATTATGTGCGAGCGTACATATTTTTTTTTGAAAAACATTTCTCTATTTGTATCATTTCAAAATAATATATATAATAATTATTTTTAGCTATCGTATCAAAATTTTCAAGTTTATAAATTTATTTATAAAAATCCTTTGGTTTATACAGTTATTAATAGTAAATAATATTCTTTGTACATACATATATATTTCATAAATATTTTATTAGTTTATTTTTAATAATATTTATTATTTTCGAAATTAATATTATTAGTATTTTTGGGAAATATATTTTTGAATTATTATGGCGATTTAAATCTTAATTTGATTCTATGGATTTATTTAAATAGTTAAAATAATATCTATATTTTGAAATTTGATTTATCTTATCTAATTTTAAGCTAAATGTTGGAATTTAATTGGATTTGGATTTGGATTTGGATTAGATTTGGATTTGAATTTGGATTTGAATTTGGATTTAAATTTATTAGTAGCTAATTATCTAAAAGGGTTTAAATCTTGTCCTAGTCCATATCAAAATAGGAATTCTCACAACCTATAAATAGGCAGGTAATCCTCCATAAATTCTTCACATCCATAAATTTTCCACAACCTAAGTTCGTGTATCGTGTCCGTGTCCCCTATCCCCATCCACTAATTATCCCTCGTACAATTACATTTTCTCTCCCGTCCGACAATCTCGGACGTTTCTCTAGGCCGTGTAGGACATTCCCCGACACGAAACACCAAAACCCATCTAACCCTAATCTCCGACGAACCGCTGTCCCGACCATCCAGCCATAGAACCCCCACTGTCCCCAACTCCGGAACCCTCGACCAACCACCATCGCCGACAACACCATAGCATCGACCACCAGCCTTCAACCGAACCCGCCACCACCACATCTCCATCATCATCGCCATCACCAACACCGTGACCTCGCCGCCAACCCAGCACACCACCACCGGCCACCATCAAACCGACGCCAACCTCTCCACCACCACAATCCAGGCTATCCCCAGCCGACTCCTCTGTTCCAGCCAACCCAAGCCACCACCATCACCCATCATCACCACTTCGTCATCACCCATCCCCCGTCTCCACCAAACAACCACCTGCTATCGTCCCATCCGACAGGAGCCACCGCCACCAATGGTGCCATCCAAAACCCGACCATAAAAAAAATAAAATAAATAAAGAATTGAAAACGACCTAACCTCCTCGCCGAATCCACTTGGCCGCCTCCTTTCCCGGCCCAGCCATCAATGTTCGTCGTCGGAGCTGTGCTCCGCGGTGAGCCTCGCCTCGCCCCAGCCGAACCACACCCAAACCCTCTCCTCCGCCGATCGATCCAGACCGGCGCTGCTCCCCCACGCGCCGCCGTGGCCGCGAGCCATCGGAACCCTTGCCAGAACCCTTCGCCCCCTTTTTGCCGACCGCCTCCGTCGTCTACATCCCGCGCGACCGCCCCTTGCCGCCTACCCCTCCGGCTCCTCCCTCCTTATTCCCGCGCCGCCCGCCGGCCTTCTTCATCTCCGCCCTCTCCAAACCCCCTTCATCTCTGCTCCTCCGGGAGCCAGCAGAACCGTCCGCTTCCGGGCCTCTACTCCTCCTCCTCCGCGCAACTCCGGCCGCCCGCTCCCGTTCTCCACGACTCCCCTCCGATCAACTCTCCCGATCTCTCACTCTCTTTCCTTTAGGTTTTGATCTTCTCTCGCCTCTCTCTCTTTTCCTTTAGGTTTTGATTTTATTTTGTGTTTTTGTGCTGTGGGTTCTCGTGAACCAGAGAGAGCCAACACCTTCTTTCCTTTCTCTGTTCCTTCTTTCGAAAATTTTCTCTTTCTATCAAATGAGAGCATAAAGGACAGGACTCGTAATCACTCAACTTCTCACTTGTCATCTCTAATCTTGCATTAATTTTTCCTTTTTCCCAAGGACAAGAACAGTCATCTGTCCGAATACATTATTTGTATTATTTATATTATTTTATTGTTGGTGTATATACATGTGTATATATATATACAATAATTTTCTTACTGCTAATATTATTATTTCATAATATTTATTCTGTTATTAATTATTCTTATTACTAATCTCATTGGTTTCACTAATATTTTGGGGTTTTAGTTTCATTGGGTTGTATCTTAAATATTATTTTACTAAATATTGTAGTATTGACTTGAAAGATATTTAGCTTAGCCTTACATGTAATTTTAAATTCGGATTAAAAATCTTAAATTATTATTATTATTATTATTATTATTATTATTATTATTATTATTATTATTATTATTATTATTATTATTATATATTTGTGGTACTTTGAACTAAGCTTTAGTATTATGTTATCTGATGGTATCTTAAGATATGGCTTTTGATCTGAAATATTTTGTTAATTAAAAGTTTTTGACATAAAATATGATTTCCTATATTTTCAAGTATTCTTTATAAAATCTTGAATAAAAGATATATATAGTTTTTAATTATAACTAAATTTCAAATATAGTTTCTTTATAATAAAGTATTTTATAAATGTAGTTATTAAATAATTTTGACTAAGTAAAGTTTTTCATATATATTTTTTTTTTTTAAAGTTTTTGACTAAGTAAAGTTTTTCATATATATATATATATATATATATATATATATATATATATATATATATATATATATATATATATATATATATATACATTGTTAAAATTTTATAAATATTTGTTTATACTCAATTTCTTCCATTATTGAATCTTGTCCCTGGCTAGTCGTACTCATATCTTCTTGCCAATCTCGAACTTCTACAAATCATTCCTAGCCAATTTGACCCTTCTGGACCCCATGGAACTGTCCGTGCCACCATCAGAGGTCACCTTGTATAGTTATAACATCAAAGTCGATCTTGTGCCACCTTTATTGTACCACACCAGGCAGCCCACCAGGCGTCACAACAGGCAAGTATACCTTGCTAATTAACTATAAAATTATTTATTTTCTGCATTATTTATTTTATTTCATATTGTTAGTTTTCTTTGTTATAACTTGCGCGTCCAAGCCATACTTGGGTGCAAACGACTCTATTAGTCGTTTTACTTTATTATATGCATGTTAACTTAGTTTTAGCGGACTACCTTCTTGTTGGGGGATATTCTCATATCTTCCTTGGCCATGACACACACACTACATGGTTTGAGACATGTTGCTAGGGGCACGACTTATGGACTGGCCCTCTCTAAAGTCGTGTGACGGATAGATGATCGTAACTGCTATGACTACGGTTTTAGAGACTCAAGCAGTTACAAAACTTGACGAGCCATGGACATGACTTGAACAGTATGGGAAACATTAGGGAAGGACAGTCGCTAGTGCGTATGGGAAGCCAAACAGGTAAACCACAGTCTCCGGATGGAACTGTGGAGATATATTTGCAGATACCCTCTGACGTTTTGGACGTTACGGCCAGATACAGATGACTGGATGCCAGTTACGTACACATAGCCTAAAATCCCACCCATGCGTATGAAAGTTGTCCTCTAAATTGCACATTAGACGGTTAGAATCTCCTTTGCATATTTGCGTCTAGAATAGTCTTTTATATATTACTTTATTATTCTGACAGTTCATATTAGCATGTTCTTCCTGTATCTTGCTACGTCCGTCTGAGAACCTGGTTTTTCTCCAGGTGTGTGTTCATGTCTTCCGCAGGTATCCTAGCTGAGGTTGTGGTCTTCTCCATTCCTTCGAAGACGATTGCGCTTGGTTCGTCTTGCCATTTTATGGATCGATTCTTGTACATTTCTTTCATTGAGATAGTTGGTAGTGGACTTTGTCTCCGCCCAATGATTGTATCATAAATATTCGAGTTGATTTTTTGTATTATTATTCTTTTCATTGTGGATGAGATTTAGTTTGTCTTGGATTACTATATTTTACAGCTTATGTATACATACGAGGCCCCTGTACTTCGTATGTATGCAGCTGGCATGTCTACGTTCCTAGTCCTACGTATTTTGGGACTGGGACGTTACAAAACTATCCCTGTCCGTGGGGGTAAAGGGAAAGAAGTCATGAAGGTCGACACTTCCAAAGGAGCTTCCAATTCTTAGGGCGCCTCCGACAAGCCTAAGGAGACCTTCTCCTTTAACGAAGACGATGTCATTACCATCTTTCACACATTGACGAAGGATAATAAACTGGCATTGCCTCCACTACGACGTCCTGTAGAGGCGAACCAACTCAATGATCCCAAGTACTGTCTCTATCATCAGTACGTGCATTATTCCACCAAAGACTGCATCATCCTGAAGAAGAAGATACAACAGCTAATCGACAGCCAATTGATCAACCTCAAAGCTGAAGACAAGGTTGTATCTTCTAACATGATCTCTCTTCAGTTTGGTGACTTTCCTCCTACAGAAGTCCCAGACGGCGTGGCCTTGATCCCCAAGACAATAATGGAAGTCGTCAACCTACCGCCAGCTTGCAACTCAACCTTGGTGCCACTCACGACTGAACGTGGTGAGATCATGTGGGTCCATCCGAACCTTGTGCAAGAAATTACACATGGGGTGGTATCTTCCAAAGCAAAAAGGGACAAGAAATACAAGTCATGCCATATGGTGTCTTCTTCCATCTACGAGGTTTTATCTGGCGAGACGCGATCGCGAAAGACTTATCTTCAGACGTACGATCTCGCATAAGAAGGAGCAGCACCTTCTCAAGCTCCTGCTGCCCCCCACAAGCTCAGAAGCAGGCCCGTCTAAGCCTCCAACTACGGACAAAGCCAAGCAGAAGGAGACGCGGTTTGACAAGTCTCTGAAAGCGCCAGCTCCCGAAGGCATGGATCGGCCCTACAACTTTAACATACTGGTACAGCTAGCCAATACACCTGCCAAGTTGTCTCTGTTCGATCTATTGCGACTCTCCAAAGAAACGCGGAAGGCCTTAAGTGAGGCATTACTATATGCCGACTCTTATCTCGCTGAAGTCAAAGCCCCTGCTGAAGACCCTGTCTCCTGTCCCCACTGCCACAGTACTATGGAAGTGGTACCCAACGTTACCTTTTCACAGGAGGTCATGCTACTAAAAAATATCGTCATGATAGACCCCTGTACTATACCGGATATATCGGGGCGATCAAGGTGGACCACATGCATATCGATCCAGGATCCTCCCTCAGCATCATTCCTAGAAGTTTGCTTCAAATTCTAGGAATCCCTCTGCACAAGCTATCTACAACCAACACAACTATCATGGCTTTCAATGCTGGTCAAAGCCACCCGCTGGGCAAGATCCGTCTCAAGTGCCAGATCGGTGATCTCCGAACGGAGGTTTCCTGCTATATGATCGATGCCAATGTATCCTACAACGTCTTGTTGGGACGTCCATAGATACACGAGAACATGATCGTTCCTTCTACACTTCACCAGTGCTTCAAGTACGTCAACAGCGACGGTGTCGTGAAGACAGAGTTTACAGATGTCGATCCTTTTAAGGACATCGAAGCCTACTATAGAGATTCGGTACTTTACCAATCTCAACCCCACAAGGATGACGGCAACAAAGCTGACAATGAAGCTGAGGCAAGTTCATCCTCAAATGACGGTCTCCTGATTATCCGAGTCAAAGGATGTACTACTCCAAAAAGTACTCCGAAGCCTCTCACAATCTGGATGAAGAAGAAGAACCCTGATAAGGTCAAACCATTGACCATCACTCTCCGTAAGACACCTCGGGAGGAACCTGCTGAAGTCTGTCCTCACAATCCTGAAGAATTATCCTACGTGGTGAACTTGGCCAAGACAGTCGCTCCTCTTCCAAATGATGATCCTATCAATGAGTATATCAATACTCATAATAATATACCTTCAGCGGATGATGTTATCCCTGAAGAAGAGCGTGTATATTTTCTTAGTAAAGGTTTATCTTTGAATTACTCTGATGTCTATCAATCTGTAAACCACTACATAGATACGATATATGCTCTAGAGCACGGCATAGGACCACACCTCTGCATGCAGGTCACGACGCCTCACCTACGGGAAAAAGTTTATCCGGAAGATATCCACTACTTTATCGTTCCAGCCGGAAAGACGGGTGAAGAGCTAATTATCTTCGATCGAATAATTGGCGAAAGAAAGTTCGTTCCAGACTCTATTTCTCCCAAGCACAACACGAAAGCTGATTATGACTCTGGAAAAATACATTTTTTCGATATAGTTGGCAGGCCAAGAATATCATCCAGAACATGGAATATGACATCAAAAGCGACCAGGGACTAAATTACGGCTAGGGATGACGGTTGCCAATACGACACTTCGCTCCTCCCGGCAAACCCGAGAACTACTATCAATGAAACGGTGTTGGTTTGGGTTATCTCACTCCTCCAACAACTCCCAAAAGATAAGATGATGAAGCAGATTATTGTTCTTCTGATTCCTCTCTCTGTGTAGCACCCAATTTCTAAAATGAGGATAATTTTGAACTTTTGTATATTTTAATTATTTAATAATGATATTTAAACAATGTTATAATTTTTGGTGATTTTAATCAATTTAAAACTATTTAAAATATTGAATTGTGATTTTGATGGTTAACTAGTGTAACCCTAGAGACTGCATGACCTAGAGACTAACCATGACCATGGGGACCTAACCATATAATTATGATGACTAATTGAGACTTTTTAGCCTAAGGATATTTTGGTCATTTTTGACTTATTAATGAAAATAAATTTTGATTAATTAATATTGTGCTAATTGAATTGTTAGAGACTAACCTAGTTTTGACTAAACTTAGATGTTAATGATCTCATGGAGGTTTAGTTAGAAGGTTAGAGACTTAATGGTTAAGTTAGATTAACAATATCTAGATATTTCATAGTAGGATATTTACCCCTTAGGATATTTCTGAAAAAGAAAGCCTTATGACTAGTTGAACCAATAGGAAGGCTTAGAATTGGGTGTACAACTCCTAGCCACTCATCTACATGAAAAACTAATCCTAATTCATCTAATGACTAGCTATCAAGTGCCCCCTCCCTCCCTATAAAGAATCCTTAAGAAAACCCTTGCCTCTTTTTACCTCTATATAGAACCCTAAGTGTTCTTCCCCAAATTAGAGAGCTTTCATTTTTGATTTGATTTCCTTTCCCTCACATTCCTCCATCCAAACTTCTCCTAATCCATCCCACACCATCAAGGAAGGATTCTATGCAAGAATTTGGACAAGGTGCAAAGGGAGGTGTCCTTTTGGATAGATCTTCGTATCAGAGCCGTGTCCTAAAGATTTTCATTAGAATTCCACTTCCAATAGGTAAAACCTATCCTCTAACTTGATTTTCTTTGTATATTAATTAGTTTGAATCCAAAGGATCTACCCCCATGCATGTGTCCCCTTTAGATTCAATTTTGAGACCATTTGGAGTCCATTTGAGGATGTTATAGGTGTGTCTTGTGTCCTACTTGATAGATCCCAAATTAGGACACCCCATGTGTATGTATGTATGGTAATAGTTTAAATAGATATTTAAATTTAGTTTTAGAATGGTTAGAGAGTGGATTGATCTTAGTTAGGATGGTTAGAATGAGTTTCATTTGGATACCTATGTTGGTGTCCAAGTATCTTGGCCAACCCAAATTCGTTATAATATTCATCCACGTTTTTATTAACCAAAGCAACTTAGAAATGTCATAACTTTTAGCTTAGAACTTCGATTTATCTCCCGTTTTTTTAAAAGAACCGTATCGAAGTTAGCTTTCCAAATATATATTTTAATAAGCCAAATTTCTTCTGAAACTTTCTGTAAAATTATTTGAGTGTCAGCTGTACGAAAGACGAACACGTTTCGGTATTTTTGCGATTCTGGGAGCTTCCGGACACGAAAATGCGATCCGTTTAAAGTTTCGAAAAGCTAACACAAAGGGCTACGACATACTTTAATCCTCGAATTTAGTGAAGGCCCAATTGATACAGTATTGGTTTTAAGTAGAAGATTGACTATACAATATAGGCATTTTGTGTAACCTATGAGCCAATGTAGTATGGATATCATATGAATATAGGTATCATAGGTTGTCAAGAATATGTATGATATAGGTTGTCAAGAATATGTATGATATAGTACATATATGTGTATATATATATATATTATGTAATATATGTTAGTGTAGTGTGTGTGTTTGAATGAGATAAGGATATGTGTGGTTAGTGGAGAGAAGTGAGATTGATAGAAGATATGTGCTAGTGTGTGTTTGATGTTGTATAGATACTAGTGTAATGTGTGTGTTGTGAAAGTGAGTGAGTTGGGAGGATCATGCCATCCTATTTGACTTGAGGCTAGTATGGTTTGTTGAGTGATTTGTGTTTTGGTTGAGTGGTAGTGTGTTTGTATATAGATGTGTGTGGGTGTATTAGAAGAGGGGGGTGAATTTGGTATATGTGTTTGTGTGTGTGTTAGTATTGGAGTGGAAAGGAATTTAGATATTGTATGTATGGATATGTTAGTATGTTAATGGTTATGTTAGAATCTATGTAGAGGTTAGAGGTATCTTAGAAGTTAGATGGTGATATCTTATATAAGTTAGATAGTTAGTTGTGTTAGTCTATGTTATTGTTAGTTAGAGATGACATATGTTAGTTGGTTAGAGTTAGAGATGGATATATATACATATATGTTATGGTTAGATATTAATTAGTGGATGTTAGTTGTGTTAGGTTTGTAACTTAGAATAGATGGTTAGAAGTTATATGTTAGAATGTTGTTAGTTGAGGTATTGGTTAGATTTTTGATATGTTAGATACCTATGATATATTAGTATTAACTAGTGTCTAGATGTTGGAAACCTATAGATAGTTAGTATCCTATCTTAGTATCTTAGGATACTAAGAGTGGGGTCTTAGATTGGCTAGTTGACCTAGACTTGCTTAGACTAGATTGACTGTTTGGACTAGACTTAGACTTGACTTGACCTAGTTGACTTTGTGTGACCTAATTTGATATGGCATGACCTTGTTTGACTTAGATTGACCTAATGTGACTTAGTTTGGCTTGGTGTGAGTTAGTATGACCAAGTTGGACTCCTAGTTTGACCAATCTGGACTTGTTGACCTAGTTTGACCTAGCCAGTTGACCAGATTTGACTTAGAGTTGACTTTGACCTAGTTGACTTAGAATCATGTAGTTTGTATTACAGATTTCTGTTATTTCAATTTGAGTACTTAAATAACCTGTTTTACTCTAAATAGGACTCTGTGACACCAGTTCGGACATCTATTCATATCAGTCATACAGGGTGACAGGCGAGTACATTCTCTGATAGTTCTCTCATTTACTTGTCAATTACTGTACTTCAGTTCTAGTTAGTTTTATGTGATTCCTACAACACGTATGGATACTTCTGGATTCATGTATGCGACACACATACCATGTTGTCTGGCCTCTATTACTGGAATTATTGTTGGTATCATCATATCTGGCATCTATTACTGGAATCTACTGGAATCATTCTGGAACCATTGCTGGTATCATCATGTTTGGCTGGACTCATCTCGATTCTCGTGTCTGGTACTGGATTCACTTGTATTGCGGGGCAGGGAAATATTGAGTAAGACATGTAGACATACCCCAAATCTGGAATCTCCCTACTGGAATCTACTGGAAGCATAGCCATCTCTCGCCTGATCAGTGAGAGATGTGCCTGATACCTACAGCCGTTTATATGTCAATCTCGGTATTTTAAAACACACTGTTAGAGTATAGTCTGGACTCACCCTGGAATCTTTGATCACTGACTGGAATTATCTTATACTGGACTCATCTTGTACTGGAATCACCTGGTATCAGATTTATATTGTCTGGACTTACTTGGTTTTACACCTGTTTAATTTATTGTCTGGACTTATATCATGTTGCTCTGGTTCAGCTAGTTTTTATTTACAGTCTTCATTGCCATAATTCTTCTCTTATTTTGTTACCTTACTTTTCTTGTACCTTAACTGTTTCTTACATCATTACTCGTACAAACTGCTATGTTCATCAATACAACTGTCTATAACTGCTTTATAGTTTTCTGTCATTTACTTGGGATTTCTTGATGAATTGTACTCATTTATGTCCTGATTGGACCTGTTGAAAATATTACAGATGATTGCCCTGAGGACATTTGCCCTACTTGCCTTGGAGTAGGAGATGGCTTAGCTACCTTTGGCCCCGACACTCAGGAGTGATCGGGAGACTAGCTAGTAGACTTGGTTTAGTTTTCACGTTTTAGAACTTGAATTGTAATAACTTGAGATTTGAGTTTGTTTGAGATATTATTATTTAGTAGTTTATATTTGTTGTTGTTTAGTCTTTAGTTATAAACTTCTGTGTTATCTTATCGTACTTAGACTGTGATTGAGATTTCATTATATCTATACTTGTCCTCCGTTCGGAGTTGAGATTTGACAAGTACATTATATAATTGTGTG
This sequence comes from Iris pallida, assembly GCA_029216955.1. Lineage (NCBI taxonomy): Eukaryota > Viridiplantae > Streptophyta > Magnoliopsida > Asparagales > Iridaceae > Iris > Iris pallida. Next base: position 3,162,355 of record JANAVB010041018.1, read on the forward strand.
AGTTGTTGATTAGATAGTAACCTAGGACAGCGTTCTACTGCCGACACTGCGGCGTAGGCTGGACGTACCCACTTCTCGTACCCCTACACTGGGTGTGGGTCGTGACACTCTGGGACTCAGACTCGAGCATTGGCGACATGCTCAAAGCAACTCTGTCCATCAACATAGTTTTTGTTGACCAAATTGCGGACGATGTCCAATCAATCGAGCTTGAACAATGGGCTCAAAAGATGGATACTAGGTGGGAGCTGCGCTTCGAATAACGTGAACCACCTACCGAAGACGAAGTCATCCAAGTCAATTTAGGAGAGGAATCATCATTTAAACCAATCTTCATCAGTAAAAGTCCATCTGGCGATGAACGACAATCTCTTATACAGCTTATAAGCGAATACATCGACGTCTTCGCATGGAGCTATGAAGACATGCCAGGCCTGGACCCTAAAGTCGCCATGCACTGCCTGAATATTTCGTCTAAAGCTAAGCCAGTGAAGCAGCAACAACGACGATTCCGACCAGATGTCATGGAGGCCATCGAAAATGAAGTCAAGAAGCTCATTGCCAGTGGATTCATTCGCAAAGAACAATACCCTGATTGGGTTGCCAACATCGTTCCAGTCATGAAAAAGAATGGTAATGTTCGAGTCTGTATCGATTACCGTAATTTGAACTCTGTATGCCCGAAGGACGAGTTCTCTCTACCGATCACCTACGTAATGATCGATAATACTTGCGGCTTCGAGCGGATGTCCTTCAAGGATGGGTTCTCAGGCTACAAACAGATCAAGATGTTCCCCGACAATGAGAAGCACACATCTTTTCGAACACCGTTGGGGGTATACTGCTATACGGTGATGCCCTTCGGATTAAAAAATACAGGGGCGACATACCAGCGAGCCATGAACATAATTTTTTACGATCATTTATGCAAAATAGTAGAGTGCTATGTAGACGATATCGTAGTTAAAAGTCGTCTCAAGGGCAACCACCTCCAAGACTTGAGAACGATGTTCGAACTAATGTGTGCACACCAACTCAAGATGAATCCAACCAAGTCTTTTCTGGGAGTCTCCAGCGGCAAGTTCCTTGGTTTCGTCATCACTTCAAAGGCTATATATTTTGACCCAGAGAAAGTGAAGGCTATCCTCGATATGCATCCTCCAAGAAACCTCAAAGAGCTACGCGGACTGTAAGGAAAGCTAGCCTACATCAAACGATTCATTTCGAACCTTTCTGGAAGGTGTCAACCATTCACTCAACTCATGAAGAAAGGCGTATCTTTCGTCTGGACTGAACAATGTCAACGCTCATTCGACGACATCAAAAAGTATCTCACAAGCCCCCCAGTATTGGTAGCTCCAATAATGGGGAAGCCTTTCTTACTATATGTCCGCACTATGGACCATTCTCTTGGCGCCCTATTAGCTCAGAAGAATGAAGGCGGCCATGAACAGGAAATCTACTACCTCAGCCGCACAATGGTGGGTGTCGAGCACATATACACACAAGTGGAAAAGGAATACCTTGCACTGGTGTTTGCCATCCAAAAGATACGCCACTATGTGTCTGGGCAGACCATCCACATCATATCTAAAGTCAACCCTCTCAGAATACTCATGACTAAACCGGGCTCTCTTAATTCCTATTTAGCTATATGGACAATGCTGTTGACCCCATACGATATGCTCTTCATTCTTCGGAAGGCAATAAAAGGCCAAGCATTAGCTGATTTTCTAGAAGCTCATCCGGTGCCAGAATCTTCCAAACTCTACGACGAAATCCCCGATGAAGTAGTGGAGTCCAACACTGCAACTGAAGAAATTCCCATTTGGCGAATGTTCTTTAACGGTGTATCAAGAATAGGATCCAAAGGAAATATTGTGGCTGGAGTAGGCTTCGTGCTCGTGTCACCTGATCATCTGGTTATACGTCATGCATATTCTCTCGTGGAACCATGCACCAACAATGTGGCCGAATATAATGCCCTATTAATCGGCCTACAATTGGCAAAACAACTAGGAGTTGACAATCTAGAAGCTTACGACGATTCGAAGCTAATAGTTAGTCAAGTCCGAGGGGATTATGAAGGTCGTCACGAAGATCTCATCCCCTATCACAGAGCAACAATCGAGTTGGCATCTACTTTCGCTGGATTCTTTATCGAGCACGTACCTTGGCTACAGAATATAGAAGCAGATGCTCTAGCCGGTCTCGCTGCTTCCTTGACCGTCCCTACCAATACTCAGTAGTCGATCACAATGTCTGGTCGAGAACTATTCTGTGTGAAAAATGCCTTGCATATTCATCATAGTTACAAAATAGAAACAAACGTTGATGTTAAAGACTGGAGATTTTCTTTCATAGACTACACCGTCTATGGAATCCTCCCCGAGGACCCGAAGGAAGCAGTGTCTATCCAAAGGCGATCCCTCAGATTTTACTACGACACAGCTACCAAGATGCTGTACCGACGCTCTTACGACGGGCTACTGTTACGATGTTTATCAGACACAGAAGCCAAACATGCACTCCGGGAGGCTCACAACAGAGTTTGTGGTACACATCAACCAAGCCCCAAATTACAAGATTGTCTTAAACGAATGGGTTATTATTGGCCCACGATGATAGCAGATGCTGTTGAATATGCAAAAAAGTATAGAGCCTGTCAGTTCTATGCCGATTTCATTCATCAGCCTTCGGAGTTTCTACACCCGACGGCAGCATCTTGGCCTTTTTAAGCCTGGGGTATGGACGTCATAGGACCAATCAACCCGCCATCTTCCAGAGGACATCGGTTCAACCGAACCATAACCGATTACTTCTCCAAATTGGTGGAAGCTACACCGCTCACCGAAGTAAAGGCTTCAAACGTGATCAGTTTCATCAAACATCATGTTATCTACCGCTTCGGCCTACCTCGCAGGATCATCCATGATAATGGTCCACAATTTGTAAGCTATGCATTCTATCAGTTCTGCCATAAGAATCGAATCCAGAACGTAGCCTCTACTGCCTACAATCCAGCGGCTAACGGACTAGCAGAAGCCTTCAATAAAACCATTATTAAACTTCTCAAGAAGTTCGTGTCTTCAAACAAGCGTGATTGGAATGAGAAGCTCGGTGAATGTCTATGGGCCTATCGTACAATGGTCCGGACTCCAACATGCAGTACGCCATTCTCTCTGGTTTATGGGAGCGAAGCAGTTCTTTCCCTATAAATCCAGATTCCTTCTCTTTGAGTAGCCTTAGCCAGCGAGTTGACTACCGAAGAAAGCTACTGTCTGCGTCTACAGGAGCTCGAGGCATTAGATGAAAAATGCTTGTTAGCTCAGCAGCGTATTGAGCTATACCAAGCACATCTTTCCAGAGCCTTCAATAAAAAGGTGAAGGAAAGAATCTTTCAAGTCGGTGATCTAGTCTTAGCAGTGAGAAGACCAATGGCCATGACACACAAAACGAAAAGAAAATTTTAGCCTAAATGGGAAGGTCCTTTCATCATAGAATCAGTGTATTCTAACGGTGCGTACCGACTAACCAAGCCTGATGGTGACTTGCTCATGATGCCTATCAATGGCAAGTTCTTGAAGAAATACTATGTGTAACCTTTTTTTACATAATGTTCACATATGTTCAGTCATGTAAATGTACAGTACGATGTTTATGTGATTCAAAAAATTATCTAACTATTATCCGTATTTCAAGAGTCTTGAATTTGCCTTGGATAATAGGTCCTCTAAAATATTTCTCCAGTGGAATCATTCTCGTTTTTGACTCTATCCAAACTCGGTTTGACGAAAATAAGTCACGTCCCTATTACCTCTGAATTGTTTTCCGATAATTATTTCCCCAGTGGAACGATCAAGAAATATTTTGCCATGTCCATATAACCTCTGAGCAAAGCATTCATCAAGGATAATCACGTCCATACTACCTCTGAATTATCCACTCCCACCTAACGTTATATATCTTTCCACGTCCATATCACCTCTGGTCAGATATAGAACCTCCTCTGCTATTACGTCCATATTACCTCTACTAGCAGCCTCATTCAACTTATTATCTATATTCAAAAAAAAAACTTGAATATAAGACGGATAACAGGTCTATATCAAATTCTCCAGCGGAATACCCACCAGAAATATCCTTGCTACGTCCATTTTACCTCTAGTTCCGATATTTCACAAAACTACATTCATTTTGAAAAGATTCTTTATTCTTTACTTGAATGTCTATCAAAAGATAAAAAAATAGTACAAGAGTCGTGACGGCTGGAAAGAAAAAGAAAACAGTTACAAACAAAGAATCTAGGGGATACATAGGCGATTGATGTTGTCCCTTAGAGCCGCAATTTCGGCTTCAGACTTCGCGGTAGCTCGACGGCGCACCTCTTCTTGACGAGCATCTTTATCCTCAAAAAGGATCTGACTCAGATGCTCTCCCTCCAACTTTGCCAGCTGTTCTTCTAAATGGGCAGAAGTGGTGACGGTCATGGCAGCCTGAGCCAAATAATCCTCCTGCTCAGATGTTGCCATCCTCAAGTTGGCTTCCAGTTGGACGATCTCACTTTGGATCTGCATGATGTGATTATACTTCTCGGTAATCTGTGCAGCCAATTTATTCTTCGAGGCAGCACGTGCCTCACTTGTAGCGTTGAACTGACCATACTAGTCAGCCAATTCGTCGATCTCTCGAACGAGGGCATTATTCCTCTCCTGGAAAGTAGCCTTCTCTTCCGTGAGAGCCGTGATCAAAGCCTCGTCTTCTGTACGGAACAGCGACGTCGGGCTCCGCTGTTTGGTATCCCGGAACCTGGCCACCTGACCCTCCAGGTCATTCAGAACTTTCCTCAGAGTTTTGGCCTGCTCTTCATAACCGACAATACTCTCGAGGGCCGCCACTTGGCATTCAGCAACAGCCTTCACAGGGCCAAAGGCAACATTCCGATTTAGGACTTCAGGAAGCTTTACTTTCAACACAGAGTAGAAAGCTTTGACGACTTTCTGGGCCATCTCGTCGTCTTCAGTGGAGGTCGTCGGGGAGGAAGCTTGGAGAGTCTCTTTCGCTCCAGGAAGGGATACCTGACAAGAAGCCGAACCTGACAAGAAAATAATATATACATTAGTAACCAAAAAAGAGGGAGAGAAATACGAAAGATTTATAATTTCGTACCTTCGGCTTGCTCAACTCCAGCCTGGGCTACGCCATCAGTCTTGACTTCAGGAAAACCAAGAGTAGGCCCAGACTGTTCAAGAAGAACAATATAAAGGCCCTCAGCGGCATCAGGCATAATATCTTCCACAAACCCAGCCGAAACGGGAGCCGATGCAGCAACAGCCCCCTCAGCAGGCTTTTCAACCTCTCCTTCCGTGGCTGATACCGGCCCACTAACAGCTCCCCCCGTACCAGCAAAATTAGAGGAACAGGAAACAACTTCTGTCCCTTCCCCAATGCCTGAGACTATCTTCGCAAGGGGTTCCTTCCCCTTGTCTACAAGGGAACATACAGTCGTGGTCAGCCTCATAAGGAGCACGCAAAATCGAAGTCGAAAAATCTCATCCGAAGAGAGGCGCAAGGATAACAAACCCGCAGGAGGATGAGCCGATTGGACTTGATTCTCATCTAAGTCCCTTCTCACAACTCCAATAGCTGACATGTCCCCCAAAGAAATGTTATAGGAGGGACTGATCTTTTGGTTGTCATCATGGTCTAGGCCTTCGCCCTGATCATCCCGTCGCTCAACTCTTACAGCTGAAGAAGACCCGCCCTCATCCATCGGTCGAGGACGGGCAGGGGACACCGTTGTCACGTCCACCTCCTCAGACGAGGAGGCACCCGCCTCAGCTACAACTTCAGGGTCTTATGCAAAGGACAAACGCAAGGGTGAGAAAGCCTCTAAAGGTTTGACCAAAACAGCTATAGAGTCTAAGAAGGGATCTACCTTCCTAATGGTACCGGCCTGCAACGCCGTCTGCCGAGAAGACCTTCTGGGAGGAGGCGAGCCGGCACCCACGTCTGCGACCTTCTTCCTCCCTCGGGAAACAACTACCTTCTTCCTTTTAGGCCGGAGAACCAGTTCGGTAGAAGCTTTTCTCTTATGAGGAATGTCGGGAAGAGGTTCTTCAGTATCCTCTCTCCGAGGCGCTGCAACGATAGGCTCCTCAATAATAACTCTCTGTTGCAGCATTACGGCCGGTTCAACTGTGGGCACGGTGCCTTCCTCTATGCTACTCCCCGTGTGCGCACTCGTCCTATATCAGCAAGGATAGGGGTAAGCTTGGTCCCCGATATAAAACTATGCTCACGGTCATACCGAGAAGGAAGGGTATTAACCTGAATGTAGAACTTAGCAGCAACAAAAAGCATATGGGTATCGAGTTTATCTTCGGGCAAGGTAAAAACTATCCCTGTACATCCAGTAGCCCTATGCACGAGCCCCGTCGATCAGACTCCCTATTGACTGGAGATGAGGACTAGGATTGCCCAAGAAAGATGGCTGTAGCCGAATTACCGTGCAAAGCGGCTCGGCAAATAAGGTTCCAGGAAAGTGTGGTTCATGTTCCTAAACACCAGATGGGAAAGCCTAATGGATTGGAGCCAACGATATGCTCCAATAGGAAGGCTAGCAGTGAGTGCTCCCTCATCTACTAGGGTGTCTCCCTGTCACGCGCCAGAACCAGAATACCAGAGAGCGGGGGAATGACTCAGCCAGCTACGTATTACGGGTAGATGAATACCGTATAATACGATCAATGCTGTCTAACAGACGAGGGGGGTGCATACTACATAAAAGTCTCACTAGGGTTACTCAACATCTATTGTCTCAATCATTCAAACAAGAAGCAGTAATAGAGAACATGTAAGATAAAGCAGTAAGGCATCCCAAACGCTCAGTCAAAATGTTCTTGAGGTCTGGCTTAAAAAAACATAGCCAGATAATATAACAAGGTATACACAATCATTATCAGCTGTAGTCTGACTTATAGTTACAATTATGTAAAAATATATGCAAGACTATCAGACTAACATGTCGGTGCCAAGAGGCAAAATGTAAAGTAAGTAGCAAAATAAGCGGGGAAGTAAGAAACCCACTCGGGTCCTCCTGCGATCATCCCTCTAGTATTGACCATCTTGGTGGTAGAAGTAAGCTGAGTCCTCGGGGACTGGCTCTAAATCTGGCCATGCAAAACCAGAGATGTTAGACCTCTAATAGCAAGTACCACAAGGAAGCACGATATGAGAATTAAAACCAGTGATAAGAGTTAAGAATTTAATAAATAAGTCTCTGCTTGCTACTGGGGTTCACACAACATCACGATATTTCGAACCAACTCCCCAACCAACAAGGACAAGAGTTGACCCGTCATGTCCTGACATTCTGATCATCTCAGTAGTTAACAGAGTAGGTACAGTGCACAAATAAATCAATTTAAACGGCCATACAACTATTACGGCTTGCTACTATAAGTTCCAAGTTGTCTTGAAAATATACAATAAGGATTTCTCAGTTCTTACTATGTACAAGCAAGGCTAGTCTATCCAATAATCAATTGCGCCAATCATAAATTAGACGAGTTCCAACGGGACGCCCGTCATCAATATACAATAAATAATATAAGTAGATACCACTCCGTGCCCGTGTGGCAGATTTGCAGTATCTGTGGGAACCAGCCGAAATGTCGGGACACTAATTGTCTCCAAGATGGCTGCCATGTAAGAACTCGGAAATCCATTCTCTCTATGCAATCGTTATTTTATTTAACTTAATAGTCCCTATGTTGATTGAATCCCATGCCGTGGATCATAGTCATTCAGAATGAATACTTTCGTACAGAGTATGATATGCACAACTCTACAATGATGCCCGTGCGGTTAGGTTGTAGGTCTTACATAGCAAAATGCAACAATTAAACCTAGCCACAGAATAATCATGCCTTGACTGTAAAGTACACATGTCGGTTTTATAGAAAATCAGTTGAAGCCTGCACGTGTCCATATGCCAATGTTCGGGATCGGCTAGTCGATAACAATGGTTCATGGTTCATATATGAACGTGTCTCATTCAATTTCAATAAGACGACTAGCCAGTCTCTTTAGTTCCAACTAGGAACGCATGATCAATCATTAGTCAAGGTAACAATCAATGTCAATTTTCGACAAGGCATGAAAGTCAATCTAGCATTTGGTATGGTCGAGTCTATAACTCTCAGGGTTAAGTTCTAGCCATTTTGGGTATACGTAAACTGGTCGAGACAGAGTGTACACTCCACCCAACAATAAGGATTTAAGCATTAACATATCCTGATATATGCTATATGCTCAATGAAATACGCTCAATGATATATGCTCAATGAAATACGCTCAATGAAATACGCGTAAAGAAACTTTACGCGCAAGGAAAGTTTACGCGTGAAGGAATAAAGCTTGCGCGTAAAAGGTAACGCTAATTAAAGGGATAAAGTTGCGCGTAAAAACTCGTTTTACGCCAAGCCAGGGGAGTACGCGTAAAATATCGTTACACGTAAAAACTCGTGTGCGTAAAAGATCAAGGTTACGCATAAAACTTGTATACGTAAAAAGGTCGAGTTATGCGTAAAGCTTGTACGCGTAAAATGAAAAATATTACGCACGAAACATTGTACGCGTAAAGAGTCGAGTTACGCGTAAAGGGTTAAGTCACGCGTAAAGAAACTTTACGCACGAATGAATACGCGTAAAGAGTAATACGCCAAGCCAAGGCGACTTGCGTAAAACAAATTTACGTTGACACGGATGATCGTGGGCGTAGAGCCTGATACTACGCAAACACGTAAAAATGTGGGCGTAAAGTTAATGCTTATGCGAGCACATATAACGTGAGCGTAAAGGGCTGATATTACGCGAGCACGCATAACGTGAGCATAAAACTCCTCCCGAACTCCAAATTCCATGGAACCATCATTCTAAGCTAAAAATAGGATTCCATGGATCAGAATGGCGCATAACACAATCTCAACAAATCTGGAACGAACAAAACTTGAAAATAATGAAGTTGATAGATTAAAACCCACAAATCCGAAAATAGCAATTTCTAGATCTACTAAAAATAAGACTTCAAAATGCAAAATGCCAAGTTCTAAACTCTCTTAGAATCATGAGAGGAAGATAAATGAACCATAAAAATGGGTTCTCATGTGGAAGCAAGATGTACTTGCCTAAGCTCTTGGTAGGTGGAGAGAGTTATGAGGACGAAGAAGAGTAATGAGAACGAAGAAGTAATGAAGAGAGAGAAAGGGGGTTGGGGCTTTAAATGAATATGGTGGTATGTAGGGGGTTGGGTTCGGTTCATGATGAACCACCAAAATTCGGAAACAAACTAACCCAAGCCGAACCCAAAAGCAAAACTAAAGCAGAAAATAAAATACAGAAGAATAATTAGCGTAAAATTAAAGGAATTAAATACAGAATAAATGCATGATGAATATTAAATAAATACATTCAAGCAATATATGTATTAAAATATGCATTCTGGGAATGGGGAGTGACACTACCGTGCGACCACTACCAGACGGAGGCGATACTCTGAAGAACTCATAGTTCTGCAGAGAACTCAAAGCCCTCCTACAAACAGACACCCCCGTAACGGTCCAATCCGTGTCTCTGAACCTCTGAAGGAAGACATCTCCCGCCAAAGAGTCTGCCATCAGCCCAGCGTTCATCAATCTGGGACAATATAGCACCAGCCACCCCATCAGATAGTGGAAGGGTAACTCAGTCCTAGCAAAGTCCTTTCTGCCTTCGGGTATTATTGCATTCACAACAAAATGTCGCAAACCCCGTTGGATGGCACAGACCATCGCTGGAAGCAGAGCAAGTGGACGTCTAAAGGCCAGCTTTACCGCCGGAAGTATCATACCCCGGCTGATTCTCTCAATAGACCCTGAACCACCAGGGACTATGCAGTCACGAAGCCATATCATCAGGAAAGCAGCTAGCACCGCCTTTTCTGTCATCTTGAACTTGGCTTGCTTGAAGTAATGATAAATCGGAGAGTTTCCCTCAGGATCATCACTATCTTCGGCATCCACAGCTCCGTGGTCTGCCATCAACTGCTCTATCTCAGAGCTCATTAAGGGCTTGCAAGACGAGAAAGAGACTGGGTCATTTTCCCCTTCTCTGGTGAAAACATAGTTAGTCTAGGCCCTCGTATGTGGAAGGGACCCCTCAGTCTTACCCTTCTTCGTAATTGGGTGACAAATAAAAAAGGGACAAAGTAACTCTTTGTACACCTCCGTCATATCAGGGTTCTCCTTCTTCAAATCCAAGATCTTTGCATCACTGGGGACGTATTCTGCATATGGCTTCGTCCCCCAGCGAAGTTTGGATACCGTTTGCATCTCGTGATAGCCAAACCTATCTTCCCGCCTGGAGTGAAGAAGGTGCACATATGATGGTTGTACAGCTCTGCCAAGGAGACAAACATCGGCCAGTTAACCTTAATACCATATTGGGTAACCCTGACGGCATAAAGAAGACCAGCAGCTTTAGGGCAGCCTCGTAAGTCGAGAGCACCCATCTAGTAAGGTCACTCCAGAACGGAACAGAATGTTTCCAGACTTCCATCCACATCTTCCCTCCCGGATACGACTCCTTCTTCGACAGCATCAAGTTGGAGAGAGTCTCAATAGCATAGGGATGAAGATCAGTCGGGACATCGTTCAGTATAACACTAGGTTGTAGCCCCCTCATGGAGTAGGACGTGGAACCCTTGACACACTTGAACGTGTCCTTCTTCCGGTCACCAGAGTTGAACTGGATCCTGTCAGAAACAATCCCAGGCAGTTCAGGGGTCATGTCACATTTCATCTGCCTCTGTACAGCCAGATCAGCAAACGCTGATAGAGGATATTGGCGCTTCATCGATGGCAACCCTATTCTTTGGTCATTTAACTTAACTACCAAAGGGTCTTCTAGACATATCGTCGCGTCATCCTCGAATCCTATACTATCACCGAATAGGAAGTACGGCTTCTTCCAACGGCGTGTCCCTCCGAGCTTCTTATCATTAATCATCTGCTTCAAAAAGGTTTTGTCCTGTTCAATTATGGCGATCGTCCGTTCCGTAGGTTGGTCATGACTGATCTTGGCCTGAACATTGTTGACCATGTTAGTTATGAAGCTTATGCCGAGGACGTGGCAAGCAGAGCCCAAAGGGATACCGCCAAGTTCTGGAACAAATATGCTTACTGTGAGGATAGAAGAGAAAGTCAGACTCAGAATCCGCAGGAAAAACTAAGTGCTGAAGGGTTCTTATGCGTCCAAAAGTCTATGCGCCCAAAGGGCTGTGCGCCCAAAGGACTATGCGCCTAAAGGGCTATGCGCCTAAAGGTCTATGCGCCCAAGACAAATATGTGGGTGCATAACGTACAGCGGTACGTGGGCACAAAACATGCAAACAGCATATAGGTGCATAACATGGCAACATGTGGGTGCATAGCACATCACAGTGTTGGCGCATTACTTCTGTGGGCGCATAAGAATGCTCACAGAAGTATGTTGCCTTAGGCACATGCGCCCGGGCAGAAAAAAAGTCTGAGCGTCGCAAATTAATGTTCGAGACTTTGTTTTTTGAGGAGTGGCCTCACCCAGAATTGGGTCCTAGACTGGTGAGGACGCTGCCACAAGAGGAGAGCCACTCGGTGCGGCCCCCTTGTCCTTTGCGGATCTCTTGGCGACCTTGGGAGACATGGTTCGTAAAGAAAAGAGAAGAAGAGTCTTTTGAAAGTTCTAAGAGAAATGAGAATAATGAACTTTCTCTCTCTTTCAAAGACTATTTATAGGCATAGGCCACTTTCTATGCCCCCACTATTCTATGCGCCTATGCGCTCATTGCACACTATGCGCCCAACATGGCCTATGCGCCCACCATAGCTTATGCGCCCACGTGAAGATCCATCCTCTTGCACACTATGCGACTGCCATTTGTTGACGTGGACAACGTATGAAGGATGGACCTCTTCAAATTCCATCCCGATGAATATGTAAGTTCAGATTTTCGAGGAAGATCTCAACAGCCGTCTCTCTGACAGGATGGCCAAACGTTATGCTCCCAAAGAGAGAGTCGTGCTATGCGCCCACTGCATCACGAGAAGACGGTCCATGCTTCTTTCAAAGTATTTCGAACTCGTTCAAGTATCGAAAACTTTGAAGGGGGTCTTATAGAAGCATGAAAATTTTAGCAATAAAGCCTTATGCGTCCAAGCCAATGAGGACATATACGCCCAAGTAAACTCATATGCACCCAAGTTACCCTGTGAAGCTCTATGCGCCCAAGTCACCCTGTGAAGTTCTATGCCCCCAAGCCACACTGTGAAGCTCTATGCGCCCAAGACAAGCTCTCCCAGAAGGAGGGCGCATAGCCTGAAATAGGACTATGCGCCCAAGCCAAAACATCCCCTGACTCGGTCAAAGCCATGATCAAAACGTGCACCAAAGCGTACGGCCACGTCAATCTCTACAAGCAATCGTGCACTGAAGCATGCATCTACATCAGCGCCACAATCAACCCACGACCATGCAGCCTGCATGCGCCTACGTCCTATGCGCCCAAAGCAGGACCATGCTGTAGCTTTCCTTCCCGAAAATTTTTTGAATTATTTTTTTCTATTTATTTATTTGATTTAAAATGGTGATTTTTAGATTTTTATGAATGATTATTTAGTTAATTATTACGGTAGATGACTTTAGCCATGGTTGAGTTTTGAAGTACCAGACGACTAGGAATCATGGCACGGATAGTGCAGTAGCGTGTCTTGACTAGTGTATTAGCCATGCCAAGGAAGACCCAGCCATAAGTGTGTCGTAACTAGGAAAAACAAGCCAAGTTACGACTTAAACCTTACCGAAGATTCATTTATTTATTAATTATATTATTGAGTTTTAGGGAACCCAGTTGTACCGAACTAGCCTAGATTGGACCCAAAACAAGCCCAAGCCCATGTATTCATGCGGTACGTCCAACGACGTCCATGTAGATATATAGATGTGTGTGTGTGTATATATATATATATATATATATATATATATATAATATATATATATATATATATATATATATATATATATATATATATATATATATATATATATATATATATATATCTATATTTTATAACCTAATAAGTAATTTCCATAAATGGAATATTAATAATATATATGTTATTTGTTATTTTTGAATTTATATTTATGTTGGAAATATGATAACAATTTCTTAGAATGACATTTTAGTTTTTGGGATTTTATGCTATGAGTACATGTGCGTATAAGTATTACGTACGTATTAAGTTTATATACGTATTTATAAATCAAAAGAGTTTTGTTTACATAAACTTTAATAAATAGAATTAATTTATGTATTACAACCATTAATTATAGAAATTCTTTTGTAATATTTTATAGAAATTCCTGATATTTATGTAAATATTTTGTGTATACAAATATATGTGTGAACATATGTATGTATATATGGGTCAATATATACTAAGTTATACAAGCATTAAATAAAGGAAAAAGAAAAGAAAAATAAAAATAAAACCAAAAACTTATGATCAGCATGGCCCACAACACTCCCCCACAGCCTAACACAACTTCCCCCATGCACCCGCGAACACAACAGCTAAATTCCCCCCAAGCACAGCCCGAAGATCCCAAGTCCAGGCCGAGCCAACCCATTTGCTGACCTTCCCGACCACATTGACAGACCCAAACGAGCACTGAACAGTGGGCCAGCCCGATATAACCCAGCTATGTTCGAGCAAACCGAGCCCCATACTTGCATATATATAATATGAGACAGAGAGCGTGAGAGAGTTCGACATCGAAACCCTAATCTCATATTTTTGCCACCCTCCTCGGCCTTTGGCGCAGCCGTGCGTCCACCCTGGACCGTCGGAGATCACGGGGAACCGCCGTCGGCCGCGTGCGTGCATCGCTGGAAGCGCAGACCGAACAGCAGCAGCAGCAGTCAGGAGGGTGGACTTCGCGGCGTTGATTCGCGACGATCACTCCATCATTTCGTATGTGGTTTTCACTGGTATGTCGACAACGTAACCCTCACCGATTCCTTTCAAATAGGTTGATTTATATCGTAGTATACGTACCGTAAATCGAGGCCAAAGTGGCCGAAAAACCTGTTTAAAATAGGACAGAAACGTCCCAAAGACCCAACTTTACAGGCATTTTATGATCTGTATGTTAGGAATTTTGGAAAACTAATTAAAGGAAGTTATAGACAACATATAGGACTCCACAACCCTTTTTGTGGATTTGGAAATCATCGACTACGTGTCGAGAAATCGAATCCCGAAGTTTACCGAAAACCTGTTTTAAAAACTAAAAATTTCTTCGATAAGACGTGCGTCCCACCAATCCGGACGACGTAGTCGCGAACCAAAAGTATCGAAAGGTGCGTAATGGCTTCACTGACGTGTAGACTTTGACGGAATTTAAATTGGTCGCGTGTGCGCGACAAATTTGATGTGTATCCGTCAAAAGTCACCGTATCGACCTCTGTGCAAGTTTTCCAATTACCTTGTGCACGCTCGTCAAGTCAAGACAAAAATTATGCCAACAGGACCGTATCGTTTTTCTGGTACTGCATGCCAAGTTTGGTCCAATTCTGAGACAGTTGATCGGATCGCCGTTTCGCGGGCCCCACGATCCGATTCAACGGACAATTTTGTGCACGGCCTGCCGAAATTCAAAACTGGACATACCATTGGGTTCGTACCATTAAAACAAATCTGTAGACATGTAGTTTGACGACTTTAGAGACCATTGACCCGAGCACATTTTTCGGTACAAAGTGGGTCCAACGGCGGACATCGTTTTGGGCCAAAATTACCGTTTTGCCCATGTGTCCAGAATTGGACTTAAGAACAGGTTATCCTCGCTATTTTAACCATTCTGAGAACGTTGGTGACATCTATTAAAGCTTCTGGAGGCAGTTATAAGACTTGGGCTTTCTGGCTTATTGATTGGCGATATATTGTTGGTTCTCCGTGCAACCCTCAGGCAAGTATACATTGCCAAACATATACAGTATTTATATTATTTCCTTTTTCTTTATTGTATTCCTTTTTATATTGTCACATGATTCCATATTGTGATTGATTTGCCTTGATCGTTTTACTTGTTCTAGAATATGTGCACGTATAGGAGATTCAATATTGCTTGATTATTGGTCCTTTCGTGTTACCTTGTCTCGTAATTGAGTTTTCAGTTTCTATATCATGTTCTTGACTTGACTATTCTTGATTGGGAGTACCTTGCATTGTACTACAGTTGAGATATACTATAGATTGGGAGTATCTTACATTGTACTACGACCTATAGCCGATTCTTTATCTTGATATTTCTTGATTGACTTGACTTGAGACATACTATAGATCGGAAGTATCTTACATTGTACTACAACCTATAGCATATATTGATTGATTGATTGACTTGACTTGCGACACTATAAATTGGAAGTATCTTGCATTGTACTACGATTTATAGGAGTCTACTTGACCTTGTATCTTTTAGGAGAGGAGATCGATATTAGAATTGGCTAAACTCAATTGAGAGTATTCTGCTTTGTACGTCAATTGAAACATTATAGATCGAGAGTATCTTGCATTGTACTACAAGCTATAGGAGTTCTGATTGATAGTTAGCAAAGTCTAGTATTACATTTCCACACGACTCGTCGTCCTTAGATGTTCTTCTTGCAGTATTCTTATCCTCCATACATGTTATTTACTGTCATATTAGTAGGCATGTTTTATGTATCTTGCTAGTCCTCTGAGGACCTGATGATCTCTTCAGGTAGCTGATTGTACGGGGTTAGTTAGCTGAGCATGTGGTAGTTGACTTCAGTCGCATGATTCAGGTATTTAGTTAGTGTTATTGATTTACTATCTTTCTCGTACTTTTATGATATATCCTGCTCATCAGCTTAGCTTTATAGACTCACATTATTCTTGGAGTCTAATCGGACAGATATGCTAATGGGCTGCAGACCATGACCCATACTTGTTCATTTTTGTTTTACATGATTCCTGTGGATTGAAATATAGTTTAGATTAGACATGATACCCTATTCTGGACAGCTTATACATATTCGAGTCAGGCTGGAGTCCGCTCGATACATAGCTGGCTTGTTCACGCTCTCGCGTCCGAAAAGCGGGTGCGGGTCGTGACAAGTTTTTTTTGGTGGCCCATGCAGGTCAGAGCATATCGTATCGGTTACGTATCTGTACCGGTACGAGCCTGCGAATATGACTAAACCTTAGAAATCTCAATCCACACTGCCTTGAAAATTCTCCTAGAAATTCTTTACGTCCTTGAAAACTCCATATATGCTCTCGATTATACTTCCTTGCTTTCCGTACCATTGATTCTCGTCCCTTCCTATTCCGGGGTGACGAATGATCATACTGTCTAGAATTCAGCAGAAAATTTTAAATTAGAGTATAATATTGCATGATTATTAAGTATTGGTTATGTATAGATATGATGGATTATAGATGCCATACGTCCAAAATATCTGTTGGTAGAATTCTTAGCAACTAGTTAGAAGACTATAAGATTTTAATGACCGTGTTTTGAGGAGTAGTGTGACCAAAGGTGGGCAGAAGTCCCCAAGTATTCGGAGTTATAAAATGACTAGAGAAGGTCATAAAATATTTTTGGAGAAATTAAATTTGAGGAGATTAAGGTAATAGTAGACTTTGATTCTTAAGGAATAGTTATGAATTAGAATTTCGAGGACGAAATTATTTTTAAGTGGATAGATTTGTAGCTTCCCTTCCCAAAAATTTTTGAATTACTTTTTTCTATTATTTATTTGATTTAAAAATGGTGATTTTTAGATATTTTTTATAAATAATTATTTAGTTAATTATTACAGTAGATGACTTTAGCTATGATTGAGTTTTAAAGTACCAGACAACTAGGAATCATGGCACGAATAGTGCATTAGCGTGACTTAACTAGTGTATTAGCCATACCAAGGAAGACCCAGCCATAAGTGTGTCATAACTAAAAAAAAGGCCAAGTTGCGACTTAACCCTTACCGAATATTCATTTATTTATTAATTATATTATTGAGTTTTAGGGAACCCGGTTGTACCGAACTAGTCCAGATTGGACCCAAAACAAGCCCAAGCCCATGTAGTCATGTGGTACGTCCAACGACGTCCATGTAGATATATAGATGTGTATATATATATTTGTTCATTTTTATAACCTAATAAGTAATTTCTATAAATGGAATATTAATATATATATATATATATATATATATATATATATATATATATATATATATATATATATATATATATATATATATGTTATTTGTTATTTTTGAATTTATATTTATGTTGGAAATATGATAACATTTTCTTAGAATGATATTTTAGTTTTTAGGATTTTATGCTATGAGTACATGTGTGTATAAGTATTATGTACGTATCAAGTTTATATACGTATTTATAAATCAAAAGAGTTTTGTTTACATAAACTTTAGTAAATAGAATTAAAGTGGGTGCGGGTCGTGACACATGCGCCCACATGAAAACCAGTGTGTTTCTTCACGTGGGTGCATAACATCATTCCAGCTCAGAAACTACTATAAAAAGGGGTCTCATCCCTCTTCAAAAGACAGAACATAGAGCATTTTCAAAAGTCAAATTGCTGCACTTCTTGCCAGTGAGTCGAGAGTTAGCAATTTTCTTTGATTTTCTCCCACTTTGTAATCGGAGTGTTAACGGAGTAAAGAAGCAACTGCCTCTCAATCTCCATCGCCCTATTCTCCAGAATTCTTTTTTATACTCGGTGATCCTCAGCGCAGGATCTCTCAGACGTACTCGATTTGTGGTGCCTTGCGCCAATAAAGAAAAGACAGCGTTTCTTCTTCTTTTTGTGTGTGTCCACACCCACCACCATAAGCCCAATTAGAAATGCAGAAGAAATGAGAGCCAAATACCTTTGCACTTTTTTCCTTGGATAAAATGATTATAAAGTTCACCATAAAAGCTAGTATGTGTTGATAACAAGAAGTTGAGTACAAGAACCAATGCTATAAGTTAAGTATAACAGCAGTCTTTGACAATGGTTTAACATGATTTTCCGATTGGACATGACACAACCGTACAAGAGATGCTACATTACAGTTTGGAAGAGTTACCGATACAAGAATGTGATTGATGGTTAAATGAAGTTGCCTAGAGACTACACTAACCTAAAGATCTGATCAAGAAAAATACTTCAACGAACATGAAAGTATTGGTTATTTATTACTTATAACTAATGAGCTGTGTTCGTCTTTCTGTTACATACGAAAACAATGTGGATTTTGGTTGGTACAAATTTATTGGCGGTCTGAGTTTCACACGCAGAGTAATTAGGACGGTAAGTTTATATTACATCCCTAATCCCTATGACAAACATCAGTCCTTGCTGCTAGTATTGTATTCTTACACACTCTGCAAATATATTATATTTGCCCTTTCTCATAGGGTATCAAAGAAAATCACCTCTAAAGTAATATCAACAACCTTTTGAATGGAATCAACAACATGATCAGCCCTTTCTCTTGTTGGTTTCACCTGCAAAATCATAAATATCAAATATTTTTTATTCTAATTACTTACCTATGACATCACAAAAAGAAATAAGCGGCTACCATTACCACAAATTTACATATGTCTCTGTCCAAATAATTGCTTTCAAACCACTCTGTAGTTCAGACTTGTCTGATAGACTATACTATTATTCACTGACTACAAAAAAGAATATAGTCATTGACAATTCTGGAATTTTAATTTTCTATGAACATTGATAGCTAAATCTCAATGAAATATACAGAGGAATAGTTTAAAATTTTATATGCCAGGAATATTAGATTACTAAAATGATATCATCATTGACAGCCAAATATTTTTCACCATACAAGATGACTTGAAGTTTCTAAATGCAGAGGTGAGATGACATATCAACTATTAGTAATTTGGCATCTAAAAAAAAAGATTGTACAATCATATGAAAGGAAGAAACTATAACTACTATAGAAAACTAATGATTTACAAATGGAAACTATCTTACATGTATACATTAAGAAGGTTGCATACAACAGAACCATGTGCACTTTCATTAGTAAAATATGTAGGCATTCCTATTGCAAAACCATTGAGAAGTAGACCTCGTCAACCAAGAGATGGGCTTAGCAAGTGGATGAAACAAATAATCGTACATTGTGATCTGTATATAATTAAACTTACATATGCAAAACTTCCTCAGCTATGTATCTTCAAAATTAGTCTTAATGAATTCGATGTTGTATAAATTATTGCAACCGTTTTGAATCATCTAAGTCCTGGTTCCGAATTGCTGCTAGTTTTCTAAAACAACAACAACAACAACCTCCCACATGCTGCTTTTAGAAGTAATCCCAAAACTGAAGTAACTTCATTTTTTTTTAAAGCGACTGTTACCAAACAACTTCAGCGATTGTTTCCTAAAAATTGCAAATCCAACTTAATGTATACCTACCTCACCATCAGTTCGAATACTTCCCATTTTATGTACGGAATCTAATATATCTCACTTCCTATTTCTGGATGGATAAAATTTATATTTATGAAAGACATATTAGGATATAACATTTGTTCTATAACTTGGCTACTCAAAATTAGCTCATCTGGTATCCACCATCAAACATTGCATGAAATGCATCTGAAGAAGCAAGCATGGCAATCATGTGTTCATAAGAATCGTTCACCTGAATAAAGGAAAAGCAATATTAGTAAAAACAATGACTTACCTATTGCCAAGAAGATAGACCAACAATATACTAATGATGAGAATTATCTTCCAAAATAGTTTGTACCCAAACACATCCTAATGAGAATTATCTTCCAATTCAAATTCTCTGAACCAAACAAGTGTAAGGACCCTACCTAGGAAGCAATGGAATTACTAAAACAATGCCATATCCGTAGCCCTTTGTGCCGAATACATATCGGACACGACAAATACACCCCAAAACATACTGAGCCATTCCAGAATCAATGTCATATCATGTCTATGTCATGTCATATTCGTTTCTGTGCAACATAGTCCCATAAAAACGATTCAATAGAAATAAAAATGAGGGGAAGTAACACTTACTAAACACTTGAAGTTGCAAAGGTTGACACCTTCAGCTACTTATGCTAATTCTATTTCCCGTCATAGAAAATCTGTAACTTGGCTAAACTTAGAATTTCGGAGTTAATAAGTTTTACATCTAGCAAGAACAACACATGACAACAGATGAAGTGGATGTTTCGAGTAGACAACGACCCACAACAAAAATTAACAGTGACACAAACAAATAGTCGCTGCTAGTTAAGGAATCCATTACCAATTTGTATATGTAGTTACCATGTAGGCATGAAGTCACTCATAAATGGGTGTATTATAATTACTCACTTATGTACAGAAAAAGGTGGATTTAAGATTTCCAGTTGGAACTGGAATTCATTTCTGAGAAGCAACTGGAGAGGATTGCTCCAATTCATGAAATTCCAATTTAGAGTGATCATACAAGCTCTAACTGTAAAATCGGATTGTATTAGATATGATCAAAGCTAATCTAAAACTAAAACTTATAAATTTGTTATGAGACAAATTTAGATCAGATCAATATTAAGCATTTATGTTCTTATGGACCTTCTTGCTGTAGTTGCATAAAACAACTACAAAGTTTATATATCCTAGTTCTGAAAGTCGATTAAAAATGTTCATAAATATCATAATATTGAATGCTACCATAAAAGTTACTACGAATTGTGCATATAATTGCAATTATAAACTACAAGCATATATTGCTTATATTAAAAGGGCGTTTATATTTGTACAAATATCAATACTCCAAAACTCCGATTCGAAACTCCTGAAACCAAAACCCAGAGTGACCAAAATAGAAATAGAGCTTTAAACCTTAAGCTATGATATAATGGAAACATTCAAGACTTTGATAAAAAAAATAAAGAAAGCTATGTTAGAAATGCATAGGTAAATACCTGACAAATCGAACATGGTTCAACTTCTTTATCAGTTTCTTCTGATAAACATATGTATTTCCACTGCTTTAGTTATTTCAGAACTGTTTCCTCACTGAGCCCAATGCTTACATTTCCTATCCGCTCCCCCATAGAAACAGAATGGTAAAAAAAAAGTATGTCCTGTTAAATGGTACATCAACAAATGCCAGTTAGATTCTACGGCTTAAGGAACCATCTCTATTGATATCAAGCTTAAAATTGTTAGCAATGCGAACGTTGAGATATAGTCTCAAAAAAGAATGCAAGTGTTGAAATAACTATTACGTTGTAGACCGATAGAAGTTCATTGTGAGACTTAAGAATGAGGCTTTACTAGAGATAAAAGTGATACAAAATATAAAGCCAAGCATGCATGCTCGATTACAGAACTGAACTGACGTAAACAAGATCTACCTCACACAATCACTAAAAATATGTCATGAAAGGGAAGGTTTCCCAGGAAAGCTGTACTTGGTCATTTGTTGCTTACTTTCGAAAGAAGATAATCATTCGCCAGGTAAATTTCTCAAAACTTACATGTCGTAGTACACTCTACTACGTCAGTTATCTTTTGCACTTAATAATGGATGAACTGTACATTTAGTACTAAATGTTTGGAGGAAGGCTCCCACTTTGCGATGTCTCTCATTATGGTGGTCGGATGCCTCTGATATCACAACAATCAAGAAAAACATATTATACAAGGATGTTCTCTTTTTCATATAGAAACATCATTAATTAGTTTGATGCTGAAAACAACATCAAAGTGATTTTCTACTATCAATGTACTGTAAATAAATTAAAGAGATTCGATATGTCATCAATTAATTCTAGGACTAAGCCAAGGTAGCTACCAAATGATTTGTGTTGTGCTGAACTAACACAATTGATCAGATTGAGATTTCTATTAGTTCAAAGCACTGATAGTTTAGTGTAAGAGAACAAGGTAGTAAAATTCTGACCTCAAGATATAGGTTCTCTCCCCTACGCACAAGCTGCATTGCATTTCGGATTTGCTGTGACGGGAACTGGAAGCAACATAACCAAAATTTAATAGAATTATAGTTATGTTCGTGTGGTTGCCCACAACATGAAGAACAGATAGGTAACTCTAGAGGGGGGTGAATAGAGTTTATAACGATAATGGCCAAATAAAAATTAACTCTTTTCACCAACAGTAAATAATCAGAGTAGTAAATACGGAAATAAAAAGATCAAGGGAGCATACGCAAACACACAGATTTTTAACCTAGTTTTCCTCGTGGAGGACTAGTCCAGGCCTGAGAACTCTAGTTCAGGATTTAAATCCACTATTTGTGAAATAGCAGTTACACCCCGTGCCTTTTCTCAGAAGAGCACGTCAACTTCTTACAAAGATCGCTGTGGCAAAACTTGGACTTTTCCAAGTGAAATAGCAGCTTGCACTCAAACTTCTAGTTGACTCACACTGAGCACCTTGGACGGTTGGGAAGTTTGATGGCTAAGTTGGATGGAAAGATTAGGCTCTTTAGTATGTAGGCTATAGAAGAGAAGAGAATGAGAAGATTGGATGATTGAAAAGGAGAGAATTCAAGGCCAATTTATACTAGTCGGGATAGGCAGAATTCGGCCAGAATTCTGTGTTATGAATTCAATTTTTTGGCCGTTGGACAACTAGCATCTCGCAGTTGCTACAAATTAGGTCCTAGAAATTAGGGAAATGTGTTCGGCCCGAACTCTGTGTGGAGGTAGAGTTTGGCCCGAACTCTGTCTCCATGGGGACAGAATGTTCAAAGGCAGTTGGGCTTGTTGGGCTGATTTGGTTTTTATTTGAGTGGAGCTGTGAGGGATAAGTCTAGCCCTAAAATGCTCAGTATGACTCAACGTACATTTGCCTAGACTCAATAAAAGTAAAATACAAACTCCAGAATACAAACATCAACTGGTCTGAAGCAGATGTCGTCTTGAGCTGATATGATGAGTTGATCGATCTTGGATGTTGATAGAGCTTGATGTGTCTAGTTGGACTATGACAAATATTATTTTATTAATTATCAAGATTATGTTGACTGTAATCCTGTTTGGGTCAACAAACTTGGACTGGTAGATGAAAGTACCTTGCAAAGTTTGTTTGACTTGCAATCTAAGGAAGTAGTTGAGCTCCCCCATCATGCTCATCTCAAATTTGTTCTGCATACACTTAGCAAAATCTTGGCAGAGATTGTCGTTAGTAGAACCGAATATAATGTCATCAACATAAATTTGAACTAAAAGAATGATGTCTTTAAAAGTTTTGATAAAAAAATGTAGTGTCAATTTTCCCTTTTGAAAAATCTTTATCTAGTAAGAAATTGCTTAGGCGTTCATAACAAGCTCTGGGGGCTTGTTTGAGGCCATAGCGCGCTTTCGTGAGCTTGAAAACGTGGTCGAGAAATTTATGATTTTCAAAACCAGGGGGTTATTTTACAAAGACTTCTTCTTTAATAAAACCATTCAGAAAAGTACTTTTCACATCCATTTGAAAAAGTTTAAAA
Source organism: Iris pallida (assembly GCA_029216955.1). Lineage (NCBI taxonomy): Eukaryota > Viridiplantae > Streptophyta > Magnoliopsida > Asparagales > Iridaceae > Iris > Iris pallida. Next base: position 3,185,975 of record JANAVB010041018.1, read on the forward strand.
TTTTGAAAATTTGCAAAGACACAACGCATCCAAATGGATTCAAGTCTTGCAACTGGAGCATACGTCTCATCGTAGTCGATACCTTGCTCTTGGTTGTATCCTTGAGCTACTAGACGAGCTTTGTTGCGAGTGACTGAACCATCTTTATTTACTTTGTTATGAAAAATCCATTTAGTACCAATAATCGAATGGTTAGCTGGTTTTGGAAACAAGTTCCCAGACCTGGCTTCTTTTGAATTGGTTGAGTTCTTTTTGCATAGCGAAAATCCAAAATTCATCATTAAAAGCTTCTAAAACATTTTTTGGCTCAATTTACGAAATGAAAGCAGTGCTAGCAATAGAATCTCTTAAAGATGATAGAGTACTTACTCTGCGTGATACCTCACCTATTACCAAATTTTCTGGGTATGACGGCTTGAACTCGAACTTCTTCGGTAAGTCCTCTAGAGAATTGGTTTCAGGGGTGGTATTCATCGGCGTAGAAGTTAATGGTTCATCATCATCGTCGGGGATAGCCGTTGTACTATTTTTCTCATCAAAAGTCACATTAGTAGATTCTTCTACAATCATTGAGCGTTTGTTGAACACTCTATATCCCTTACTCTTGGCAGCATAGCCAAGAAAAATACCGTCATCAGCTTTGGCATCAAATTTGCCTAAGTTGTCTTTGGTATTTAGGATAAAACAACGACAACCACACTCTAAAATAAGAGACATTAGGAGTCCTACCAAACCAAAACTCATACGGTGTTTTCTTCGAAATAGGTCGCATAAGCACCCTATTTAAAACATGGCAAGTTGTACTGACGGCTTCTGTCCAAAAATATTTTGAAAGAGAAAATTTATTAAACATGACTTTAGCCATATCGCCAAGAGTCCTATTCTTCCGGTCCACAACACCATTTTGTTGAGGAGTTCTAGGACAAGAAAACTCATGATCAAAACAATTTGTTTTGTAAAACTTTTCAAAACCAGAATTTTTGAATTCGCCTCCATGATAACTTCGAATTCGAGTAATCATGTAGCCTTTTTTCGTTTTGGACCTTTTTGGCAAAGATTTTGAAAACTGAAATAGTATCGCTTTTGTTTGTAAGAAAGAAAACCCAAGTAAATCTTGAAAAATTATCTACAATAACAAAAGCATAGAGTTTTCCACCAAGAGTGGCTGCTCTACTAGGACCAAATAAGTCCATGTGCAGTAATTGGAAGAGTCTAGTGGTACTTACAGTATTTATGGATTTAAATGAAGATTTGGTTGCCTTATTCAATTCACATTCGGCACATACCGTGTCCTTCTTGAATGTGATGTCGGGCAGACCTCTTACTAGCTTCTTTATCGATAGCCTGGATATAGTATCTATATTGGCATGACCAAGACGCTGGTGCCACAAAATTCTTTCATCTTTGTGGCGTAGAGGCATCTTCCTGCACTGTTAGTATTTTTAGATAGATAGAAAATATAAATGTTATCTTCTCTTTTCCCTTCAAAAGCAATGTCTCCAGTTGACCTATCATAAATGTAGCATTTATTCTTTTCAAAGTTAATATCATATCCATGATCAACAAGATGGCTTATACTGAGCAGGTTATGCTTTAACTCGGTCACTAAGCAGATATCCTTTATTACAGAAGAAGAATGATAACCAATAGTATCATTACCTATGATGTAGCCCTTTAAATTATTACCGAAGGATATATATCCTTCCCTCTTCATCGATAGTGATGCGAAAAGATTTACGTCTCCAGTCATATATCGCGAGCACCCACTATCGAAAATCCACTTGCTTTTAGTTGAAGAAGGAAGGTCCACCTACATCACGAGTAGATGTGACCTTTGGTACCCAAGTTCTTGTGGATCCTGAAATGTTAGTCTTCGGTACCCATGCATATAGATTAATATCAACTAATTTCCTAATTCAACACGGTGGTAAGATATGACCATGTAATCCACAGTATATGCAAGTAGCATGCATATTTGTGTTAGGAGTAGGTTGATAGTGATATCTATATGCAGTATGGTGATAGTTATATGAAACCGCATGATAGTGACTATGTGTAGCAGCAGGATAATAGTCATGACTATGTGCAGTAGCAGGATAATAGTTATGAGTAGGTTGAGAATGATGACTACGTGCATGTGGTTTACGTGCTGCATGGGAGTATGTGTATATATAAGCATGGTTACGTGATGCATGGGAGTATGTATACATATAAGCATGGTTACGTGCTGCATGTGGGTGACGTGTTTTACTATTATGAGTGGTCTGGTATTTTGTGTGTGTTTTGTGATTGTGAAATTGGGTTTGAGGTTGAGCAACCTGTTTCCATAATCTGATCTCTAATTTCTTAGAGACAGCACTTAGTTCATTGCACTTTGCATTCAGACCATCAATCTTAGCAATAGAGATCTTGTGTTTGTTCTTTTCTTCAGCAAGCTCTTTGTTGAGTGCTGAGATCTCACGTGTGTGCTTCTCAATAAGTGTTTCGGCATCATGTAAGCTTAATTTGAGCTTGGATACCTCATCAGTGACTTCCGTGGGTGTAGTATTTCTAACATTATCAAGAAGACAAGAAAGTTTATGAATTTCTACTTCGTGTGCTTTAATCTTGTCCGTAGCATGCTTGTACTTGCCAAGTACTTTCTTGTGATTATTTAATAAATCATTGAACACATCACCCAGTTCATCAAAAGTAAAGTCATTGAGAGGATCATTGGTTACCCTATCAGAAGTTGCCATTAGGCAGACGTTAGCCGTGTCTTGAGGAGAGTCATCTTCATCTTCAGAGTCACTGGCTTCGCTTTCATGCCAGATACTAGTATTGGCATACTTTCGCAAGGATGACTTCTTGTAAGGCTTCTCGTACTTGCTTCCTTTATTTGCAGTCGGATAATCTTTTCTGACATGTCCAGTCTTCTTGCATCCGAAGCAGGTAGGTTCTTCCTCGTCATCTCCTTGTTGATCTCTTTTTCTTTGGTTGAAGCGAAGGAACTTCTTGAAGTTACGGAATAGAAGAGCTTGATCATCACCTTCTGAATTTTCGTCGTCAGTCTCTTCAGGAGCAGTCCTTTGACGATGAGCTTTTAGGACAATCTCTTTTGCCTTTGGAGCAGCTTCGTAGAAGTCTTTAAGGTCGAGCTCGTGGGTCATCAGCTTTCCTATCAAAGTTTCCATAAACACTTTGGTGAGATCATTGCCTTCTATAATTGTTGTTACCTTAGGGTTCCAGATCTTCGGTAGCCCCCTGAGTAACTTGCGGATCTTCTCATGATTGGAGTATTCTTAGCCAAGAAATGACAGAGGATTGATGACATCAAGGAACCTTATGAACATTTGAGTGATCGTCTCATTCCGCATCTTCTTGAATGCCTCGTATTCTTGAGTCAGACGACTGATCTTAGATTCCTTGACTTGAGTGGTTCCTTCATGCGTCACTTCCAGAAGCTTCCATACTTCGTGCGAGGTGGTGCATGTCGAGATTATGTTAAATTCAGTCCTGTCTATTGCATCGAAAATAGCATTAATAGCTCTAGCATCTAGACTTGTCTGTTTCTTCTCCTCGTTAGAATACTTGTCGTTGGGTTTTTTGATGAGATCTCCCTCGATAACAATTCTGGCGGACTTTTTGTAACCATCAATGACAATGGTCCACAGGTCAAAATCTAGAGACTTGAGATAGAAACTCATCCTAGTTTTCCAATAGGTGTAGTTGGTTCTATCAAATAGGGGTGGCCTATGAGTGGACTGTCCCTCACCATAGTTGGAAAATATAGGTTGTATGGTTGCCATGGATCAGCTCTAGGATATTAGTCCTTGTTAAGAGAACAGAGCTCTGACACCAATTGAAGAATAGATAGGCAACTCTAGAGGGGGTGAATAGAGTTTATAACGATAATGGCCAAATAAAAATTAACTCTTTTACCAACAGTAAATAATCAGAGTAGTAAATGCAGAAATAAAAAGATCAAGAGAGCATACGCAAATACAACAGATTTTTTACCTGGTTTTCCTCGTGGAGGACTAGTCCAGGCCTGAGAACTCTAGCCCAGGATTGAAATCCCCTACTTGTGAAATAGCAGTTACACCCCGTGCCTTTTCTCAGAAGAGCACATCAACTTCTTACAAAGATCGCTATGGCGAAACTTAGACTTTTTCAAGTGACTTATAACTTCTTGCACTCAAACTTCTAGTTGACTCACACTGAGAACCTTGGACGGTTGGGAAGTTTGATGGCTAAGTTGGATGGGAAGATTAGGCTCTTTAGTATGTTGGCTATAGAAGAGAAGAGAATGAGAAGATTGGATGATTAAAAATGAGAGAATTCAAGGCCTATTTATAATAGTCGGGATTGGCAGAATTTGGCCAAAATTCTGTGTCATGAATTCAAATTTTTGGCCGTTGGACAACTAGCATCTCGCAATCCCTACAAATTAGGTCCTGGAAATTAAGGGAAAGAGTTCGTCTCGAACTCTGTGTGGAGGCAGAGTTTGTCCCGAACTCTGTCTCCATGGGGACAGAATGTTCAAAGGTAGTTGGGCTTGTTGGGCTGATTTGGATTTTGTTTGAGTGGGCTGTGAGGGATAAGTCTAGCCTTATGATGCTCAGTATGACTCAACGTACGTTTGCCTAGACTCAATAAAAGTAAAATACAGACTCCAGAATACAAACAGCAGCTGGTCTGAAGCAGATGTCGTCTTGAGCTGATATGATGAGTTGATCGATCATGGATGTTGATAGAGCTTGATGTGTCTAGTTAGACTATGACAAATATTATTTTATTAATTATCAATATTAGGTTGATTGTAATCCAGTTTGGGTCAACAAAACCTATTTGGGAAAAATCCCCAATTAAAATTCAAACTTGAAAACCACAATAATATATAAAGAGTAACTTTCTCTGTGTACAGAACCTGCAAAAATGCTAAGACTCCTCCGTCTCCACCGCAGCTTCTTCTCCTCTGGACTCCCACCTATGGAATGGATAGAATTAACATCTCTGATATTGCCGATCCCCACCCGAAAGGCCTTCCCTCGCCCCCTAGCTTGTCAACGTCCTCTCCCTCCTCCACCATCCCCTCACTAAAATTGAACCTAACGTACCTCCTTCTGCTGCCAATTTGAGAGTGAAAGAGTGAGGGAGAGACCATGAGAGAGATGAAGAGAGCGGGAGAGAGAGAGAGAGAAAAATAAGAGAGATTTTGAGAGATTTGGAGAGAGATAAGGAAAGATTGAGAGATTAAGAAAAGGTGCATGAGAGAGACGATGGCAATTTAGGGCAAAAGACTTCTAAATGAAAGGGGCGCGCAAATAAAAAATAGTAGGACAATTATTTTCAACATGACACCCAAAAAAATGTCGTCTCTATTCTTTAATATTAGACGACATTCTAAAAGTGTTGTTGAATTTTATGTCTACGACACTTTTAAAAAGTGCCATGAATGATGATAAATTTAACATTACCACGACACATTTTAGCAAAGTGTCATCATAATTTTTTTTCGTGTCACTTATTTAGAAATTGTTGTCAATAAAGTGTCATTATTAACCATTTTTGTTGTAGTGGAATCAAAATGATGTCCAAGGACATAAAGTTGTGCTCTAATACCAATCTGTCATACCCCGATTTCGGAGGACCGATCGTCCTCGCTAAGGCGTAATGCTGCGTGAGGCTAGGTTGTGCTCACGCAAGGCCAGGTTTTGAAATGGCCAATTGAAGGCTAGGCCACATAGTCGCACAGAGTGTCCCCATTTACAACGGAAGGTAAATGAACACAAGCAGACACGAAATCAAACCCTTTGTTGATATTAAAGAAGTATTACAAGCGACACTAGGCCGAGATTACAAATCGCTCAAGCTCTCTCTCGAAACATAAAAGGTGTGCCAAGCGACTTACAACATGGGATGACACATGGCGATGTTCCGATATATTATGTCCTTTATATGGTGCTTCAGTTCCTTAGCAACGCTCTAAGGCTTCAGAGTTAGCTCCGCGTCTTAGCACGTTCGAAGGAAGTCTCCGCACCCGACGAGGTTCTCCCGGACCCGGCAAACAATCTATGTGGTTATCAGTACATTGTTATGCGCTGGTGGGAAGGCTAACTCGCCCACTTGGTATCATTACCAAACACGTCCGATATAATTTTGTGCACCATCTATCAGTTGTTGTCTTTCTAATATTGCCTTAGGATCATTTTTATGGCATATAATATAAGGCCTATTCCGTGTTACCGATATTAAGTGTCGCATGTGAATAGCATTCGCAACTTACCATACTTACCATACGATTTTTCCTGTCCAAGGTAAACAAAGTTAGCTAACATATTATACGTAAAGACTTAACAGATTTGTATAAGCATTCAATTGTGTCAAGGACGTGTACTTGTCTAAAGTTAACGAAGTATTCAAATTTGTCAAGATATGTTACACTCAAAAGCTTTGTTCAGATGTTCATCAGTTACACAATTTTTCTGCTTACTCAAGTTGTCAGGATGTGCTATACTCGAGCGTTGTTCAGATATGTTTCATTCAGTTACTTAGCATGTTCAGTTTCCTCAGATTACTTGTTTTAATGCAAGGTCTCGCACGCAGATTGCTGCATTCGAGCTAACTTAATCTATATGTACCGGTCGCTGGCACCACAAGCCATTTGGACTATTCATCTTGGTATCGTGGTTCCCTATCAGCCGGTGATGGCTGGTACACCCTGATAGGCCACGCAATACTCGACTTACGTCTCTTGGGTGGGCGAGCCCGCACGTAAGCCGCCTGTAAGCTATGATTCCACCTAGGCCGGCACGATGTCTTTGATCGTTCCTTGTAATCCTTATTCACTTCTTTTCCTCGTGCACGAGTTGTCCGCGACCATTTTGTAGTCTAGTCATTTTTAACTTAACGGGCTGTTTTTGAGCCATAGACTGTCTTTGAGCCATAGTCGATTGCCGACTAGGTTGGCGGTGACATCCTGTAAGACTCGTCTTAAAGTATCAGTATTTATATACGGATATGTATTTTGTAGTGTATGTCGTATATTCTTAGTTTTTGTAACGCTTTAAATTTTTTTCCAACTTATAGATTTTCTTCTTGGCCGGCATACCGTCAATATACCGATGTATACCGACAGCATACCATTCGGACAGATTTTTCATATTTTAGATATTTTTGATTTCAGATATTTTCATAAATAGTATTTTCGATAATTTTGTGAATAGTGTTTTGGATATTTTGATGAATAGTGTTTAGATATTTTTGTGAATAACGTAGATGCACCATATTATCCAATGGATATTTGGTTTTGTTTGGATGGCCATGATTGACTTAGATTTTGACATGGCTCACGATCCAACGGTCATGGTTAATTCTCCCTTCTATATATACCCTTTCACTTTCTCTCTCCTTTCTCTTTTCATTCCCTTCGCTCTTTCTTTATTTCTTCTTCTCTTCTCTCCCCCTTGGAGCTTGCCAAGAGCTTAGCCTTGAGGCCTTGCGTGTGGTAACCCCCCTAAGATGAGGAGTAGACGATTAGGCTTGGTTGCTAGAGAACCTATGCAAGTATATCTTGCCAATTCTTGAACAATATTGTTTTGTTGTCTTTTTATTTTTCTTGGTATTAAATGCTTAGAATTATCCTAAACTTACTTTGTTAAATATGTTTTTCTTGTGATTCTCGCCTATATGCATGTTTCTAAATTTGGTTAGAACTGGTTCTTGATTTTCTGTTAAAATATAATATTGAATTAGAAGAAAACTCGGTATCACGAATGATACTGGTGTTACCATCATGAATTTTGATCACATATGCATATATAAGGCCCTCACCTAGCTTGTACACATAGAGTTTGAGTTTGGTGAAAATTGAAACCCGTTTCGGTATCCCGAGAACCTATTTTTGGTGTATTTTGTGGCACTGATCTATCAAATGTTTTAATTTGTTAAAAATAATACGTCCATGTTGTAGAGAATTCAATTTCACACGATTTTGACTTTTAAAAATCCAAATTTCGATTTAAAACCAAGTTTTTATGGCCGAAACAAGTTTGGATTTTTCAAAAATCAACTTTCTGTGATGGTTCGAAAAATCCGTCGGAAAATGCGAACTTGCACCACTAAATTTGCTGTAACACTTCGAAAAATCTGCTGAAAATCTCCAGTAATCCGTCGGATGATCCGGTTAGGCGGTTTTTGTCTATTTTTGTCCATTTCTGCCCGTTTTTGTTTATTTTCGATATTTTCTTCAATTGTAATGAATTTTTAACATGATTAGATGACCATGTATAGTTAGAAAATGATTGTACATCCTATATACATTTGACACTAGTATATGTACAATTATTATTCTATGTCATGTACTTTTATTAATTTTTTCTCACATGCCATGATATGTCTTTTCTATCAATCCTTTCTTACATGCTATGATAATTATTGCCATGCCTTCTTTGTATACTAGATAATGGTCTGTCATAGTGCACTCATGTTACATGTCTTCTTTGCTTACTAGATTGTGGTCCGTCGTGGCATACTCATGTTATATGTGTTATTTGCTTACTAGATAGTGCCCCGTCGTGGTGCACTCTTGTACATGTCTTTTCTTCCTTACATGATAGTGGTCTATCATGGCGCACTCCCTATTTCTCTATAGTGGCTCGTCGTTTCGCACTCATAGCTTCCAGTTTATTGTATTTTTTTGTTGTAGCTTATTGTAGTGCACATTCTTGCTTTTGTCCAGTCTCGCATGTCTCATGTCTAGGATGGATTTTCAGAATGCCACACCCAGAATCCAACAAAAAAATGTTAAGGACTAAACAACTAGCTTGATTACCAAGATCATGGAAGGGGAGAATTTCTTGGTTGCCTGCAAGTCCTTTGTTCCGGCCTTTTTCATTCATGCAAATTGGGGCTATCTGTCATGATGAGCACACTTTCAGTACACCGTCAAGTGTTGTACCATTTATATGTCTATAAGATACATTTGTCTCCTGGGCGATGTATCCTCTGTGCACCTACTATTATAGGATACATTTGCTTCCCGGGAGATGTATCCACTATATACTATGGCATCCTCAGCCTGGATAAGTCGGATAGTCTGCAGGGCAGGTAACTGAACTTGGATTTCTAAAACTTGCATATATTAGTATTTAGGATTGTGATAACCCTAGTTAGCTAATATATAAAGTCGTACTTATTACTTGGCCACGATTATTGTATAGAGTCTATTCTAGTCTACTTTTGTTTAGGCAGTGTCTGGATTTGTTTATTTCAGTACATCATTGTTTATGTCTTACTTTTGTCGATAAATGATTATAGACTAAGTTCTGTTTAGGAGAAAGGTTACAACCCCGGTCCTTGTTTGGTTTACGGGTTGTAACTTGGGTTCCGGAATAGTTCCTAAGTTATCTTATCATTTGTCATTCTATATTGATCTAACATGCTCATATGTCCAAGTTATCTAACATGCTCACATGTCCAAGTTATCTAACATGCTCATATGTCCTAGTTATCTTACATGCTCACATACTCAGTTTATCACACATCTTCACATGCTTTCGTTTAATTCACATGTCCACAGTTTACACTATGTCACATATCGTTTACTTTATGCTACATGTTGCTTAATTTACTTATTGTCTTTTATATTCTCGGGATAAGTGCATTGGTAGTACACGAGTCTTGATTTGCATTTACTTATTTCTGTCTCTATCCGTTGCTATGTTAGTTATTGCTGGTTTTAGTTCATAATTTGGCTTCCTTTGTGGTACTTGCTATTGGGGGTCTGACCTCACTGGTTTTGTTTGGCCAGATCTGATAGAGGAGCTCGAAGGATCTTTCGTACCATCTACTCGACGGTGACCACCCGGAGCACCAGAGTACCTTAGTGGGTTTCCTATATCATTCTTCCACTAGATATGTACATTATTCTTTTGTGACATTTAGCCTCCGAGCACGTATTTAGCTCGTGTTTTGGACCTTGATATTTAGTCTACGGGCCTAAACATGATTTGTATTATTCTAGACTATAGCTAGAGCTTATCATATATGACTATTACTCTTGCTAGTTCTTCTTTTTATAATACTAGCCTCATGATCATCCATGTATATATAGTTTGGAACACTTTACTATTTTATGTCTGATGGGCATACTTCTTGTACTTTGTATATTTGCCTGTGATTGAGATACCTAGGATTGCTTGACCAAGGATCGACTGTTGGTTTGTAGTAGTAACCCCCATCTATATAGCTTATATATTATTTCGAAGTATTAAAGTACTTTGGTATACGTAGCTGGCTTGGTCCGTCCCTACATGCTAGTATTCTTGTTCTAGAGCGTGACATATGTTTTAGTGGTGGCCCATGCAGGTCTGATTTATCAGATATGTAGGGGGGTTACTAATATTTAGATATCTCAGTCACAATTTTTCTTTATTGATATCCTTCATATTATTCTATATCTCTGATCCTTTGACCTAATATCTGTCTTGATTGTTGATCTTTTCTGTTCTCTCGATTTGATCCTTGTGTCCTTTAACTTTTAAGGGTACTGTTTCTAATCCTTTCGATCATCTTGTTTGGGTTCTGCCGATGACAGGTCAACAATCTTCTGTTAGGCCAGTTATGGAGGATCAATCTCAGCATTTAGAGACAGAGTTCAGAGTTGACCCGAGGGCAGAGGTATCAGTTCAGCCTGATCAGCCAGCAGTGTTAGTCCTGCCAGAGCAACCAGAGAATGTTATTTATGAGCTGGTGGGTGTTCTTAGGGGCTTCATGGCGTAGCAGCAGGTCAGAGCAGCAGTTCCGAGGCGTGGGCATGCAGAGTCTAGTATGTTAGAGCAGGTTTTGGCTGAGGGCGGTCATGTTGTAGGTGTTGTCCTGAGCTTCTTTCATTCTTATTTATTTCTTTGGATTACACATATTTGGCGGGTTTCTCGTCTTACACTTCTGCCTTCGTATCTTGAGATACATGATATCTATCACGTGTCTTGACTACGAAGATATGTTCTGGGTAGAGTATGTCTTAGACTAAGTCATTGGTTTCGACTTATTTTGAGACTAGACCCTTATTTATTTTGGGAGTAAACGTAGGCTAGCGAGGCGGGTCCCTACTCAACTGACTCAGGAGACATATTTATTCATATGCCTCCAGCCCTTCTTGATTGTGCTTGTGTTATTGCTTACGCATTTACTTATATTACTATTTTCTTTATCTTACCAACATGCCATGCTTTGTTTTGATTGTCATGATTTTTCAGCTCTTTGGTTTGGTTTTCATGTTTGACTAGATTTAGTAAATTCCGAGGACGAATTTTTTTTAAGTTGTGGAGAGTTGTGAGACTCTTCTCAAAGTATCAGTATTTATATACGTATATGTATTTTGTAGTGTATTTCGGATTTTCTTGGTTTTCGTAACACTTTAAGAATTTTTCTATTATAGATTTTCTTCTTGGCCGGCATACCGCGAGTATACAGGTGTATACCGACGGCATACCATTCGGACAGATTTTTCACATTTTAGATATTTTTGATTTTAGATATTTTCATGAATAGTGTTTTCGATATTTTTTGTGAATAGTATTTTGGATATTTTGATGAATAGTTTTTAGATATTTTCGTGAATAGTATATATGCATCCTATTATCCAATGGATATTTGGTTTAATTTGTTTGGATGGCCATGATTGACTTAGATTTTGACATGGATCACGATCCAACGGTCATGATTAATTCCCCTTATATATATATATATATTTTTTTGAACAATGGCTAACGCCTTCATTGAAATACAGGAAGATAGGTGAACCGGGAGATAGCCCAAGTTCGTACAGAGTGGGGGAGGGACCCCTAACATACAATCAGACGCGACATGATAATTTTTTTTTGTGGCACTGGTCCCTAGGGAGGGTGTGGTTGCGTTGCCCGGGTGGCGCACAGCCCAGTGGGGGGGTGTTGGCACTCAGCCCTGGAATGAATTTTTTTTTGGGAAAAGAAAAAAGAAAATAGAATTTTGAAACGGGATTCAAAATTCAAAAGAGGGAGGGTCCCAGCGCGTGAGACCCGAGGGCGGGCTGCCCAACGCGCATGACCCGATAGCGGGTCAAACCCACTGCCCGAGGGGAACGCTGCCCCATGGCGCACGGCTCGAGGGTGCATAGCCCGAATGGGGGCACTGCCCTAGGGAAGGGCGCGGGTCATGAGCCCCTCCAGCGCGCAGCCCGACGCGGAGCGCCGCCGGGGAAAGGGGAGCGAGGGCTCCGACGAGGAAGCCTACGGCGGGGAGCGGGAGCTCCGGCTAGGGAGACTGTGGCGGGGAGCGGGGGCTCCGGCGAAGGGGCGAGGGCAACCTGCGGAGGAGACCAGCGCGGCACCCGGAGCCAGGATAAATCCGGCAGGAGGCCGATCCCAGAGGAGGGGGAGGAGGAGACCAAAGGAGGAGGTGGGGGAGGAGCGGAGGGGGAGTGAAGGGGGAGGCCGAGAAGGCCGACGGGGGGGGAGGGAAACTCAGGCAGCGGGCGGGGTTAGCTGAGGGGAGCGCCGGCGGAGGAAGCAGGCCATCCTACCTGGGAGGGGAGGGTGGGTTGCGCGCGGCGCCAACTACCGCCGGAAGGAGGCGGCTAACGAGAAAACGTGAGGAAAGGGAGGGGGAGGGGACGGGGGCGGCGGAGGGAGCGACGGGGATGGGGACCAGAGCGGGCGTCGTGGGGCAGGGACAACGGCACCGGAGATGACACGGCCGCCGCCGGAGAGGCGGATGGCGTGCATCCCGAGGGGGGGCTCGAGACCCGAGGATGGGAGGGGAGAAAGCACCGACGATAGGACGCACTCCGGCGAGGGGGCCGGAGTGGCGGCGGCCGGGGTGCACGGGGGGAGGGCCGCCGGGGGCGGGTGGGAACACCACAGGGCCGAGGAGCTGGTCTCTGTCGAGGGAGGGGGCGGCTCAGCGAGAGGGTCGACGGAAAGAGGAGGTGCCGGGGCGGAGGAGGGGCCTGGCAGAGCAGGGGGAGGCCCCGGCGGGGGAAAAAGGAGAGAGGAGATGGGCCTAGCCAGTGGGGGCCAGAGGAAAAGTTCTGCAGAGGAGGGGCCTGCCTGCGGCGAGCGTGACGACGCCGACGGCGACGCCGAGAGGTCCGGGTGGAGGGGGGACCCCCACGCCGAGGGGCGCCGGGGAGGGGGGGCCACGAGAAGGCGCCGGCAAGGGGGAGACCTCCCCAGTCGGGGAAAGGCCAGGATCCCGACCGTCCGGGGGTGCGAGGGCGGTGGCCTCCGCAAGGGTGGGGCCTGGGGACGGGCTGAGAAGGCCGGCCGGCCAAGGCAACCAGCTGACCACGAGAAGCGCCGGAGGGCAGCTGCTCGGCAGCCATCCCGGAGGGCAGAAACTGCACGGCAGCCATCCCGGAGGGCAGAGACTGCGCGGCTGCCGACCCCTCATCCCTTATCCCTTATATATATATATATATAAGGGGGATATATATATATATATATATATATATATATATATATATATATATATATATACCCTTTCAAAATAATATATATATACCCTTTCACTTTCTCTCTCCTCTCTCTTTTCATTCTCTTCACTCTCTCTTCATTTTATCTTCTCTTCTCTCCCTCTTGGGGCTTGCCAAGAGCTTGGCCTTGAGGCCTTGCGTGTGGTGTCTAACCCCTAGGAGGAGGAGTAGAAGTTTAGGCTTGGTTGCTAGAGAACCTATGCAAGTATATCTTGCCAAATCTTGAACAATATTGTTTTGTTGTCCTTTTGTTTTTCTTAGTATTAAATGCTTAGAATTGTCCTAAACTCATTTTGTTAAATATGTTTTTTTTGTGATTCTCGCCTATATGCATGTTTCTAAATTTGGTTAGAACTAGTTCTTCATTTTCTATTAAAATCTAATATTGACTTAGAAGAAAACTCAGTATCAAGAGTGATACTGGTGTTACCATCATAGATCTTGGTCACATATGCATATATGAGGCCCTCACCTAGCTTGTACACATAGATTTTGAGTTTGGTGGAAATTGGAACCCGTTTCGGTATCTCGAGAACATATTTTTAGAGTATTTTGAGGTATTGATCTATCAAATGTTTTAATTTGTTAAAACTAATACTTCCATGTTGTAAGAATTCAATTTTATGCGATTTTAACTTTTGAAAATCCGAATTTCGATTTAAAACCAAGTTTTTATGGCCGAAACAAGTTTGGAGTTTTCAAAAATCAACTTTCTGTGATGGTTCGGAAAATCCAAACTTGTACCACTAAACTTGCTATGACACATCAAAAAATGTGCCAAAAATTTGCAGTAATCCGTCGGATGATCCGGTTAGGCTGTTTTTGTCTGTTTTTGTTCGTTTCTGTCCGTTTTTGTCCGTTTTTGATATTTTTTTCAATTGTAATGAATTCATAACATGATTAGGTGACCATGTATAGTTAGAAAATAATTGTACACCATATATACATTTGACACTTGTATATGTACGATTATTATTCTATGTCATGCACTTACTTTTATTTATTCCTTTTCACATGCCATGATGTCTTTTCTGTCAATCCTTTCTTACATGCTATGATAATTATTGTCATGCCTTCTTTGCTTACTAGATAGTGTTCCGTGGCGCACTCATGTTACATGTCTTCTTTGCTTACTAGATAGTGGCCCATCGTGGCACACTCATGTTACACGTCTTCTTTGCTTACTAGATAGTGATCCGGCGTGGTGCACTCTTGTATATGTCTTTCCTTCCTTACATGATAGTGGTCTGTCATGGCGTACTCCCTATTTCTTTATAGTGGCTCGTCGTAACGCACTCCTAGCTTCCAGTTTATTATATTTTCTTGTTGTGGCTTGTTGCAGTACACATTCTTGCTTTTGTCCAGTCTCGCATATCTCATGTTTAGGTAGATTCTGCAGAATGCCACACCCAGAATCTAATAAGAAAATGTTAAGGACTAAACAACTAGCTTGATTACCTAGATTATGGGAGGGGAGAATTTTTCGGTTGCCTGCAAGCCCTTTTTGGCCTTTTTCATTCATGGGATTTGGAGCTATCTGTCATGATGAGCACACTTTCAGCACACCGTCGAGTGTTGCACCTTTTAAATGTCTATAGGATACATTTGTCTCCTGGCGATGTATCCTCTATGCACCCACTATTATAGGATACATTTCTCTCGGGCGACGTATCCACTATATACCATAGCATCCTCGGCCTGGAAATGTCGGATAGTCTGCTGGGCAGGTACCTGAACTTGGGTTTCTCAAACTTGCATATGTTAGTAATTAGGATTGTGATAACCCTAGTTAGCTAATGTATAAAGTCATACTCATTGCTTGGCCGTGAACGTTGTATGGAGTCTAGTTTAGTCTACTTTTGTCTAGGCAGTGTCTGGATTTGTTTATTTCAGTACATTATTATTTATGCCTTACTTTTGTCGATAAATGATTATTATTTATGCCTTACTTCAGGAGAAGGGTTACAACCCCGATCCTTGTT
Organism: Iris pallida; assembly: GCA_029216955.1. Taxonomy (NCBI): domain Eukaryota; kingdom Viridiplantae; phylum Streptophyta; class Magnoliopsida; order Asparagales; family Iridaceae; genus Iris; species Iris pallida. The sequence goes on from JANAVB010041018.1 coordinate 3,201,452, forward strand.
TGGTTTACGGGTTGTAGCTTGGGTTCCGAAATAGTTCCTAAGTCATCTTATCATTTTCCGTTCTATATAGATCTAACATGCTCACATATCCAAGTTATCTAACATGCTCACATGTCCAAGTTATCTAACATGCTCACATGTCCCAGTTATCTTACATGCTCTCATGTCTCAGTTATCTTACATGCTCATATGCTCAGTTTATCTCACATCTTCACATGCATCTGTTTAATTCATATGTCCACAATTTATATTATGTCAATATCGTTTACTTTATGCTAAATGTTGCTTTACTTATTATCTTTTCTATTCTCGAGATAAGTGCATTGGTAGCGCACGAGTCTTGATTTACATTTACTTATTTCTGTCTTTATCCGTTGCTATGTTAGTTATTGCTGGTTTTAGTTCATAGTTTGGCTTCCTTTGTGGTATTTGCTATTGGGGGTCTGACCCCACTGGTTTTGTTCGGCCAGATCTGATAGAGGAGCCCGAAGGATCCTCCGTGCCATATACTCGACGGTGACTACCCGGAGAACCAGAGTACCTTAGTGGTTTCCTATATCATTCTCCCACTAGATATGTATATTATTCTTTTATGGCGTTTAGCCTCCGAGCATGTGTTTAGCTCGTGTTTTGGACCTTGACATTTAGCCTACGGGCCTAAACATGATTTGTGTTATTCTAGACTATAGCTAAAGCTTATCATGTATGACTATTACTCTTGCTAGTTTTCCTCTTTACATTACTAGCCTCATGATCATCCATATATATATTATCACGCCCCGCTCCCAGAGGAGCGATCGTCCTCGCTAAGGTGTGATGTTGCATGAGCCTAGGTTGCGCTCGTGTAAGGTTAAGTCCAGAAACGGCCGATTGAAGCTAGGCTACAGAGTCGCACAGAGTTTCCCCATTTGCTGCGAAAAGTAAATAAACACAAATTGAAACAAACTCAATAGTCTTTATTTATATTCAAGAAGTATTACAAGCGGCGCTAGGCCGAGATTACAAATAGCTCAAGCTCTCTCTGAAAACATAAAAGGCGTACCAAGTGGCATACAAGATGTAATGATTCGATGTTCCAATACATTATGTCCTGTATATGGTACTTCAGTTTCTCTGTACCGCTCCAAGGCTCCAGAGTTAGCTCCGCACCTTAGCACGTTCGAGGGAAGTCTCCGCACCCGACGAGGTTCTCCCTCACCCTGCAAGCAGACTATGTGGTTATCAGTACATTGTTATGCACTGGTGGGAAGGCTAGCTCGTCCACTCGCTATCATTACCAAACACGTTTATTTTACTTTTGTGCACCATCTATCAGTTATTGTCTTACTAATCTTGCCTTAGGATCAGTTTCATGACATATGATTTAAAGCCTATCTCGTGTTATCGATATCAAGTGTCGCATAAGAATCACATGTGCAACTTACCATACTTACCGTACAATTTTTTCTGTTCAAGATAAACCAGGTTAGCCAACATATTATACGTAAAGACTTAACGGATTGTATAAGCATACTCAAGTTGTGTCAATGGCGCATTCCTACCTCAGGTGTACGAAGTATTTAAGTTCGTCAAGTTATGTTATACTCTAAAAGCTTTGTTATGATGTTCACGTTCACTCAGTTGTTCAGTTGTTTAGCTTACTCAGGTTGTCATGATGCGTTATACTCAAGCGTTATTCAGATATATTTCATTTAGGTACTCATATTTTGTCAAGAAGTTTTGTTCTCTAGTTTATTCGGACATGTTTCATTCAGTTACTCAGTTGTTCAGATCTCACAGATTACTTATTTTAAGGTCTCGTACACGGATTTGCCGTAATCGAGCCATCTTAATCTATATGCACCGGTCGCTGGCACCACAATCCATTTTGGACTATCCATCTTGGAATCGTGGTATACCCTGATAGGCCACGCAATACCCGTCTTATGCCTCTTGGGTGGCCAAGCCCGCACCCAAGCCGCCCGTAAGCCATGATTCCGCCTAGGTCGGCCACGATGTCGTGATCGTTGCCTTGGAATCCTTATTCATTTGTTTCCCTTATGTACCGAGTTATCCACGACCATTTCGTATTGTCTTATTATTTTTAACTTAACGGGATGTCTTTGAGCCATAGGCTGTCTTTAAGCCATAGTCGAGATTACCGACTAGGTTGGCGGCGGCATCCGTGCAGCACGGGTAGTGAGCCCTATTGCACGTCCCCGCCATACCTGTCATTAATCCTTCTTGTCTTCTCTTATGCCTTTCTTTCCATTCATTTGTTCTTTTCTTTCTTTCACTTGTTCATTCATTCACTTATTCATTCATTTATTTATTGATTCATTCATTCACTTATTCATTCATTTATTCGTTGATTCATTCATTCACTCATTCGTTCATTTATTCATTATGCGGCTCCCTGTATGGGCCCTTTGGTTCTAAAGTCTTACGATATTTCTATACTCTGTTCGGAACGACTATGTTGCTAGTCTTTCTGCCTTATTTTAGTAAACCATTCATTGTTTCATGTCTTAAGTTATGATACGATCCAGTGACTAGCATCTCATTCATAATTAAACGCATAAGTAAATCTACTCGAAACGTAAGCTATGCGTTGTCACGAGCGTGGAGTTCGGTGCGAAGGTTCAAGTAATTTTCTATGTTCATTTCTATGTTCTACATAAGCATGCAATATGGGATTATTTCCTTAGCTAGGTGCATTGAGTCATTTTATTATCATGTACGGTGTTATCGCCTAGCGATCTAGCAATATTGTTCGTATTATTATGTGTCTAGGCTAAGCAAAGACAGGTTCATCGGAGTCACCCACCTTAGCGATGATCGCATCGGCCGAACGAGACTCCGCATCTTTGAAAGTCTAAGTCTCGATTCTTCTTGAAGGGACAACTTAACACTTGTATCGATTCGCATCGATACTTTATCGGGTCGACGGAACTCTTCGAGTTATTTGAGTCTTTGCACATGCCGTTTGAATTGGCGTTCCGCTAGAGGGGAGCTGGTTGTTACGTATATAGTTTGGGACGCTTTACTATTTTATGTCTGATGGTCATACTTCTTGTACTTTGTATATTTGCCTGTGATTCAGATACCTAGGATTGCTTGACCTAGGATCGACTGTTGGTTTGTAGTAGTAACCCCCATCTATACAGCTTATACGTTATTTTGAAATATTAGAGTACTTTGGTATACGTAGCTGGCCTGGTCTGTCCCTACATGCCAGTATTCTGGTTCTGGGGCACGGCACATCAGTACAGTGCAGGTAGCGAGCCCCGTTGCACGTCTCCATCATACCTGTCGCTAATCATTCTTGTCTTCTTTTCTGCCTTTCTTTTCTTTCATTCATTCACTTATTCGTTCGTGCATTCATATATTCATTCACTTATTCATTCGTTCATTCATTCATTATGCAGCACCCTGTACAGGAACCGCTAGGGCGGAGCGGATCGTTACACAACCTAATGGAACCAATATATGGTTTTGATCTATTTTGAGCCTACTACGCACGTGCCACTTGTGTCCCCTTCAATTGAGCTTCCGCAAACTATTATTTCACCAATGATTATAAATGACTAAATTTGTAGTCATAACCATACCTAGCCCAATCTTGACCCAACCTAACCCAAATGAACCCAGCCCAAACTACATGTGACCCTCTCATGACCAACCAAACACACAACACCATTCATTCCCCTATAAAATACCAAACACTAATCAAGGCATCTCCTAAAACCTAATGGACAAAATCTATTATTCATGAAGACTAATGGGGATTACTTCATGACACACTCCACTTTCTCACCATTAATGATAACTATTTTTGCCCCAATAATTTGGTGGCTGCCATCCTCTCACCCATCTTGTCAACCCCTTGACCAAAGTTTTCCGCCTATTTTTTTTAAATTTATACCATTCTTTTATTGTCCAACATATATTTGTTATGATATATATAGTGTTTTACCTAAAATACCTGTGGAGGGCCAAATGGGTAATAAAAGAACTGATAGGGACCTAGGTGCAATTTGTCAATGACTCAAATTTTTTTTTATAGTCGAACCACTATATTCAAATTCAATTTGAATTTAGATAACTCTTAAACCCCCTCCTGTTCAAATCTTGATCTCAATCTCTCCAAATCCCTGAGGGATTCGGATCTATCCAAAAACTGGAATATATATACGATCAGTTGGCAGCCCCCAAACCCATCTACAAACCCTAGAAGCTCTGCTCACGAGAAAGAAGCAGGGAGGAGTCGAAGGTTCAGCCACCCTATTGCTAAAGCAGGTAACCCTACCCACATCACCTATTTTTAAGCATGGTTTTAGGTATTCATCTTGATTCCTTTTAGAAAACCATGGCACAGGCCTATCGAAGCCATAGGAATCATAGGTACAAGTATCAGTATCAGAGGACTGGGTAGCAACAGAGACACAAGCCTGTATTGAATAAGAATCCTGACATTGAACTTGCCTTGCGTGACTTACAATCAATATTGATATTGTCAATGTCTTGTTCACATGTGGGTGTACCAGCAAGTATTCTAAATAGGAAGAAGACCCTTAACAGATGTCTCTTGTAATCCTGAAGATTTTGACTTATAAGTTTGGTAAACCATTATGTTTTACAGTGGGACTTTACCTTGACACAGCCCTAAGAACTTTGGGAATTCCTCTAAAACTGCAAACAGGAGGATTCCTTGTATCAAGGGGTAATGTTAAGTTAATATTGACTGGTAAGTGGCCTTGTATCCTAAATAGGAACCACCGAGAAGTACTACAGTAGGAGCTATGGGAGTATACACATGCTTCACATCTAAATGGACAAAGCCAATTGGTATCAGAGTTGGCACACTGTTTTGGGTGGTATTCTTAGTATCAAATTTTTGTACTCGATATCATAACAACTCTGGACATCAGGCTTGATACTTTGGTGTCATGTTTAACACTTGATACCAGGTTGTATTATTGGTATCATGTGCTCAATACAATGATCCTACCTTTTGGATTTGGTCACATCATAGACCTTCACCTCCACCTGTTAGATAGGAGTCCTCAGAACTTTCCTGATTCGTGCACTTAAGAACCAAGTATACAGGTGGAGTCTTTAGGAAGGGTGCAGTTGAGTCTTATTATAATGTTGGAACCTGTAACCAAGGGTACATGCTATGGTCCTCAGTTCCAGAAAACAGGTGTATCCAGTGTCAGGTATTACTAACAGGGAGTATCAGATTTCTCTAGTACTTGTATCATTTTTGTTTAATGGGTAGAAGAGGTACCAGGACATGCAAGTATGCAACACACGCCATCCCATGCCCTGCATATCCTAGGCAAGACCAGTCCCATCCCTGTACAAGTTGACCGATACCTATAGGTGTTAGCCGCAGCAAATATATAAATAGTTTTCACACTCTGTGTATCACCCCTTCTCACATGTCCTGACACTGTTAGGATCACCTGTCCAGATTTTGGTTTAGTCCCTGTAGCTGAAGGCCATTGCAGATGTCATTTATCATTCTCTGACACTACTGAGATGTCCCTTATTCTTCAGTTAGAAGTTTTACTCATTGTGACCATTTTCCCCAGATAGTTTAGTATAGCAGACATAAACAAGGGGCTCAGCTAACAGCAGTGGAGTAATAGGAAGCAGGGGCCTACCAAGTTCCTATATGACATTGAGGGTGCATACAATGGTCATCAGTTCCAGGAAACAGGGATGACCATGTCAGGTATTTACTAGTAGGATAGGGTAAGCCTAGTACACCCTATTGAGATCAGTTGGGTCAATATAAGCCTAAGGATGTGCCTTTGTCTATGTACAACTGAGATGTTCCTTATCCTTTATTTAGAATTCATTATGATCACCCCCCCCCCCCCGCCCCCCCAAATAGAACTTGTTTGGCAATTGGAGAGTCACAGATGGTGTAAGTTACTGTTTTGGGTAATAGAAGCAAATATTAAAGGAAGCAACTCCCCTTGCATAGCAGCACTTTGTACTAGCTGTACCTGAGGAATATGACAGGTAACTTGGATAGACTAGTAGCAAAGGGTTCCCTTCTTACCTCTAGTACCAAGGAGACTTAGGCCATGTCCTAAGATACTCCTACTGGTAATGGCAGTACCTCCAGATATAGGCAGTGCAGATTTCCTAAGCCAACTCCAATGTATGCTAGCCATAATATTTCTGCCATTTCACTTATTTGTTTAAAGATAATAGGAAGGGTGGTACCATGGCACGCAGGTATTAGGTAGAAGACTTGAGTTAACATGAAATCCAGGAACAAGGGTATATTCATGTAATCATGTTTCAACCAAAATGCAGGATAGCAGTAGGACAAACAAGTTAGGTAGGTACCTAAAGTGCATGCATAGATATGCAACCATGGGAATAGTTAAGAATCCCTGAGGTGTGTGTCAATGGTTAGACCTAGAAAGTAAGTATATGCATATAGCTTTATTAATGTATTGATTCATACAACAGGTTTCATGGGACTCGAAAATTGCATCAGAACCTTACCAGTAGCTCAGGACCTAAGGCAAGTATACCTTGCTTCCCTCTACAGTTTTATTTACATGCATTGTATTTCATTTTTCAATTTGATTGTTATGAACATGTGCTTTTCGTATTATATTCTGTTGAGTTATTTTCATTGTATATAGCCGTGTTCACGTTTGGTCTGGTGGTTCATATTTGGAGTTTCTCACCAGTACCTTGCTTGAGTCGTGTCATAGAACGAGTGCGTGTAGTGAACTGCTAAATCCTTGATTATCATTTTCACAACCAGAGAGTCCACACTCGGAACGAGGGTTGATCAGTGCACCAGAGAGTACATACTCGGGATGAGGGTGTTTGTCGTATTCATTGTCACCAGAGAGTCCACACTTGGGATGAGGGTTGACCATTTGCACCAGAGAGTCCACACAGGGGACGAGGGTGTTTTGTCGTGAGCTAACCAGAGAGTCCACAATCGGGACGAGGGTTAGTGCTTAGTTCAAACCCGTGAGTCCACACTTTGGATGAGGGTTTGGTTTTCCATTGATCTCATGTTCATGTTCATCTGGCAGTTCACTTATGCATAGTTGTTCTAGTGTTCGTGTTCATAGTCACTTGTCGTGTTCTGTTTCCTTACTTATTTTCTTACGTATTATAAAACTGTTAGATAGGCATATATATTATGTATCTTGCTAGTCCTCTAAGGACCTGATGATCTCTTCAGGTTTAGCCAAGTTGGAGTCAGAAGCAGACGAGCGGTTGTGAACCAGCATCAGACCACGGTGCCTTGCTGTTGAGGTTGTCTTGATTTGCAGTTTGTACTCAGTTAGTTAATTCATGTATTTCTCTACTTCCGTCTATTAGTAGTAGATTTGTGTCCACCAGACGTGACCTTGATTTCTTAGAAACATTCAGTTCATATTCTTTATTGCTGCGTTTCATGGTTATTCATTGATCTTGGTTGTGTCTTGATATTTATGTGGATGAGATATAGATTTCCTCGTGATTCTAGATTCAGTGATTTGTGAGTTATAGACAGCATTTTACTGCCGACACTGCGGCGTAGGCTAGGCTTGGACACGTTTCGTATCCGAAAAGTGGGTGCGGGTCATGACAAGTTTTTTAGTGGCCCATGCAGGTCTACGTTAATCACTTCGGTTACGTCACTGTACCGACGTGAGCCGGCGAATAGGATTAGATACTTAGGATCTCATCCACATGTCTTGACTCATTATTGGCCTCTAATCCTTGATTTTATTGAATCATTGACTCACATCCTGCTAAAGTATTTTCAGTTGTTACAATTAAGATAGGCTCGCAAGACAGGAACAACGCTTCCCTGAATACTCCACCGACTGCAGGAGGCTTTTTCACGTACATGACCCCACCAACACAAGGAGGCCAGCTCACTCATATGGGCAATTCGCCACAGCAGCGGTTCTCGAGACTCCACAGAAACGACATACCACCACCTCCGCAGTTTCCTCCGCAAACTCCTCTACCAGTACCCATTCCACCACCAGCACCTGTCCCACTGCCAGCACAAGTCCCGCATCCAGCACGGGTTCGACATCTAGTTCCAGCCAGGCACCCAGCGCCAGCGATGTATCCAGCTCCCATAATGCATCCAGCACCTACGATGTATCCAACACTTGTTCTGCCTTCGCCACCGATACTGGACAATGTCACACTCCTGGGGATCTTCCAGCAGAAAGCTAACATGTTCTGCGACACCTTGAGAGAGGATCTTCAGATTAGAGATGCTCCACGGCAGCGCCCTGGAACTTCTAAGAACTTCATGGACCTCCGGCCCAGGGAGTTTTATGGGACAGAGGGGATTCTCTACGCTGACGAGTGGTTGGAGAACGTTGAACGATACCTGAAGATGGCCCGAGTCCCAGAAGATCTGAAGATCGAGTCAGCTAGTGGACAGCTTTTCGACATCGCGCAGATATGGTACCAAGGCGAGCTCGAATTTTCTGCTCCATACGTAACTTGGGAGAAATTCAAACGGCTGTTCAAGAAGAAATTCTATCCATACGTAGCACGAGAGGCGTTCGTGAGACAGTTCGAGCACCTAGAGCAAGGCAACCACACCGTCGACGAGTACACATCGGAGTTTTCTCGCCTCAGCCGCTTCGCGGAGAACTTGGTCAGTACCCCTGAATTTATAAGGTCCGACGATTCAGGAAGGAACTATCTCACGAGATTCGTCTAGCCATCGCCACCAGTCGAGCTGCCACTTACGAGAAGATTCTAGAGGTCGCCCAAGCTGTAGAAGAAGAGCTGAGTCACAAGCTGAAGAGGAATCGAGACGCTTTCGGAGGAGGCGACAACCAATCAGCACCGACAAAACGTCCCAAAATTCCAGGGAAGTCCTCAACACAGCATCATCAACAGCAACCACGAGCAGCCCCACAACAAGTTCAAGATGTTCCTACCTGCCAGTATTGCAAGAAAAGAGGCCACATCCAAGAAGACTGCCGAAGATGGTTAAGGTTGTGCTATACTTGTGGATCCAACCAGCATCTATCATGAGATTGCCCGAAGAAAAATGCGACTGCCCTACCATTACCAGCCACACAGGGAGGACAAGCTTACGCCACGATCACGGAGGGTGCGACAACACCACTGGGAGCAGCTGGCAAAAATTTCTAGTAGAGATTGGCAGTATTATAGATAGGCCATATTAGACTTTGATTTAAGAGCAATTGAATTTCTTCTATAGCAGTTTTGTTCTAAACTATTCACTCTAGTAGATCATGGCTCATTAAATTTCGAGGACGAAATTTGTTTAAGGGGGGTAGAGTTGTCAACCCCTTGACCAAATTTTTCCTCCTATTTTTTTTAAATTTATACCATTCTTTTATTGTCCAATATATATTTGTTATGATATATATAGTATTTTACCTAAAATACCTATAGAGGGCCAAATGGGTAATAAAAGAACTGATAGGGACCTGGGTACAATTTGTCAATGACTCAAATTTTCCTTTATAGCCGAACCACTGTATTCAAATTCAATTTGAATTTAGATAACTCTCAAACTCTCTCATGTTCAAATCTTGATCTCGATCTCTCCAAATCCCTGAGGGATTCGGATCAATCCAAAAATTAGGATATATATACGATCAGTTGGCAACCCCCAAACCCATCTACAAACCCTAGAAGCTCTGCCCACGAGGAAGAAGCAGGGAGGAGTCGAAGGTTCATCTATTTTGAAGCATGGTTTTAGGTATTCATCTTGATTCCTTTTAGAAAACCATGGCACATGCCTATCGAAGCCATAGGAATCATAGGTACAAGTATCAGTATCAGAGAACTGGGTAGCAACAGAGACACAAGCCTGTATTGACTAAGAATCCTGACATTAAACTTGCCTTGCGTGACTTACAATCAATATTGATATGGTCAATGTCCTGTTCAGATGTGGGTGTACCAGTAGGTATTCTAAATAGAAAGAAGACCCTTAACAAATGTCTCTTGTAATCCTAAAGATTTCGACATGTAAGTTTGGTAAACCATTAGATTTTACGGTGGGACTTTACCTTGACACTGTCACGACCCACACCCGCTTTTCGGACGCGACCTCGTGAGCAAGCCAGCTACACAGCAAGCAGACTCCTGCCCGACTCGAATACTAAATGCTATCACGGCTAGGGTAATCTGCCAAATCATGGCAAACAAATCTATATCTCAATCCACAATAAGAATAATAAACATGAATGAACACTATGGGTCGTGGTCTGCAGCCCACTTGCATAAATGTCCGATAAGGCTCCAAGGAATATAACAAGAGTCTATAAACTGAATCAATAAATAGGATATCTCATGATAATGAAAGGAAAGCACGAGAGGATAACAATGTAATATCACTGACAAATACCTGAATCTCACAAGTAATATCGTAATCATCTGAAACCCACAAGCGTCATGATCCTCCGCCATCCAGAACTGCTAACAAACTCCACGCAATAACTAACCTGAAGAGATTATCAGGTCCTTAGGGGACATAGGAAGATACATATAAACATGTCTATCTAGCAGTTTAATCATGCATGATAATATATAAACAGGATATAACAAGGAACGACACTTAACATGGCAAGAGACTACGACCAAACTGCTAACAAGTGACTAACGACAAGTGGCTACTGACAGGTGACTATGAACTGGAATACAAGAATAACTATACGTAACTGAACTGCTGAATGAACAAGTAAGCACGAGATCAATGGAATACCAAACCCTTGTCCCGAGTGGACTCGTAGGTTTGAACTAATCACTAACCCTCGTTCCGAGTATGGACTCTCTGGTTAGTACTAATCACTAACCCACGTCCCGAGTGTGGACTCTCTGGTTAGTACTAACCCTCGTCCCGAGTGTAGACTCTCTGGTTAGTTCATGGCAAGGCACCCTCGTCCCGAGTGTGGACTCTCTGGTGCAAGTATAACATCCTCGTCCCGAGTGTGGACTCTCTGATGTAAACACCCTTGTCCCGAGTGGACTCTCTTGTGCAAGTCAAGTCAACACCCTCCTCCCGAGTGTGGACTCTCTGGTACAAATAATCGACATCCCCATCCCGAGTGTGGACTCACAGATGTAAACAGATCAAGGCAAACACCCCGTCCCGAGTGTGGACTCTCTGGTGAGGAAAAACGATAACAAGGATTTAGCTGTTTAATTACACATACTCGTTCTATGACACGACTCAAGCAAGGTACTTGTCACGACCCGCACCCGCTGTAAGGGCACGTGTGCATAACAACGCCCAGCCCATACCGTAAAAATGGCGTGGAACACTGTAGGTTTACTACTCTAACAACAGTTTATATAATATCAAAAACCTGTCGAGAATTTGGTCAACTCCGAACGGAGGACAAGCAATGATAATATATGAGTACTCAATCACAACTCTAAGATGATAAAGTAAAGTACTGAAAGATAAAGACAACACGACAATAAAATATAATATGTCAAGTCCAACACAAAGAATATACAAGTCCAAGTCCAAAGTCTCTAATACGAGCCAAAATAATAACAGTCCCAAAAGTAACTGGAGACACGGTCAAGTACAAAAACCAACTCTATCTACAGGATAGGCGGTATCTCGCCCTGCGGTACTGCACCCTGCAGATCTAGGGTATCTACCTCTAAACCTACTACGTCCGGTGGGCCGTAGTAAGTGCAGTAATAGTCCTCCTCTGCATCTGTAATATTTTTAACATATCCGGTCAGGATGGAACGAGTACATAAATCTCATAACAGATCTCAAGATAGAATAAAAGCTATAAGACTGTAAATAGAGCATATACAATAAAATCATGGAGTGTACATGTATGTATCATGGCATGGTAAGCTGTAGAACTAGAGCTAGAACAGGAAAAGTAGAACTGATCATGGTATGTACACAAATCAGGGTAAGCCATCTATCCAATGTGTGTGAGTAGCAGTTTCAACTTGTGATCGGCTTGGGCACCTGTAAGTAACTGGCTTGGCTAGTCATAAGTGCGGTATATGACTAACACTATTCAGGAATGCGGGATGGATCTGATCACAGGCATACGCTACTACTCCCCAACCCCCAACTGGTAGAATAGATCTAAACAGGACACGTCACTGCACGGGATTCTATGAGAAGGGAGCAAGTCTTTTCTAGAATCGGTGTCCATATATTGTGCAAGAGCTACAAGGGGGCTTGCACAGTACATACCAAGCTAACAAGGAGTAACACCTCTCGTCGAGATCCAGGAATACCAATCCGTGAGAACCATGTGTCAGGAACAAGTATATCTACACTAAGTACATGAATCATAACAGTTATCATAAATTAAGAAAAAGTTATCAGAGAATGTACTCGCCTGTGATATGATATAATATGTCAACTGGATCCAATCCAGCACCTCGAGGACCTATAGATAACAAGACGTATCAATACTATGTTTAGGAAGTAAAGTTAAATCAAATTTAAGTCCTATTAAGTCATTTTAGGTCAAGACACGTCAAACTAGATTGTACATGGTCAACCTAAGTCATATTAGGCCTAACCAGGTCAAAGTGGGTTAATGTAAGTCAAACGGAATTAAACTAGGTCGATTTAAGTCAACAGTTGACTTACAGTTGACTTTTGGTCAACTAGTCAACTCTGGTCAATCCTAGGTCAACTTTAGGTCAATGGTGACTAACAGTTGACTTTAGGTCAAGGGTGACTAACTTTTGGTCAACTGTTCAACTCTAATGGAATTTGAGACTAAATTGGGTAAAGTGTTGACCCATAGTTGACTTTTGGTCTAAAAAGTCAACAGTGGTCAACCAAGGTCAAGATTAGGTCTAGGCGACTATTTCTAACCAATACCAACCCTTACAACCCATATCCAAGTCCATCTTGAACTCCGAAACCCATATCTTGGCCGTAGGCCAATATCTTAATTTACCCTTTACAAAGGTAAATTTCTAACCTAGGCAAATACCAAGTTCGCCTACCTACGCTTGGTATTTCGACCCGTGCTTCCTAGGGTAGTAGGATACTAGCCTATACTATCGTTACCTACCAAGCTTCCTAGGTAGAGTGGACATCCAGTCCATCTTACGGCCTATTGTCGATTATCTTGAATATCTCAAGATACGCAATGGTACGGTGCGATACCATCGTCCTACTCCCACACGAAACTCCGATTTCAACTCGGGAGCCTACCCACAAAATCTAAATCACATAATCTAAGTCTTATCCAATTTTGGACGCGTTCCGACACTCGGAACTCAATTTCATCCTTTCACCAAATCTGATTCACTCACAACCCTCTCTAATTTGATTTCCTACATTCCTACACTACTACTCTTCTTTCCCTTTTCCTTCTCCTTATCCTTATTCTTCTTCTTATTTCTTCCTTCTCCTTATTCTTTCCTTCTCCTTATTCTTTTCCTTCTTCCTATTACTTTCCTTCTTCTCATTCTTTTCATTCTTTTCCTTCTTCCTATTCTTTTTCTTCTTCTTATTCTTTTCCTTATTCTTCTTCTTATTCTCCTTCTTATTCTTCTTCTCATTCTTTTTCTTATTCTACTGCTGCTCCTGCTCTTGCTATCTGCTGCTGCTGCTAATGCTAAATGCTGCTGCTGCCCTGCTAACTGCTGCTGCTGCTGCTGGGCTTATGCTGTTGCTGCTGTGCAGTTGGGGGGGACAGCAGCTCACATTCCCCCTCCCCTCCAACAGCAGCTGCTGCTGCTACTTCTTATTCTCTTCATTCCCCCCCTCTATATATATATATCAATCTATATATCTAGCTATTCATCTAGATATATATATATATATATAGACTCTCAAACACACAAACACATCTACATATATATATATATAGACACTCACACACACACTCCTACCTATATATATAAATACATACACACACACACATATCTATATATATATAAATACATACACACACACATGTAAATATATATAGACACACACACACACTAAAACACACACTCTCACACACTCTCAAACACACACTCTCACACACTCTCTCACACATTCTCATGACACCAGCACCACCATCACTCTCCTCTACACACACACACAAATACATATAAGTATACACACACACACACACACACACACACACACACACACACACACACACACACATATATATATATATATATATATATATATATATATATATATATATATATATATATATATATATATATATTCCTTTCTAAAAGGAAAACCCCTAATAAAATCCTTAAACTAGTTTTTAGGAAAACCTATAAAAGCTATGGTCAAAATGTGGATAATGATCTCCTCTACATTTATTGTGAAGGAATAAATGATAAAGAGGAATTTGATGGGGGTTAATGAGCATACCTAGAATTGGTCTTCTTGAAGGAGAAACTCCAAAAAGAAAGAAGAAATGAAGAGAGAGAGAGAGAGAGAGAGAGAGAGAGAGAGAGAGAGAGAGAGAGAGAGTTTGCTTAGGAGTGAAGGAAAGAGGAGGGGGAGTGGCCTATACTTGGCCGGCCATGGGGGGCTTAATGGGTTTGGGTGGAGACCCATTAGGCCCCCAACCCATTAGACTTGGTTTGGTTTGATTTGGGTTTGGTTTGGTTCGGTTCGGTTTGGTTCAACTTCTAAATGACTAATTAAGCCTCTAAAATGACTAGTTAAGCCATGGAAGTATGGTTTATGGTTTCTAGCCTAGTTAGGATGGCATGTGGGCCAAGCTCAGCTAGTATGTGGGTCCCACTAGTGTCCAGACTACCCGGGTCTCCAACTTAAGTCCAAATTGGATAAAATTCAAACCCAATCAACCAAATCCCTAAAAATCCTATAAAATCAAATAAAATTCCCAAAAATTATAAAACTTGGAAAATGACAAAAATACCCCTAATTCGAAAACTGGGGGTGACAAATCTACCCTCCTTAAAAAAATTTCGTCCTCGAAATTGAATGAGAACTAACACAATAACATGAATAGAACAAGGAAGAATTTTACCTCAAGGCTCGAAGAGATATGGGAATCGCTCCCGCATATCGTTCTCTCTCTCCCAAGTAGACTCACATGGAGAGTGGTACCTCCATGCAACGCGAACCATGGGAATGACCTGGTTCTGGAGCACCTTCTCTCTTCGGTCCAAGATCTCAACCGGCTTCTTTGGATAGCTGAGTGTCGGTCCCACTTCGATCTCGGAGTGGTCCAAGACGTGACTGGGATCTGCCACATACCGTCTCAGCTACGACACGTGGAACACGCAGTGCACTCCCTCTAGTACGGGCGGTAACTCCAGTCGGTAAGCCACTGCACCGACCCTGCCCAAGATACGGAAAGGTCCGATGTATCGTGGACTAAGCTTCCCGCCGCCACCAAAACGAATCGTGCCACGCGTCGAAAAAATCCGCAGGAACACAAGATCACCAACCTAGAATAAAAACACAAGGCTTAAAGCTTGATCTAAAACAATCACAATCAGACTCAAATACTAGAAAAATTTAAACTATACCTCAAACTCCAACAGCCTCCGGCGGCTATCGGCCCAATGCCGCTGCCTATCCTGCGCCACCCGAAGTCCATCTCTGATAACCCTGACCTTCTCCGCAGCATCCACTACCATCTCAGGGCCAAGCAAAATTCTCTCGCCGACATCATCCCAAGACAAAGGGAGTACGGCACCTCCGTCCGTATAGAGCCTCGAAAGGTGACATCTCTATACTGGCTTGGTAGCTGTTGTTGTAAGCAAACTCTACCAAGTGAAGGTGGTCCTCCCAAGATCCCTCGAAGTCCAAGACACGGGTATGAAGCATATCCTCGAGGGTCTGAATCGTCCTCTCCGACTGCCCGTCTGTCTGGAGGTGGTATGCGGTACTGAACTTGAGCGATGTGCCCAAGCTAAGCTGCAAACTCCTCCAGAAGTAGGAAGTGAGTCGGCTGTCCCGATCCGAGACTATACTTACTAGAACCCCATATAATCGGACTATCTGTCGTACGTACATCTTGGCCAACCTCTCCGTAGACAAACCTACCTTAAAAGGCAAAAAGTGGGCCGATTTGGTCAATCGATCAACAATGACCCAAATCGCATCCTTCCTTCCTGGAGAGCGCGAAAGCCCAGATACAAAGTCCATAGTGATATGCTCCCACTTCCACTCAGGAATGGGTAGTGGCTGGAGCAATCCACCGGGTCTTTGCCTCCCGGCTTTCACCTGCTGGCACACCAAGCATCTAGAAACGAACTGAGCCACCTCTCGTTTCATGCCATACCACCAAACATGCTGTCTCAAGTCTCTATACATCTTGTTGGCTCCAGGATGCATAGAGTACTGAGAACGATGCACCTCCTGAAGAACCTCCTCCCGAAGTCCTCCGCTCGGCACGTACAATCTGGTACCATGCCTAAACAACCCATCTCCCGTTATAGAGAACTCATCCAACAGTCCTGCCCGGACCTGCTCCCTGATGACCCTCAGAGCCTCATCCTCAAACTGATCTGCTCTGACTCTGTCCATCAGCTCTGACTGCACCTGGAGACCCCACATCTGTAGGGCCTAAAAAAAATCAAGTTGCATCAATCAACAAAGTCAAAAAATTAAGATATACATCATTCAAGTAAACTGCACAAATAATGGATTGCGCAGCTCTCAGATTGCGCATGCCAGACTGCGCACACACCCGATTACGCAAAGCTGACATGGCAAGAGTCATTATTACCTGACAACCAAATCAGATCTCTGACAACTAACAGCACGGATATCAAGGAGGCTGTTCGTTTATCGTGCCACACAACTCTCGAGGACGGCTGACAGCTGGCAGCGCGATTCATTTCCTGCACAGTTTAATCTTGCGCAAACTAAAACCTGCGCAAACGAAGTCGGTGCAATCTAAAGTCTGCGCAGTTCAATGTGCGCTTTCTATCAACACAACTGATAAAGTACACGTGGCATTCATGCCATCAATTGCTCATTTCGTGGCAACTGTCTATGCACGATCATGCGCATTTCAATCAAATGATGCCATGTGTCCCAGACAGTTAACCCATGATCCAGCAACTGCCTGTACAGTCCAATGCTGCACAAACCAATTGCTGCGTAAACCATCATGCGCAGTCCAGAGTAACTAAAAGTTAGTTATTTCTCAGAACTCTATAAATAGAGTTTCAAGTCTTCATTCAAGGGGATCACGAATTAAATATCAGAGATCAGAGAGTTCAGGAGTTCTTGCCCAAGTGCTGCTGCATTCTTTCGAGACTTTTGCCTTCGACTTCCGAGGCTTTCTACCTTCAATTTCAGAGTTGTTTTCAACTTCAGAGGCTTCGACTTCAAAGTTCACATCGTCCAAGGGATAAAGCAATCGTCATCTAGATTGGATTCCTAAAGTTGTACCATTCCCAGAATTCAAATTGTAATCTTTTACAAAGTTTGTATCAATAAAGTTTCATACTTTTGTTTTTGCAAACAAAATGGTGACTCTGCTGGGGACGACTTTCTCCTCCGACGAGGAAGTGACAACTCAATGTGACGTAGCGTCTATCGAAAAGATGCAGAAGACACTGGTTGTGAAAATCAACCAGACAGCCTATGAATCCATGATCAACTCCAAGACCACTCCTCGCATTGCAACCACTGCTGCCACAAGCAAAGTGCGCTCAGAGTGGACCCCAAAGACTGCTACGCATTCTGTCAATATAGCCAGCAAGTCTCCTGCACAATCTGCCAGCAAGTCTGCTGCACAGTCTAGTGCTTCTGCCATCAAGTCCAGGGCACAATCTGTCTCTGCTACTGCTGCGCAGTCTGCTATGACTAGTGCACAAAAGACTTCATATGCTGCCATGGCTAAGTACAAAACTCCTTTACCTCTGGCGCAATTGCCTGCTAAACTTCCTGCACAAACTAACAATTCAGCAACCAGAGTGCAACCTAAGCACTATGTGGCAAGAACTCCTGATGCGCAAACCACAATCTCTGTGGCCAGAACTCATGCACAAAGTATTCCTGTGCAATCCAAGAGTGACAGCCTTTTGGCTAAACTCTCTTCTTCTTCTCATAACAAAGGAAGAGATTCTACTCCTCTTCCCAAACACCCTATTGCCCCTGCGTAATCCACTGGGGGTAGTCCTTTGGCTATTACTCTTTCTCTTCAAAACAAAGGGAAAGGCCTGTTGGTCTTTTCTCAAACTCCCTTGTCACATGACTTGGAAGACAACAGAGGAAAACGCTCTTTAGCTAACCCTTCATCTCAAAACAAAGGAAAAGGCCCTTTGGTCTTTTCTCAATCTTCTTCAGTCTTTACTGAAGAGGATCCATCTGAATGTACCTTGGCACCATACAGTACTAGAACTCTTTCAAACAAGGATTCTTCTTTCCTTTATAACAAGAACACTTGTACTAATCAAAGGGGTATTTTGCCTACTCCGGTAGCAGAATTTCAAGATCTCCCGACTCTCAAAATTTCCCGTTCCAGACAGGGAAAACTGTTAGTGTCTCAAACAGAAACCCCTGGGGGTGAATTTGCTGATCTTCGAACTTATCTCAACCGACCCACTTCGGTAAAACTCAAACAGCCAATGTCGAAGATCAAACATCATCAGAAACAGACTTCCAAGGTCAAAAATCTTGACACTTATGCCAATGAAGTGAGCACTTCTTTGTATACTCAAGGGACTAAACATTTGAAGAATCGGAATCATGTTTCGAATGTCATCAAAGAACAGATCCCTCAGCGTTTTCCTCGTCCTGTTGCTGATCTTCGAGGACATCTAAGACAAAAACGGGACAATGTCTCAACACCTCCACCTCATCCATCTGATCATCATTGCAATCATAAAGTCATCATCCAATGTTACTGTCAAACAACAAAACGATCTGTTTTTGATCGTCTGACTTTTGCTAAATCTGAACCTATGTCAGAAGAAGATGAAGTCTTGTATGCTTCTGTTAACATGACTTCCCGAGACACCGGGGGTAAAAGATGCTCTAAGCATGGTAGACTCCGCAAGCCAAGTCAGCGATATTTAGAATTACTCCAAGAATCTTCCGAAGGAGTGTTTCAACATACCCGTTCTCGAAGCCGAGATACAATCGGTCAAAGGAATCTTCCTCAAAACCTTTCAGGTTATTCTTCCTCAGACTATGATGCATACAGCAAAAGCTCTGAACAGACAGTGTCTTCCACTGTACCAAGAGAAGTGACAGCTTATGTTGTCACTGGTGATCCAGATGCTTCAACTTCTGTAAATCAGGAACAGCGAATTGCTGCACTTGAAGACAAACTAAAAACCATGGCTGAAATGGTTGCTAATATGCATTCCATTATTGTAGCACAGCATGCTACACCACCAACTGCACCTACTACTAGTCCAGAGATTATAGCATCTTCGGTACCTGCCAATGCTGGGTTGGGGGTAGTATCTCCTCAAATGCCTCCTGTACAAGTGCAAGTTAAAACTACACCTAGTCAGTCTGGAGCTGGGGGTAGTGCTTACAATATTGTTCCTCCTCCTACCATTCAAACTCAACCTGTTCCTTCTTCGTCATCAGAAGACGCTAATGAAGCTGTCAAACTCTTGCGAACTCAGTTCGAAGCATTCAAAGAGAAAGACAACTTGCAAAGATTGGGGATCAAGCAGCCTTATCCAGTTGAATGGAAGGAAGTCCCATTTCCACCAAAGTACAAAATCCCAACAATCTCTTTGTTCAATGGCAGTACTTCTCCAAGTCAATTCATCAATCATTTTGAGGTAATGACCGTTCAACTTCACCCAAATGACGCTCTTCTTACCAGAGTGTTCGTCGGTTGTTTAGCCGGCGTAACATATGACTGGTACAGAAGTTTGCCCGATGGTTGTATCACTTCCTTTTCAGGTCTCAAACAAATCTTTCTGAAACGGTTCTATGAAGGATTCAATGACATGACTATGTTAGCTCTCAACAAAATCAAACAGAAACATAATGAAACTGCTGAGAGCTTTATCGAACGGTTCCGCCGTGAAGCTTTGAAAATGCCTCCCGGGACTCCAGCTGCTGTCACTATTGATACTTGTAAGGCAAATCTTTTGCCTATTATCAGTATGTGGACGGGATCTACCCAATTCCAAGATTGGCCTTCTTTTATCGTCAACGCTAAAGCTGCTAAAGTGAGTGCTGAGAAGTTCAAACAATTGGGGGTACAAATGTCTAATCCCGATCGAGATGAGCATCAGAATTCAAGTGGTGGTAACCGCCAGAATAACCGCAAAGCAAAAGAGACTTTGAACATCAATTTGAACAAAAATAAAGAATCTTTAGCTGTCAATGTGGCTCCGCCTGCATCCACTCCTACTCCTTCTGTACCTCCACCAAGGGAACCTCGTCCGAAAGTAGAATATTCTTTCGACGAGAATTACACTGCAAGCATCTTTGAGTGTTTACTCAAAAGCAATAAAATTCAACTCCCAGACCCAAAGAAACCTATGAAGTCGGTAAGACAGATCATCCTAAATATTGTGTCTATTACAGGTTTATTGGACATCCTACTCGAGCATGCTATGTGCTCAAGGGTAAAATTCAGGAGCTTGTCAATGCTGGTGTCGTCACTCTGCAGCAAGATGAGAAGACTGTTACTGCGAACATGGTTTCGGTCCAGTTTGGGGACTTTCTTCCTCAGATGGTACCATACGGTGTCATTCCAATTCCCAAAGCTACTCTTGAGATTGAGAATCTCCCACTTCCACCAAATGATGGCCTTGTTCCCTTGTCTCTTGACAACGGTGAAATTATGTGGATCCATCCTGATCTTGCTCCGGAATTCGAGGTGTCCTCTTCTTCCAAGAAGAAAGCTCGTTCTAAAGGCAAAACCAAGATTTACAACATGGTGTCTTTTGATCCCATAGTTGACGAAGAGATTCTGTTAGGCACCAGATCAGGGAAAGCCTATTTGAAAGATCATTCTGAAGGTCAAGAGAATCCTGCTTCTTCTTCTGAATCTGTCCCGGCACAACCTGCTTCCACAGAAGAGATCCCTTCTACATCTTCACCAGTTGTAGTACCTATCCCTCCTAAGCCAATAACGGCTGACAAAGGCAAGCAACAAGTCCGCTTTGACAAGCCCCTGAAGAAATCATCTCCTACAGGACTTGAAAAGTCGTATAACTTTGATATATTAGCTCAACTGGCCAATACACCGGCTAGGCTATCAATCTTCGAGCTCTTGCGCCTTTCTAAGGAGACTCGAGAGACTTTAAGTGAAGCTCTGATGTAGGCTGAAACTTGCCTAACTCTTCTCAAAAAGCCAGATGATGAACTAGTCTCTTGTCATCATTGTCATAGTGTCTTGGAGTTGATTCCAAACATCACTTTCACTCAGGATGATATGCTATTGGAAGATAATAGACATGATCGTCCTCTCTACTATACAGGGTATGTTGATTCGATGAAGGTCGATCGTATCCTGATTGATCCAGGATCTGCACTTAGCATCATGCCAAAGACGATGTTAGACGCATTGAAGATACCAGTGCATAGTCTTTCAAGCACAATCACCACTATCCTGGGATTTAACCAAGGAAAGAGTGAACCTTTGGGCAAGATTCGCCTAAAACTTCAAATAGGCAATCTTCGCACAAAGGTGACCTTTTATATCATTGACAATCATGGTTGTTCTTACAACGCTCTTTTGGGAAGACCCTTCCTCCATGAACACAATGTTGTTCCATCGACTTTGCATCAATGCTTTAAATACGTTGATGACAAAGGGCAAGTTCACAAGGAAGTTGCAGACCTTTATCCTTTTAAGGGCGTTGAAGCGTATTACAACGATGCTCGTATGTACAAGGAGGAATTTATGAAAGTGGTATTGGCCATGGATACTGAAGAAGATCAAAAAGCAGTACCCAATGACACTCTCATCATACCTGTCAAGGGGCGTGTTTCTCATCCTCAGTCTTCTAAACCACTGGCTATTCACTTGCCGGTTCAAGAAAAATCAGTTGATGCTAATCAAAATCAAAGGGAGCTCACCACTTCTGAGCCACTTGTTATTGACTTACGTCGTAACAAGAACAAAAAGCAGCTAGCTTCTTCTGAGCCACTTGTTGTTGATTTAACTCGCAACAAGGAAAAAAGGGAGCTCACCTCCTCTGAGCCACTTGTTATCGACCTTCGTCGTAACAATCCTCCTTCACGTTCTTCTTCTCCCCCTCTTGTAATTAATCTGACCAAGCCTGCTAAGGCTAAAGGTCCTGATGTAAATATAGATGTAAATATCAATGAAAATACATCTACTTTCCAGTATACTGATGTTATTTATCATGCTAAATACTATTTAGATATGTTAGACAGCTTTCAGTCATTTACAATGGGAGTCGTACAATCTCTTCAGACAGAAGTTTCATGTGAACATCCGAAAGATTCATATCGTATCGTTCCTGCTCGCAAGAAAGGCAAAAGTCCGATACTTTTTAGTAAAAGACTGGAACAAAAATTTAGCTACATGGATGATAGCAAAGTTAACGACACGGGACATCTTCAATTCCGTTGTTACAGTCAACAATCAAAAGACATCGTCCGAAAGATGGGTTACGACTTCAAAAGCGGCCTTAACTACGGTAAGGGTAGACGAACTCCCATTCGTACAACAGTTCCAAAAGGAAAATTAAAAATATATTATAGCAGGACCAAAAGAGGTCTCGGATACGCTTCCCCTCCAATGTTATCCCCAGCAGTTTCTGACTCTAATAGCGAAGAACGTTCTAATTCTTCTGATTCCAGATCATGGGATTCCGATACTAGCATCGGTGAAGTCCATCGTGTAATCGTATCTTCTAATATGGTTTTCGCTGAACTTCCGGAAGGATATGATGAAGATATTGAATAAAGTCCTGAAACAGATCCTTGGGCTCAACAGATGGATAATCAATGGGTACTCCGATTTGAACAAAGAGAACCTCCTACTGAAGATCAACTAATTCAAGTTGATGTAGGAGAAAGCGAGTCACCTCGTCCAATCTTTATCAGCAAGAATCTTCCAGAAGCAGATAAGCAAGAATTGATTCTTCTCATTAAAGAATATATCGACGTCTTTGCTTGGAGTTACGAGGACATGCCAGGTTTAGATCCCAAGATTGCTACTCACAAATTGAACATTCTTCCTAATGCTAAACCAGTCAAACAGCAACAAAGGCGATTCAAGCCTGAAATAATGGATGCAATCGATGATGAAGTCAAGAAGCTTATCGCTTGCGGCTTTATTCGAAAAGAACAACACCCTGATTGGGTAGCCAACGTTGTTCCAGTTTTGAAGAAAACCGGCAAAGTTCGAGTCTGCATCGACTTCCGGGATCTCAATGAAGCATGTCCGAAAGATGAATTTCCTCTCCCTATTACAGACGTCATGATTGACAATACTTGTGGGTTCGAGCGAATATCTTTTATGGATGGATTCTCTGGATATAATCAGATCAAGATGAATCCCGAAGATGAAAAGCACACTTTTTTTCGTACTCCTCGGGGAGTCTATTGTTACACAGTAATGCCATTTGGTCTCAAGAACGCTGGTGCAACTTACCAACGGGCTATGAGTACCATTTTCAGAGAACATCTTCGCAAAACAGTCGAATGCTACGTTGACGATATCGCTGTCAAAAGTCGTCTAAAAGAAGATCATATCCAAGATTTGAGAACAATCTTCAATCTCATGCGTCAACATCAGCTCAAGATGAATCCCACCAAGTCATTCTTGGGTGTCTCTAGTGGTAAGTTTCTCGGCTTCGTTATTACCTCTAAGGGTATACACGTAGATCCTGAGAAGATCAAAGCCATTCAAGAGATGCGTCATCCACGCAACCTAAAAGAGCTACGAGGATTCCAAGGCCGACTTGCGTATATCAGGCGATTCATTTTGAACTTGTCTGGACGCTGCAGACCATTTACTCAGCTAATAAAGAAGGGTGTATCTTTTATTTGGACTGAAGAATGTCAATAAGCATTCGACGACATCAAACGATATCTTATGAACCTACCAGTTTTGGTGCCACCAATCTCGGGCATTCCATTCTTAATGTATGTCTGTGCTATGGATCATTCATTGGGTGCTTTACTTGCCCAAAAGAACAAAGAAGGTCACGAACAGGCCATTTATTATCTCAGTCGTACTATGATTGGTGCTGAACACCGTTATAGTCCGGTCGAAAAAGAATGTCTAGCTCTTATGTTCGCTGTTCAAAAGACAAGACATTACATCATTGGTCAAACCATTCATGTCATATCCCGAGTCAATCCTCTTCGGGTACTGATAAAGAAGCCTAGCACACTCAATTCTCGGCTAGCTACATGGGCCATCCTTCTAGCCCAATATGACATGGTGTATGTTCTTCAAAAATCTGTCAAAGGTCAAGCACTGGCGGATTTCTTGGCGGCTCATCCCGTACCAGAAACATCCAAGCTTTACGATGAAATACCAGACGAGACGTTAGAAGTCAACTTGATCTCTGAAGAATTTCCAACTTGGCGTCTATTCTTTGATAGAGCATCTAGAATTGGACCCAATGGTGCTATTGTAGCAGGAGTTGGAGTTGTTCTCGTTTCCCCAGAAGGATCAACTATCCAAAGAGCCTACTCTCTAGACGAATCCTGTTCTAACAATGTAGCAGAGAACAATGCTCTACTTATTGGTCTTCAATTAGCCAAGCAATTGAACGTCGAGTATCTCGAAGTTTATGGCGATTCTAAGCTGGTTGTCAACCAGGTTAGAGGAATTTATGAAGTCCGTCATCAAGATTTGGTACCTTACTTCGAAGCAGCAATCAACATGGCTACATCATTCAAAGCCTTCTTTATTGAATATGTACGCCGAGCTTGCAATACTGAAGCAGATGCATTATCCAATCTTGCAGCAGTCTTAGCTGTCCCCATCCGAAGACAAGAAGCGGTGGTTATTTCTAATCGAGAATTATTTTGCGTAGAAAACAATCGTAACATTGAGTTCAGTAATTTTGCTGAAGTTAATGTTATTAATGAAGATTGGAGAACTCCTTTCATCGACTTCGTGGTTCATGACATACTCCTCGAAGATCTTAAGGAGGCTACAAGTATTCGACGACGATCTCTACGATTCTATTACAATCAAACCACTAAGACTCTCTATCGACGGACTTATGACGGTCTTCTTCTACGCTGTTTAGCTGGTGAAGAGGTAAAACAAGTACTGCGTGAAGCTCACGACGGTGTCTGTGGAGCACATCAGCCCGGTCCTAAACTACAGGATCGTATCCGAAGAATGGGTTATTACTGGCCCTCTATGGTATCAGATGCCATCGAATATGCAAGGAAATGTCGAGCCTGTCAAATCCATGCAGACTTCATTCATCAACCTTCGGAATTTCTACATCTGACAGTTGCTTTCTGGCCTTTCGAAGCTTGGGGCATGGATGTCATAGGTCCTATTAATCCTCTTTCTTCTAGAGGACATCGGTTCATTTTAGCAATAACAGACTACTTCTCTAAGTGGGCTGAAGCTATACCCTTGGCTGAAGTCAAAACCAATAGCGTTATCAACTTCGTCAAACATCATGTCATTTATCGATTTGGTGTCCCTCGACGAATTATTCATGATAATGGACCGCAATTCATCAGCCAGAAGTTTACCAGATTCTGTGATGATCATCGGATTGACAACATCGCTTCGACTGCTTACAATCCTGCTGCTAACGGTTTAGCCGAAGCCTTCAACAAAACTATTATCAAGCTTCTCAAAAAGTTTGTATCTACTAACAAACGGAATTGGAGTGAAAAGCTTGGCGAATGTCTATGGGCCTACCGAACTACGGTCCGCAATCCTACGGGTTTTACACCTTTCTCTTTGGTATATGGCTGTGAAGCTGTTCTTCTTCTGGAACTTCAAATTCCTTCTTTAAGGATTGCCATTGCTAATGAACTCACTACAGAGAACAATGACCTTCTTCGACTTCAAGAATTGGAGGCACTCGATGAAAAGCGATTAATGGCTCAACAACATATTGAGTTATATCAAGCCCGCATCTCGAAGACGTTCAACCGTAAAGTGAAGGTCAGAGCCTTTCAGCAAGGAGAACTTGTTTTAACGGTCAGACGTCCTATGACTATGACTCATATGAGCAAAGGCAAGTTCGACGCAAAGTGGGAAGGTCCATACGTTGTGAGTAAAGTCTTCTCGAATGGAGCATATCAACTCTCAGAACTGGATGGACGAATTGCTATGATGCCTATCAATGGCAAGTTCCTTAAAAAGTATTATGTGTAAATATAAATGTTTGTAAATCATCAAACAAGTTCATGTTTATAAATAAAATTTTATTTAATCATGAATGATAGTACATGATATTAAGGAAGGTTACTATCATCCTTCTCTACATTTGGACGCGGACCACTACCGTCCTTTTCAAAAACACGATCAGCAAAAGAGCCGAGAACCTCTTTGCTGGATCCCACGAGGAACTTGCAGGCAGCCATCCTCATGGCTTCTTCTTCTTCAGTCCTTCCTGGTTCAAGCACAAAGTCCAGGATGTCTCTCGGTGGCTTGGGTGCAGACGAAATTTTGCCTGCTTCTGCTTCCTTCGGCTGAATCGGATCGACAGGACATTTTTTAACGTCTTCTTCAACCTTCGGGGCAAGCTCAGTCTTCTTGAGTGCATCTTCAGACAACATTTTTTATGTTGAAAAGTGAAAGTGCTCATTCCTGTCAGATTTCTATCTTATTTATAGATAGAGATTTCTCAAACAACGAAGTGACACATTCATCCGACGGTTCATCCGTTCATTTAATTCACTTGACGGTTCATCCGTTCATTACATTCATCCGACGGTTCATCCGTTCATTTAATTCACTTGACGGTTCATCCGTTCATTTAATTCACTTGACGGTTCGTCCGTTCATTACATTCATCCGATGGTTCACCCATTCACATTCATCCGATGGTTCGCCCATTCATTCATTATCACTTGACGGTTTATCCGTTCGTTTTATCATTTGACGATTTTTTCCGTTCATCTCACATCCATGTCAGCAACTTGTCGTTTTCGATTAAGTTGTCAATTGAAATAATAGTATTCAATGTATTCTGCCACGTCCATATTACCTCTGAGCAGATATAATGAATATAATTATTTTCTATAAGAAATATATCATGTCTTGCACTTCTGAATATATTTTCTATCTCTATTATTTATATCTAAACAAGATATACAATAAATAAGAGAGCCACAGCAAAATGTCTTTTATTCACCAAAATACGAGGCATTACAAGAAACACATCTACGACAAAAGATATAAAAAAGTTCTATTGAGAAGGAGGAATGATCAAGTTATCAATCTGCTGCTTCAGAGTCTGCAGCTCTTCTTCATGGGTAGATGTTACCTTCCTTCTAGCCTCTTCCATTCTGGCTTCTTCATCAAAGACGAGCATCTCTACAGTCCGGCGAGTGATCTCTGCACCATGAGTAGCATCGTATTCAGCCTTCTCTAGAATCAAGGCGTTGAATTGATCAATTATAAGTTGATGATTAGCAGTTTCTTCTTCCATTTCTTGTTGGAGACGAACAATTTCTGCTGGCAGTTCAGCAGTTCTTTGCCCCTTTCTTTCAGCCATCAGAGTTACTGATTCAAGCTTGGAATTATATTCAGCGGACTTTGTGGAATAAGCCTCCAAAAGATTTTGAAGATTCATCCTTTCCATATCAGCTGCTTGGGCCATTCGCTCGAACTCAGCCTGTACTAGAGATTCTATTTTCTTCTGTTTAAGCTCCTTATATTTCTTTATAGAGACTTCTAATTCATCCAGTATATGTTCAAGAAGAATAGCTTGAGCTTCATCACCTTGTTTCCTTATAGCCCTCACCAAAAGAGAAGTTGGTTTTCTAACCATAAAGAAATCGGCTCCCTCTTTGTCTATCATTTTGTTGACGAGGAGTCTCAACGACTCAAAGAAACATCTGGTGAATGATTGAACAACTTGTTGATTAATCGCCAGAGTTCAAGGGGTCGCAGCTACTCCTGTTGAAGATGAAGCGGCAGGATGCTCGATCCTTTGCGTTTGCATGGCAGGCTCTTTAAACAAGGAAGCCAGAGTGGAGCTATTCGCCCCTCCTGTTTGTTCTTCTGCAAAAGTAAAATTGTCAGTCGTGTGCCAATAATCAAGAAGATTAAATGAAGACAGTCTTACCTTGGTTCAATCCAGCAATAGGGTTATCCCCTACAGGAATAGACTCCCGCTGAGCAGAAGTCACTTCAGCCGCAATAGCTTGGCTACTTTCCACCTCAGAACCACAAGATAGTTGATGACTACTACTAACAACCACCGTTGTTATGGCTACTATAGCCAAATCCGTTGGAGGTGTTGGAAGAGTCTCATGATCTGCAAGAAATACAAGTAAATATATTAGCTTTCGATCTATTCTAAAGAGGATTGCTAATCTCATTTTATACCTTGAGGATCGGTGGCGGGAGTTTCTTCTGGAGCTTTGTCGTCTGCTGCTTCTTCTGAAGATATCTCTATCTCAGCATCCTTTTTAGGATCTAAAGTATCAGCAACTTTTTCTGAAGACGCCTCCACTTCAATATCCTTTTTAGGATTTGAAGTATCATCGGCAGCAGCAGGAGATGCGTGCATTTCATTATCTTCTTCAAGATCTTGTATGTAGTCATCAACATTCTCAGATGAAGAACTCTCCTCATCTTCGTTTTCTTCTTCTGGTACCTTCTCGCTGGTAGTCGCGGCTTGGTCACCATAGCTTTCTAGGGGACTGTAAATACAATCTTCTAAAGCTGCGATTACTTCGCGATCTTCTTCTTCGCGAAGGGTTCTCGGAGTCGGTGGAAGTTTAATAATCTGTAGCTGCTTTTCCCTCACTTCCTCTGCAGTACTTTCTCTAGGCTCTTCAGCCTCAGTTTCTGGAGCAAGATCTGTCCTTTGCTCGATCTCCTCTCTATGCTCAGGACTAGGAGTCTTATTCCTAGGTTCTAAAACAAGTGTGGGAGATAGAAAAATTACTCCAGCTGCAGCATCCATTACCATGGACGACGGAGCTTGATTCCTTCCCTGAGCCAGCTTCTTTCTTTTCAATGGCCTATCAGGGCTCTCTATATTGACAGTTTCAATTTGCTTCTGGATAGAAGTTGGTGTTGCAGCCTCCTCTGGTTGAGTTGACCCGGCCAGTTGCCGAGATTGAGATTGCGTAGTGATTCTTTCAGAAGAATGTTCTAAAATCAACTTTTTCTTTGTCGCTGGAGCAGGAGGCTCCTCTCTTCTCTTCCTCTTTGCAGGAGATTTACCTACTTTCAGAGAAATATGCATTGCTGCGTTTACTTCTTGAGGGAACATCATATCCCTCGAAACTTCCAAAGGAGCATCGGCTGGCTCGTACACCTCCTCATTTATAGGAATCGGCATAGCCATTCTTCCTTTCTTCAATCTCGACGAAGAAGCGAAACTTATCTGCGAGATTAAAATTCTCAGCAAAAGTGTTTGCAGATGTATAAAATACTGTATAAGTAAATAGCATCCTGGGACCATGAGTGCTATTTGCTGGCATTGAGAATGTGGCCTTCGTATCACGGGCATTATAATAAGCCCAAGCTCGGGCCCCGTCTATCAAATAACCCTTGCCTTGGAGGCAGGTGATTGCATTCCCCATATGGAACTGATCATACCCAAACTGCCGAGCAAATCGGCTGGGGAGATATGGTTCTAAGTAACACTCCTCTTCGAACCGGTAAACCAGATGAGATGGTCGAATCGTCTTCAACCATTCAAAGGCTGTACGGGTTAGAGGATGCATCTTTGAGTCTACCATATTTGTGGGCATCTGATCATATCCAGCAGGGAGGGGAGTACAACAAAAGTTCCATCCTCTATTCAGATTTAGGACATATCTCCACTCGCTCAAAGAAGTGTACTTCCATCTACCATGAGAGTACCTTCGCAGAAAGCTGCCATCAACCGCTCCCATACCAGGGTCCATTAAGGTGGGATAATGGAGAAGCAACCATCCAAATAAATATGTGTATGGCAGTTCTAAGCGAGGGAACTCTTTCTCTCCTTTTGCCTTCAGCATCAGGTCGACATATAAACGAAGACTGGCATTTAATTTGCAAGTCATTGCTGATAACAAGTCCACCTTGTAGCCGAAGACTAACTTGACAGCAGCAAAAAGAACGCCGCGGTAAAAACGATCCACAGCACTGGATCCGGGAACCACAAACCGCCGAAGCCAGTATGTCAGAAACCCTGCCAGTTGAGCTTCTTCTGACATGGGTCTATAGCCCATTCTCAAGTAACTCTCCAGATTGTCCCTGGTCTTCAAAGGAGGATATTCATGATCATCTTTCACTTGTTTATCAAAGTTACCATTCTGTTCCATCAGCTTTATAACTTCTGCGTTGCTCAAAGGTTTGAAGAAGTTAGGATAGCATTTATCATTCTCTTTAGTCTTCTTCTCTTCTATGTGGTTAAAGAACAGATATGGTAACCACTTCGAAGAATAACAAGTGTTGGCGGTAGCACTTTTATAAAACAGAGAGCAGATCTTGTAATGGCATAGCAGTTCCTCGAACACTGCCACCATCGCTGCATTCTCTTTTCTAAGTTTGTCCAGCTCATCATTAGTTGGTACAAACTCTTCATATGGAGCATCTGCCATCGGCAAGTATGAGATATATTTCATCTCGTGGAGTGCAAAGCCAATTTCTCCACCAGGGGTCATAAAAGTTCCCGTTCTATAGTTGTACCTTTCAGCCAAGGCTTAGAACATGTGTGGATTGGGTGCAAAACCATAAACAGTGGCGTGCACTGCTTGGTACAGATTGATCTGTTGAAGTTTGTCTTCAAATGTTGATAGAATCCAGTTGGCAATACAGTTCCATCTTCTATAATCTAGATTTACTAATCCAGTTAATCTGATATCTTGTTCAGGGTATTTCCCTTCAGCCTTCGCAAATTCATTTGCAAATATCGGCGTTCTGACAGGCATCAACATAGATGAGTTCTCTGGAGGAATGCAACCTGGTCTCAAGCCCCTCAACAAGACGCTGTATCGATCAGAAGAGCTGTAGAATATATCTTTCTTATTTTGCCCTTTCTTTACAAAAATTTTCCCTGTACGGGCGTCTTGAAAGAGAGTGATATTCCACTCCATTTTCCTCGGATAGCTCGCATGAGCATACCGGGATAAAGGGAGGCAGCGGGCAATATCTGGTATGAAAAAAGACCTATTTTCTTGATGGACTATTCTTTCCTCCATTCTAGGCCTTGGTTGCGAGCTTTTCTCAAAGGCCTCACCGAACAAGAACAGAGGTTTCTTATAAATAACAGCATCTGCTGTTTCCAAGGACTGTCCATTCATTAAACACAGGAGAGTCTCATTATCTTGAGATATCAGGATTGCCTGACGGGAGGCCGGTAGATCATACTGGGATAATGAACGTGGAAGAGATCCTCTTTATACTCAGACTCTGAGAGGGTTCCCACAAAATGTTCATAATCTGGATCTTCACTGATCTCAACTGCATCAAAAACAGATAAAGATCAATACAAGTCAAAGACTCTGTTTTCAGATTATACAAAACATTAGAGTGCGCAATCCTCAGATTGCGCTGACATAGCTTGCGCAAACTTTAGATTGCGCTGGCTCAGGTCATGCAAACATCAGATTGCGCATCTCATCAGGATGCACAAAGCAACAGTTTGCGCTGACTTCCTGCGCAAATCAATCGATTGTGCTGACTTCTTGTCAGCACAATCCAACCGATTGCACAGGAATGCAGCCTTCATAAAAATGAAGACTGACAGTTGATGCAACCAAAACCCTAAAAAGTTTGGCGCAATATGAACTCATCTCTAAAAAGAGATGAGTTTCGAAGATCAAAAGAAGACGAATCACCCTAAAAAGGGTTTTCGATCGGTTGAACAACCTCTCAGAGCGGGATGCGCGGATTCATGACGAGATGCTCGTCGTGCAACTCTGTCTGATGGCTCGGCCGGAGCCTTGCCCTTGTCGGCGGTGGTGGAGGAGCGTCGAGGAGCCATTGGTCGTCGGAGAAGAGGGTTGAAAACGAAGAGCTCGAAGTCTTTCTCTCTCAAAAGCACGAATGCAAGTAAAAAATATTTCTAAGTTTGAAGAGACTATTTATAGTCTTCGAAATATGAAACGGCTACCTCTGATTGCGCCTGAAATTGAGGCTCTTCGATTGCGCAGACAGCTCACCATCATGCGCAACTTGATTTGAATTTTATAATTCAAAGTATTTCGAAACTTTGAATAAAATCAACTTTCGAAAACTTTGAAGGGGGTCTTGTAGGGCCTAAAAAAAATTAAGTTGCATCAATCAACAAAGTCAAAAAATCAAGATATACATCATTCAAGTAAACTGCGCAGACAATGGATTGCGCAGCTCTCAGATTGTGCATGCCAGACTGCGCACACACCCGATTGCGCAAAGCTGACGTAGCAAGAGTCATCATTACCTGACAACCAAATCAGATCTCTGACAACTGACAGCATGGATATCAAGGAGGCTGTTCGTTTATCGCGCCACACAACGCTCGAGGACGGCTGACAGCTGGCAGCACGATCCATTTCCTGCGCAGTTTAATCTTGCGCAAACTAAAACCTGCGCAAACGAAGTCGGCGCAATCTAAAGTCTGCGCAGTTCAATGTACGCTTTCTATCAACACAACTGATAAAGTACACGTGGCATTCATGCCATCAATTGCTCTTTTCGTGGCAACTGCCTATGCATGATCGTGCGTATTTCAATCAAATGATGCCATGTGTCCCAGACAGTTAACCCATGATCCAGCAACTGCCTGCGCAGTCCAGTGCTGCGTAAACTAATTGTTGCGCAAACCATCATGCACAGTCCAGAGTAACTAAAAGTTAGTTATTTCTCAGAACTCTATAAATAGAGTTTCAAGTCTTCATTCAAGGGGATCACGAATCAAATATCAGAGATCAGAGAGTTCAGGAGTTCTTGCCCAAGTGCTGCTGCATTCTTTCGAGGCTTTTGCCTTCGACTTCCGAGGCTTTTTGCCTTCAATTCCAGAGTTGTTTTCAACTTCAGAGGCTTCGTCTTCAAAGTTCACATCGTCCAAGGGATAAAGCAATCGTCATCTAGATTGGATTCCTAAAGTTGTACCATTCCCAGAATTCAAATTGTAATCTTTTACAAAGTTTGTATCAATAAAGTTTCATACTTTTGTTTTTGCAAACAACATCTGCTCCTCAAACCCAGGAACTATCACCTCTATGCCCAAGCTCTCCAGATCTGCCAGAAGGTGACGATCCATCGTCAAACACATGGCCACGGGATACCTGCTCAAAGCATCCGCAACTAGGTTGGCCTTCCCCGGATGGTACTGTAAGGATATATCAAAATCCTTCATCAGCTCTAACCATCGCCTCTGCCTCATATTCAGCTCCTTCTGGGTAAACACGTACTTCAAGCTCTTGTGGTCAGTATAAATCTCCACACGCTCTCCGTACAAATAGTATTTCTACAGCTTCAAAGCAAATATGACCGCTGCCAACTCCAAATCATGAGTCGGGTAGTTCTTCTCATGTGGTCGTAACTGCCTAGATGTATAAGAAATTACCTTTCCATGTTGTTGAAGAACGCAACCCAGACCCTTCCCCGAAGCATCACTGTAGATCGTGAATCCTCCGGACCCAGATGGCAACGTCAATATAAGAGCCGATGTCAACCTCGTCTTCAGCTCCTCGAAAGCAGCCTGACACTCATCAGTCCAGACGAACTCCACGTCCTTCCTGGTGAGTCTAGTCATCGGCTCTGCTATTCGAGAGAAGTCCTGTACGAACTTCCTATAGTAGCCGGCCAAACCCAGGAAGCTCCGAATCTCGGCAACTGAACTGGGTGTCGACCAAGACTCCACCGCCGCAATCTTCCTTTGATCCACTGAAATCCTATCACCGGATACAACATGGCCCAGGAACTCCACTCGATCCAAGAAGAACTCGCACTTCGACATCTTTCCATACAGCTGCTCCCTCCTGAGAGTGTCTAACATAATCCTGAGGTGCTCCTCATGCTCCTCTGGCGTCTTCGAATAGATGAGAATGTCATCGATGAAGACCACTACGAACTTGTCAAGGTACTAATGGAATACCTTGTTCATCAAGTTCATGAATACCGTCGGTGCGTTGGTCAACCCAAACGGCATAACGGTATACTCATACTGGCCATAACGAATCCGAAATACAGTCTTCGGAATGTCATCCCGCTTTACCTTCAGCTGATGGTACTTGGTACGCAAGTCGATCTTCGAGAACACCCTCGTGCCGCTCAACTGGTCGAATAAGTCATCAATCCTTGGCAAATGATACTTGTTCTTGATAGTAAGGTTGTTGAGCGCCCTGTAATCGATGCACATACGTACCGTACCATCCTTCTTCGGGACGAAAAGAACTGGCGCACCCCAAGGTGAAGAACTAGATCGAATAAAGCCCTTGTCCTGTAGCTCGTCGACCTGTTTCTTCAGCTCCACTAACTCACTGTTGTTGACTCTATAGACGTGCTGTGAGATAGGCTAAGCGCCCGGCACTAGTTCTATAGAGAACTCGACATCACGATCTGGCGGCATTCCAGGCAACTCCTCGGGAAAGACATCCAAGAACTCAGCAATAAATGGATGTGGCAACACCGGCCCCGCCAACAACGCTCCGCAGAATCCATCTCCCGGCTCCGTTGCACCTCGGGCGAACTCAAACTCTGGCTCTCCCGGCGGCCTAAACAGAATCATGCCTCCTCTACAGTCTATGCTAGCATGGTGCATGCTCAACCAGTCCATACCGAGTACCACATCGTAACTCGGAAGTGGCATTACAAGCAAACACGTACTCAGCTCCCGGCCTCTCAAAGAAACTCTCCGTCCCTTGCAAACATTATTAACCCGGATGATGCTATTCCCAGTCATAATTTTGCAAGTCCTACCAAGATACTCAGCAATGTTATTGTGCCTAAGAGCAAAAGAAATAGACACAAAACTGTGCGTAGCACCAGAATCAAACAAGGCTAAAGCAGAAAAAGAATCGAGCAGAACAGAACCTGCGACAACATCTGCTATAGGCTCCATCTCCTCGGCTGCAAGAGTAAAAGCTCTACCCTGAACACCCTTCTGCTAGCAGTGCTAGACAAAATGCTGTTGCTGGGTCGGAAGTGGACCCCGCTGCTGAACTACAGGCACACTAGCTGGTGCCCTCGGAACAGGTGCCCTCTGAGCTGCTCCAGCAACACGGGGGTTCTTAGGACACTCCCGTATCTAATGCCCAACGGCATCGCAAAAGAGGCACAAACCTAGCCTCCTCCTGCAGAACTCAAAGAGGTGGCCGGGCTTCTTGCAGTAGTGGCACGGAGGATCATCCTGCCCCTGACGCTGCTGAACCCTCTGGACAGGTGCCCTGGCCTGCACCTGCTGCTGATGATGCTGGAACGGCTGATGCTGAAGCTGAGGGTGCTTTGCAGCCCCTGCGCTGCTACTGGCCCCCAAAAACAACTCACGATCCCTCTTCGGCTTCAAGCCCCACTCTCTCTCCACCTTCCGAGCCTCCGCATAGACCTCTGCATATGTCGCATAGAAGAAAGGAATCAGGATCTTGATATCCTATGTCAATCCCTCCCGGAAGTGCTCTGCTCGGATCACTGGGTCGCTTACCATGTACTCGGCATATCGGCTCAGCCGGCCGAACTCCGTCGCATACTCCTCCACAGTCATACTGCCCTGCTGCAGGTTCTGAAACTGCCGCACTAGGCCGATCTTGTCTGTGGAAGAAAAGAACTTCTCTCTGAACAGGGCCCGAAACTCAGCCCAAGTGTGGTCCTCTCCTGCAAGAGCCGGCTCGTTTCGGAACCATGTCCGGGCAACATCTAATAACTGCAAGCCAGCCGCCTCAACCTTCAGGTCGTCTGCCAGGCGAGAGGCCCTCATATGACGCTCGATATCCTCGAGCCAGTCATCAGCATATACAATGCCCTCGGTCCATCTGAAATCCCTCGGACCCATCTTCTTGAAAGCCTGGATGTCTCCGGGCTTCTGCTGCTGCACCTCCCGCTGCGGAGCCCCACGCTCCACCGTAGCCAGGGCCAACCCATGAGCATCCTCCATGTCCTGGTGCATGGCCTCAGTCTGTCTCATATGTGCCTCGTGCTGGGCCCGCTGGGACTCCAGCACCTACTGAAATAATGCGAGCATCTGCCCCATGTCTGTAGGCAGAGGAGGCAACGGAGGAATAGCTTCCACCACCAACTGAGGAGTCCCTTGCTGAGGAGGAGGAGGAAGAACGCCCCCGACAGCTCCCGTCGTAGCCCCCGGCACTGCAGGAAGAGCACCAGCAGTGACCCCAGGGACGGTCATCGAGAGCGCTGGAGGAGTACCCCCGAGAATCCCTACTGAAGTCCCAACTGCAGGGGAAGTGACTGGAGCCTGTCCGACAGAGGTAGCAGACCTCTCCGTCTCCCCGTGCTCCTCACCGGGAGAATGAGTTATAACCATCCTGGAGACAGATTGAAAGGAAGATATCAATATGGCACAAGAAGGACTATATCAAAGGAGGACAGCTAGAATACATTAAATCAATGTCAAAGATGGTAAGCAAGATAAGCAAGGAAAGATCCTACTGTGATTGAGTACTCTTAGCCTACCACCTCCTATATGTAACACAGGCTCGTAGTCAACACTCTAAGACGAGTGCTGCTACGATATCGCACTAATTGCGACTTCAGGACCTACGTGGGCTACCACTAAAAATGTGTCACGACCCGCACCCGCTGTAAGGGCACGTGTGCGTAACAACGCCCAACCCACACCGTAAAAATAGCGTGGAACGCTGTAGGTTTACTACTCTAACAACAGTTTATATAATATCAAAAACCTGTCGAGAATATGGTTAACTCCGAACGAAGGACAAGCAATGATAATATATGAGTACTCAATCACAACTCTAAGATTATAAAGTAAAGTACTGAAAGATAAAGACAACACGACAATAAAATATAACATGTCAAGTCCAATACAAAGAATATACAAGTCCAAGTCCAAAGTGTCTAATACGAGCCAAAATAATAACAGTCCCAAAAGTAACTGGAGACAAGGTCCAGTACAAAAACCTACTCTATCTACAGGATAGGCGGTATCTCGCTCTGCGGTACTGCACCCTGCGGATCTAGGGTATCTACCTCTAAACCTACTACGTCCGGTGGGCCGTAGTAAGTGCAGTAATAGTCCTCCTCTGCATCTGTAATATTTTCAACATATTCGGTCAGGATGGAACGAGTACATAAATCTCATAACAGATCTCAAGATAGAATAAAAGCTATAAGACTGTAAATAGAGCATATACAATAAATTATGGATTGTACATGTATGTATCATGGCATAGTAAGCTGTAGAACTAGAGCTAGAACAGGAAAAGTAGAACTGATCATGGTATGTACACAAATCAGGGTAAGCCATCTATCCAATGTGTGTGAGTAGCAGTTTCAACTTGTGATCGGCTTAGGCACCTGTAAGTAACTGGCCTGGCTAGTCATAAGTACGGTATATGACTAACACTGTTCAGGAATGCGGGATGGATCTGATCACAGGCATACGCTACTACTCCCCTACCCCCAACTGCTAGAATGGATACAAACAGGACACGTCACTGCACGGGATTCTATGAGAAGGGAGCAAGTCTTTTCTAGAATCGGTGACCATATATTGTGTAAGAGCTACAAGGGGGCTTGTGCAATACATCCCAAGTTAACAAGGAGTAACACCTCTCGTCGAGATCCAGGAATACCAATCCGTGAGAACCATATGTCAGGAACAAGTATATCTACACTAAGTACATAAATCATAACAGTTATCATAAATTGGAAAAAAAGTTATCAGAGAATGTACTCGCCTGTGATATTATATAATATGTCAACTGGATCCAATGCAGCGCCTCGAGGACCTATAGATAACAAGACGTATTAATACTATGTTTAGGAAGTAAAGTCAAATCAAATTTAAGTCCTATTAAGTCATTCTAGGTCAAGACACGTCAAACTAGATTATACAGGGTCAACCTAAGTCATATTAGGCCTAACCAGGTCAAACTGGGTCAATGCAAGTCAAACGGAATTAAACTAGGTCGATTTAAGTCAACAGTTGACTTACAGTTGACTTTTGATCAACTGGTCAACTCTGGTCAACCCTAGGTCAACTATAGGTCAACTTTAGGTCAATGGTGACTAACAGTTGACTTTTGGTCAACTGTTCAACTCTAATGGAATTTGGGACTAAATTGGGCAAAGTGTTGACCCATAGTTGACTTTTGGTCTAAAAAGTCAACTGTGATCAACCAAGGTCAAGACTAGGTCTAGGCGACTATTTCTAACAATTACCAACCCTTACAACCCATATCCAAGTCCATCTTGAACTCCGAAACCCATATCTTGGCCGTAGGCCAATATCTTCATTTATCCTTTACAAAGGTAAATTTCTAACCTAGGCAAATACCAAGTTAGCCTACCTACGCTTGGTATTTTGACCAGTGCTTCCTAGGGTAGTAGGATACTAGCCTATACTATCGTTACCTACCAAACTTCCTAGGTAGAGTGGACATCCAGTCCATCTTACGGCCTATTGCCGATTATCTTGAATATCTCAAGATACGCAATGGTACGGTGTGATACCATCGTCCTACTCCCACATGAAACTCCGATTTCAACTCGGGAGCCTACCCACAAAATCTAAATCACATAATCTAAGTCCCATCCAATTTTGGACGCGTTCCGACACTCGGAACTCAATTTCACCCTTTCACCAAATCCGATTCACTCACAACCCTCTCTAATTTAATTTCCTACATTCCTACACTACTACTCTTCTTTCCCTTCTCCTTCTCCTTATCCTTATTCTTCTTCTTATTTCTTCCTTCTTCTTATTCTTTCCTTCTCCTTATTCTTTTCCTTCTTCCTATTCCTTTCCTTCTTCTCATTCTTTTCATTCTTTTCCGTCTTCCTATTCGTTTCCTTCTTCTTATTCTTTCCTTATTCTTCTTCTTATTCTCCTTCTTATTCTTCTTCTCATTCTTCTTCTTATTCTACTGCTGCTCCTGCTCTTGCTATCTGCTGCTGCTGCTAATGCTAAATGCTGCTGTTGCTGCCCTGCTAACTGCTGCTGCTGGGCTTATGCTGCTGCTGCTGTGCAGTTGGGGGGGCAGCAGCTCACATTCCCCCCCCAACAGCAGCTGCTGCTGCTACTTCTTATTCTCTGCATTCTCCCCCCCCCCTCTATATATCTATCTATCTATATATCTATCTATTCATCTAGCTATCTATCTATCTATATATATATATATATATATATATATATATATATATATATATATATAGACACTCAAACACACAAACACATCTATCTACATATATATATATATATATATATATATATATATATATATATATATATATATATATATAGACACTCACACACACACTCCTACCTATATTTTTTTTTTTACATACACACACTCCTACCTATATATATAAATACATACACAAACACACATATCTGTATATATATATAAATACAAACACACACACATGTAAATATATATAGACACACACACTAAAACGCACACTCTCACACACTCTCAAACACACTCTCACACACACTCTCACACACTCTCTCACACATTCTCATGACACCACCACCACCATCACTCTCCTCTACACACACACACAAATACATATAATTATATATACACACACACACACACACACATATATATATATATATATATATATATATATATATATATATATATATATATATATATATATATATATATATATATATATATATATATATATATATATATATATTCCTCTCTAAAAGGAAAACCCCTAATAAAATCCTTAAACTAGTTTTTACGAAAACCTATAAAAGCTATGGTCAAAATGTGGAGAATGATCTCCTCTACATTTATTGTGAAGGAATAAATGATAAAGAGGAATTTAATGGTGGTTAATGAGTATACCTAGAATTGGTCTTCTTGAAGGAGAAACTCCAAAAAGAAAGAAAGAAATGAAGAGAGAGAGAGGTTGCTTAGGAGTGAAGGAAAGAGGAGGGGGAGTGGCCTATACTTGGTCGGCCATGGGGGGTTTAATGGGTTTGGGTGGAGACCCATTAGGCCCCCCATTAGACTTGGTTTGGTTTGATTTGGGTTTGGTTTGGTTCGGTTCGGTTTGGTTCAACTTTTAAATGACTAATTAAGCCTCTAAAATGACTAGTTAAGCCATGGGAGTATGGTTTATTATTTCTAGCCTAGTTAGGATGGCATGTGGGCCAAGCTCAGCTAGTATGTGGGTCCCACTAGTGTCCAGACTACCCGGGTCTCCAACTTAAGTCCAAATTGGATAAAATTCAAACCCAATCAACCAAATCCGTAAAAATCCTATAAAATCAAATAAAATTCCCAAAAATTATAAAACTTGGAAAATAACAAAAATAGCCCTAATTCAAAAACTGGGGGTGACAGTACTGGTGAGATAAGGTATGACTCAGTCAAGACACAGTCAAGTCCAATATAACTATACTGTCAAGTCAAGCATGACCATAAACTAGTGAACACGGTATGTAGGAACTAGATAAATCAAGTCAACTAGAAAGCTGATAAATCATATAAATTTTATAACAAATAGAGTATCTAATGATAATATAATAATAACATGAAAACCATAAACATAGAATTAAACTGTAGAGGGAGGCAAAGTATCTTGTCTGGAGGTTGCACGCAGATCCAACAAAATATAGACAACTACTAAGCCATAAAGTCTAAATCATCACAACTGTCTCCAAAAGCTGAAACAAACAATACCAACATTCTTAGAATAGTCAAATTAGCAAGGATTACCTGTTCTTAAGTCCAATTCTGGACACAGGAACAAAACAGTAATTTCGGGTCAAAACGGTGTCCGCCGTTGCAGCCGCTTTGCACCAAAAAGTGTGTCAGAGTTAATGGTCTCTAATGTCATCAAATTACATGTCTATGAATTCGTTTTGATGATACGACCCCAACGGTATTTCCAATTTTGAATTCCGTGGGCCGAGCACAAAATTGCCCGTTGAATCGGATCGTGGGACCCGCAAAATGGCGATCCGATCAACTGTCTCAGAATCGGACCAAACTTGGCATACAGGACCAAAAATATGATACGGTCCTGCTGGCACAATTTTTGTCTCGATCTGTCGAACGTGCACAAAGTAATTAAGATATTTGCACAGAGGCCGATACGGTAAATTTCGACGGATACGCATCAAATTCGTCGCGCACACACGGCCAATTTGAATTCAGTCAAAGCCCACACGTCCGCATATCCGTACGCGCCTTTCGATACTTACGGTGCGCGACCACGTCGCCCGGATTGGTGGGACGCACGTCGTTTCAAAGTTTTTCGTGTTTTCGGAAAATAATTTTTCGGTAAACTTCGGGATTCGATTTCTCGACACGTAGTCGATGATTTCCAAATCCACAAAAACGATCATGAAGTCCGGTATGTTGTTTATAATTGACTTTAATTGGTTTTCTAAAATTTCTAACATACAACTCATAAATGCCTGCCAAGTTGGGTCTTTGGGACGGGTTTCTGCCCTGTTTTAAACAGGTTTTTCGATAAAATTTTCATCAATTTACGGGCAATACGGGACCGTAACCTACAAACTACTTGAAGGGGTTTAAAGCCCTACTGTTGCCACTGCTCTGTTCTTGGTCTGTCGCGTACGCGTTTCCCGACGGCTCCGGCCGTGCGCGGCAATGGCGCCGGCGGCGGATGGCCGCCCAGGCTAGGGGATGGACGTGCGTTCGAGTTAGGGTTTTGGTCTTCGGGTTTCTTTCTCAGAATTCTCTACTTATACAAGCGGCCGGGGGGGTGGGTTGTGTGTCCGCCGTTTCATAAAGAGGGGGGTCGGGTTCTGTGGGAAAGGGAGTTGGCTGGGCCGGCTCTGTGGACCTGGGTTCAGGTTTGCTTGGGCTTGGGTCTCTTATTTGTTTCTTGTTTTTTTTTCCTTTCTTTTTTTATATTAACGTTAATACAATTATATATATATATATATATATATATATATATATATATATATATATATATATATATATATATATATATATTACTCATATAACCAAATATATATATATATATATATATATATATATATATATATATATATATATATATATATATCATTCTAGATATATAATAAGATTTTAGAGTATATATAATAAGATTTTGGAGTATATTTGGTTATATGAGTAATATTTTTTATATATATATATATATTATACATATAAACATATATATATAAGCACAAGCCATATAAATAATATTTATTACTAAATAATATTTAATATTTATAATAACAGTTAATGGACTAGTGACAAGAACAATAATTGTACACCCAAAATATGTATAGTCTAGATCCCAAAATACACAAGTATGTCTTAAGGAAAATAGTTATCATATTTCCAAGAATAAATATTTAATCAAATAACTGAATATTGATATTATATATATATAATAATTATTCTAGGAAAATATTTATTAGACACTTGAAACAAGGTAGAAGTATACACTCAAAGTATATCGTCATGGACGTCTTAGGACTCACTATAAGCCTGTACGGGCTTGGGCTCGGTTCGGGCCCAGTCCGGACTAGTTTGGTATAACCGAATTTCCTAAAAGTCAAAATATTAATAAATAACTAATTAAATCATTTATAGGGTTTAATTCTCAACTTGGCCTGGTTTTCCTAGTTAGAACACACCTATGGCTCAACATTCCCCTACCATGGCTAAACACTAGTCAAAGCACGCCACTGCACTATCCGTGCCATAATTCCTAGTCGTTTTGTACTTCAAAACTCAACCATCTCTAAAGTCATCTACCAAAATAATAAATAAATAATTATTTATAAAATCTATAAGTCATCATTTAAATTAAATAAATAATAAAAAATATTTCAAAAATTTTCGGGAAGGGAGGCTGCAAATCTACCCACCTTAAAATAATTTTGTCCTCGAAATTCTAACTCATAACTATTCCTAAAAATTAAAGTCTACTATTTCCTTAATCTCCTCAAATTTAATTTCTCCAAAAATATTTTATGACCTTCTCTAGTCATTTTTTTTTATAACTCTGAATACTTGAGGACTTCTACCCACCTTTGGTCACACTACTCCTCAAAACACGGTCACTAAAATCTTCTAACTAGTTGCTAACAAGTCTACCAACAGATATCTAGGACGTTAGGCATCTATAATCCCTCATATCTATAACAACCAATTATTCAATAGTTAAGCAATATTATACTATAACTTAAGAATTTCTGATAAATCATAGATAGCACGATCGTTCGTCACCTCGAAATAAAAAGGGACAAGAATCAATGGTAAGGAAAGCAAGAAAGTATAATCGAGAGCAATTATGGAGTTTTCAAGGACGTAGAGAATTTTTAGGAGAATTTTCAAGGCAGTGTTGTTTGAGATTTCTAAGGTTTAGTCATAATCGCAGGCTCGTATCAGTACAGTTAGGTAACCGATACGATATGCTCTGACCTGCATGGGCCACCAAAAAAACTTGTCACGACCCGCATCCGCTTTTCGGACGCGAGCTCGTGAGCAAGCCAACTACGCATCAAACGGACTCCAGCCTGACTCGAATATATAAACGCTGTCATGGCTAGGGTAAGCTGCCAAATCATGGCAAACAAATCTATATCTCAATCCACAATAAGAATAATAAATATGAATGAACACTATGGGTCGTGGTCTGTAGCCCGCTAGCTTAAATGTCCGATAAGACTCCAAGGAATATAATAAGAGTCTATAAACTGAATAAATAATAGGATATCTCATGATAATGAAAGGAAAGCACGAGAGGATAACAATGTAATATCACTGACAAATACCTGAATCTCACAAGCAATATCGTAATCATTTGAAACCCACAAGCGTCATGATCCTCCACCATCCAGAACTGCTAACTAACTCCACGCAATAACTAACATGAAGAGATCATTAGGTACTCAGGGGAAATTGCAAGATACATATAAACATGCCTATCTAGCAGTTTAATCATGCATGATAATATATAAACAGCATATAACAAGGAACGACACTTAACATGGCAAGAGACTACGACCAAACTGCTAACAAGTGACTAACGACAAGTGGCTACTGACAGGTGACTATGAACTAGAATACAAGAACAACTACACGTAACTGAACTGCTGGATGAACAAGTAAACACAAAATCAAGGGAATACCAAACCCTTGCTCCGAGTGGACTCGCAGGTTTGAACAAATCACTAACCCTCGTCCCGAATGTGGACTCTCTGGTTAGTACTAATCACTAACCCTCGTCCCGAGTGTGGACTCTCTGGTTAGTACTAACCCTCGTCCCGAGTGTGGACTCTCTGGTTAGTTCACGGCAAGGTGTAACGCCCCAGTCCCAAAATACTTAGGACTAGGTACGTATCCATGCCAGCTGTATACATACGAAGTACGCTCCAATATATGGAATCTTTGTATGTATACATAAGTTATAAATACAGTAAAATCAAGGCTAACTAATCTCATCCATAAAATGAAAGAATAAAAGATGTCATATAATCAACTATGAATTGTCATTGGTACATGTAGTTGGGCAGAGACAAATCTACTACCAACTAGGAAAAGAAATACATAACAAAAGAAAGTTTGGTAAGCGAAGCGAAGGCGATCAAAGTACAATCATTCTCGCAGAATAGCGATGATCATGACCACGACTAGAATACCTGCGAAAGACAAGAGCACACACCTGGCGAGATAACCAGGTCCTCAGAGGGACGTAACATGATACAATAATCATACCATAAAATACTGAATATAAAATATGCCATAATCCAAGAAAGTGACAAGACATAAATAAG
Organism: Iris pallida; assembly: GCA_029216955.1. Lineage (NCBI taxonomy): Eukaryota > Viridiplantae > Streptophyta > Magnoliopsida > Asparagales > Iridaceae > Iris > Iris pallida. Next base: position 3,246,377 of record JANAVB010041018.1, read on the forward strand.
GTAGCCTAACCGTACTAAAGTGAACATGAAGTTGAGAAACAATCCTTCGACGCATAAGTCCTGGCTGTAAATGGGATCTGGTATAGTCCCCACTTGGGCACCAGTGACCTAAGCGTATCATGTTGAAAAACGACAGTGGCCAACCTGAGAGGCTTATACCCGTATCTCCAGCGGAGCTTCCGGGTTATAAGGGAAGTATAATCAAAGCCCATACGTCAGGTATTGTCCTCCACACCCGATGCTCTTATTTAAGTCGCATCCACGACCATATACCTCTACTAACTGCTAAGTCTCCTATCATGCCTCTATTAGCTGTTAGCCCTAACGCATGCACATGGGGGATCAGCCCACACACAAGGACCTCTACATGCTACTCATCTCACACATCCTCGTGGTACAACTGTGTCAAGGGATATGCAATACGCTACAAACGGTAGTCCCTTAACTCTAGGTCCACATGCAATCAAAGGATAATAACAAATAAGCTAATTTCACTGAGCAGACAGTAAATCAAGAACTGTAAAAACTGGAAATAAATGAACAGTGATATGTAATAAAATATAAACTGAATATAAACAGTATAATGGCAAGGTATCTTGCCTGGTGTGTCGTTCGGTGGTGCGATATTCTGTCATGTCCCAACAGTTCAATAGCCATGATCGATGTGTAGGGTCCGAGGTCGCGAGAAAATAGGCAAGCATGATTAGTCATGAGAAATGAGGATAATTAGAAGAATTTGGAGAGTAGATAAATATACAAATTCTTAGAAAATATTTATATTACTTTAAAAACATGTTTGCTTGTAAAAATTCATTTACGAAAATACTTGAAATATTTATATATAATAATTTTGAAAATTTCATCTTATTAGTCAAAATACTTTAAGTTGTAAAATATGATTAAGGTGGAAATTATATTTCACATTTTAAAATATCAATTTTAGATAAATATTTAACAATATTTCTAAATCATTTAGACCAAAAGTATAATTGGTCAAATATATATACATATAAATCGAAAGGAATATTTTAGTGTTTAAAAATTATCTTAAAATTTTCTAGAAAATATTTGTTTAATTAAAATAATAGTAATAATAATAATAATGTAAATAATAATATCTAACAAAACAACAAACTAATATTAATATAAATAATAAATGACACCCTTCTAGTAATTAGATATTGATAATAATAATAATAATAATACTTATAATAATATTAATAAATAATACTAATAATAATAATAATAGAGATGATATCAATTATAATAATACTGATAATAATAATATAATCATATTAATAATCCAATATCCAGCCCATTCTTTCCAATTTCAACAAGTGAGAGAGAGAAAGAAGGAAGCAGTGGCTTACATTGGGAGTGGGGAGGAGGAACGAAGGGGTTCTTCATCGGCGGTGGCTCCGGTTGTGGAGGGGTTTCGAGGCTCGGCTTGGGGCAGAGAACTCCAGCGACGCGGAGGGAGCTAGACGGAGGGTGCGCGGCAGCGAACTCCGGGCACTCATCGGCTCATGCGTGGAGGAACGACCTCACGGCGGAACTGGGTAGCTCCTACGGTGGAGCTGAGGGAGCGAGCCGGAGAGGCACCAGGGGACGCGCTACTCTGGAGGCCGTGGTGGCTGGGCGCGGCCGACGCTGCGGCTGTCGGGCGGACGGATGCGCTGCGGCCGACGTGCTGGCGGAGGATTGTGCGGCCGGTCGTGGTCGCCAGCGACGATCGCGGAAGGAAGCGCCCGGCGACGTGGCACGACGAAAGATCCAGGTGAGGGTTTTCCCTTCCCTTCTTCTTCTGGTATTCTTGTGGATTTTTGGTGTGGCGATGATTTGGCCGGATGGAGTTTAGGATTTGGCCGGAGACGACGGGGCGTGTGGAGTCGGGCTTGCCGAAGTTGGGTTACTGCCTTTGGTGGCGACGACAGAAAAATAACGGAGAGGAGGCGAGATGATGACGGCAGTGCCGGGTGGACATGAAGAGTGGCCGCAGCGGTGATGGGTGTCGTCATTGGCGATGGGGTTGTGCTGGTGACGGACAGGGGGCGAGTGGGTGGCTGTTGTGAGAGGGTTGCTGTCGACATAGCGAGGCGGAACAGGGACATAGCTTAGGTTTAAGTGTCGTGTCGGGATAGGTCCGACACGGCTGGATTGGACGTCCGGTTTGTCGGACAGGAAGAAAATTATGAATGTGTAATAGAAATTATAGTAGATGTAGAGGCACAGACACGATGCACGATATGGATGACAGAAAATCATGGAAGAGTACCTCTCCTTATATAGGAGGTGGAAATTTCCAGTTGGATAAGGATTGGAAGGATTTAAATTCCCCCATCGATAATATCATATTAAATTAAATTCGATTTTTAAATTGTTCAAATCTAAATCAAGCATAGATAAAAGCTTCACTCATTTAATTCAAATTCAAATAAAATCTTTTCTAATTTAAATTATCATAATTAATAAAAGATTAAAATCAACAAAATCTCAAATATCATTTTCATGATTAAATAAATCTAGTAATAATTAATTTGAAAAATTCACGATAAATACTAAAATATTAAATCAAAAAATAGTTTTTTATAAATAACAAAACCTATTAATAAACAAATTTCATATTTCGCAAAATATTCGGAATATATTTCATATAAACCATAATTTCCAAATCACTACTTATAAATAACGAACAAAATAACTCCTTTTTAAAAATAAAAATATTTATCACATTTATTTGAACATGTACTTTCCTATATAAAATAAAATTTATAATAAAACATTTTTCTAAAATATGTATCTCCACACATATTCGCACTCGTCAAAAAATTTACGAAACGCAAATCTTGCACGCTACGTAAATACAACAAGGCGAACTCGTATGTGACGCACAGATACGAAGTACAAAATAAATAAAAAAATATTAAAAAAATTGTAGTAGAAATTTAGTAGGTTTACATCCTACCCAACTTAAAAGAATTTCGTCCTCAAAATTTAGGAATAGATAGGGTACAAGAGTTTAACAATAAGAAAGTATGTACAATTTATTTGGCGAGGCAAGGAAACGGTATTTAATCATAAATGTGCTATTAGAAGGTCATGAATTCGTTAAATAGGAAGATAATTCACAAATATGATAATGGACGAGGGTCGCTAGTTAAGACAATCATGATAACACAATTCGAGAAATAATAAGGCATTGGGTGGATCAAAGGAAATAACTTAGGGACTTGGGAGGTATGGTTCCTTGAGAAATTATGGTCGTCTGGGTTAAGGTTTGATTAAGGAATTGATTTAAATTATTCTTAAGTCTCAAGAATGATTTAGAAAGTCGTGATAATGAATCTAGTGTCACGAGGAGGATGATTAACTCAAGATTGGGTTACAGTCATATCGGTTAGTAATTGGCTAACTATCGTGGCAATAGACGGTGGACAACTAAGAGAATATCAAGTACGGGTGTTCGTCTTTTAAAACAGGCGAAAGACAAAAAGAAGAGTTCAAAGAAGACATTATCGAACTCGAATGAGTGGTTCAAGTACGACTGAATAAGTTCCAAAGAGAATTGCTAAGGCAGTCGCGGGTGAGACTCTAGGGCCAAGTTTAACTATGTCTACATCCACGTTGAACAATATACAAAGAGCGAACCAAGTGCACTATGGTTGATCAGACCATAATACGTCGGTTCTGATTAGTCAATATATTAGTGGGCGCCCACAATAAACATATGTCACGAACAAGCTCGGTAAAGAGTAAGCTTGCAAAACTAGACTATAATAGCAACATAAGATAGTCCAAATATAAGCAGTGGATGATGAAGGAAATTAAATAGTCCAAGTTCCTTTAAAATTGAGTCTTGCCCGAAGTTCGGGCCTATGAAGTGGTTCTAGTGTTTCCTTATCTATGACTTGGTTGGTTAAATGGGTTAGAGTCCTACAAATTCTACAATCTAAGTAAACTTATCCATAGGGGTCACAAGGGCAAGGGCTTGTTAGGTTGTGAGGCACTCTACCTAACTTACAAGAGTTAAACTAGTGGTGTGATGGAACAATGGGTAGGGCACAAGGTTAAGCATTTAAGGAATTAAGTAGAACAAAAGCACATATCAGTTCGAAAGAATTGAGTCGAGGCTGAGTCTCTATCCTTGGTCGAAAATATATATCGGTATCATGGTAAAGGTTATAGTCTAGCCTTTATAACCCGAAAGTCATATCATGAAAATAGTGTACAAGGAGACGTGTTTTAGTAGGACATGATATATCTACATGAAGGTGAGCTTGTCTAGGTCTTACATATGAAATTTATTGGAAGGAAAAGTCTAGTGTTGTGCTCCAAATATCCAAGTCACGGTAAGGAATGCCAAAAGATCTAAAATAGAAAGTGGGAGTTCGTGGGGTGACAACTAATGCACAAAAATAAGAAAGATCAAGTTGAAGCATGAAGTAAAATTAATTAAGAATCCAGTAAAATTATAATTTAGGGACACGGTTCTAGTGAGAAGATAGTCTTCTAGATGAATACAGTCAAGGAGCGATCAATTCGTTATTTAATCTGCAGACGGTTAGTAGGTCACGAGGAAAGGTCGAGTGAGTCAATGTTAGGATACAGTCACCTAGTTTGGTAGATGACTAACAACACTTGTGTACATACTATTATCATGGTCATGAGTGATATGGCAATTAGTGTGGAGTACATCTATCTTATTAGAGCTATCTTGATGGCCTACCATTAAGATTTTAGCTCAAGTTTACTCCAAAAGTTTCAAAATACACTTTCAAAAAAAAAAACACCAAAATTTATATTCACTCCGAGCCGTTCAAATTCATCATGAATTTTTTTTAAATCACTTTCATAAATCTCAAAGCAAACTTTTATTATATTACTACTGACTTTTTCGAAATTTTACATTTTCAATTCAACTTTTAAACTCAAGAGTTCAAAAATCAAGAATCTTTATATAAAATATCCATAATCAATTATAACTTTAAAACTCTATAGAAATTAATAGCTCCTCAGATAAAAATTTCTAACACATACAAAGAAATCTCAAAATTTTAGCTCAATATTTTAATGCACTCATCAACTATAACTTCTATTCATACTAAGTTATTCTAACATAATCACAACTTTTAAATGGTAACTTTATTTGATCAATCAAAACAACCTTATAACATCATTAATATATTTTATTTTATATCAAAATTTGTGATATTAGCAATCTAACATTAAACTAAATTTTCAAATAATCTTATCAGTCATAAAATTATTTTTTTTACGAAATTTGATATCTAAATTCATAATTTTTTTAAAAAAAACTAAAATCTAAATAGATTTGTAAATCCTCAATCATAGGACACAATTTAAAATAAAAAAATTCTCAAAAATTGTTTTCATAACTTTCAAATATTTAAACCAAAATTCACCATCATTACTTCCACTTAAAATTCAAATTTATTAAACACGAAAATTGCAAGTTGTACGACACAAATTTAAATAATTTCTACAACCACATTTGAAATCTAAAATCATTTTCAAACTAAATTAATAACTGTTCAAAAGGCGTATAACTATAACTTAATAAATCATAAATATCATAACTTAACAATTAAATTAATTTTATATTTGCTCAAAGACGTATAGTTATAATCCAATAAATCATAAATATCATAACTCGAAAATCAAATCAATTTTATACTTGTTCAAAGATGTATAGCTATAACCCAATAAATCATAAATATCAATCTCAAAAAGCCAATCAATTTCTTAAATCAAGGGTATAAAGATTCTAGCTATATATATATATATATATATATATATATATATATATATATATATATATATATATATATATATATATATATATATATATATATATATATATATATATATATATTATACTTCCTGCAGTATCAATCCTATGGTGTTAACTATTTAGAAATCTCAACATTAAAACCTTCCTTGGTAGTATCCTACTTTACAAATTAATAATCATTAAATCACACTTTCTTTTAAAAAAAAACTTTTTAACTCAATTAGAGTCTTAAATGTATTCCATTGCCAATATAACCATGCTAGCCATGTGTTTTGACCTATGAGCATATACTAGTGTAGTCATCTTCCTAGTTGACATAAGCACGAAAATAAGAATCAACGGTGAAAAGGAATCAAGCAAGATGCAACTCAAGAAAATCGGACGAGAGTTCGAAATTTGAAGCCAAGGGAATAGGTCAAGCTGTATGGATGAGATTTCTAGATTCTAATCCTATATTGCAGGCTCACATCGATACAATTATGTAACCGAAGTGACAATCTCGACCTGCATGGGCCACCACAAAAACATGTAATGTCCCAGTCCCAAAATACTTAGGACTAGGTACGTATCCATGCCAGCAGTATACATACGAAGTACGCTCCAATATATGGAATCTTCGTATGTATACATAAGCTGTAAATGCAGAAAAACTAAGGCTAACTAATCTCATCCACAAAATGAAAGAATAAAAAATGTCATATAATCAACTATGAATTGTCATTGGTATATGTAGTTGGGCGGAGACAAAACCACTGCCAACTAGAAAAAAAAATATATAACAAAAGAAAGTTTGGTAAGCGAAGCGAAGGCGATCAAAGTACAATCATCCTTGTAGAATAGCGATGATCATGGCCACGACTAGAACACCTGCGAAAGACAAGAGCACACACCTGGCGAGATAACCAGGTCCTCAGAGGGACGTAACAAGATACAATAATCATGCCATAAAATACTGAATATAAAATATGCCACAATCCAAGAAAGTGACAAGACATAAATAAGGTAGCCTAACCGTACTAAAGTGAACATGCAGTTGAGAAACAATCCTTCGACGCATGAGCCCTGGCTGTAAATGGGATCTGGTATAGTCCCCACTTGGGCACAAGTGAGCTAAGCGCATCACGTTAAAAAATGATAGTGGCCAACCTGAGAAGCTCATACCCGTATCTCCAGTGGAGCTTCCGGGTTACAAGGGAAGTATAATCAAAGCCCATACGTCAGGTATTGTCCTCCCCACCCGATGCCCTTATTTAAGTCACATCCACGACCATATACCTCTACTAACTGCTAAGTCTCCTATCATGCCTCTATTAGCAGTTAGCCCTAACGCATGCACATAGGAGATCAGCCCACACGCAAGAACCTCTACATGCTACTCATCTCACACATCCTCATGGTACAACTGTGTCAAGGGATATGCAATACACTACAAATGGTAGTCCCTTAACTCTAGGTCCACATGCAATCAAAGGATAGTAACAAATAAACTAATATCACTGAGCAGACAGTAAATCAAGAACTGTAAAAACTGGAAATAAATGAACAGTAATATGTAATAAAATATAAACTGAATATAAACAGTATAATGGTAAGGTATCTTGCCTGGTGTGTCGTTCAGTGGTACGATATTCTGTCATGTCCCAACAGTTCAATAGCCATGGTCGATGTGTAGGGTCCGAGGTCGCGAGAAAATAGGCAAGCATGATTAGTCATGAGAAATGAGGATAATTGGAAGAATTTGGGGAGTAGATAAATATACAAATTCTTAGAAAATATTTATATTACTTTAAAAACATGTTTGCTTGTAAAAATTCATTTACGAAAATACTTGAAATATTTATATATACTAATTTTGAAAATTTTATCTTATTAGTCAAAATACTTTAAGTTGTAAAATATGATTAAGGTGAAAACTATATTTCACATTTTAAAATATCTATTTTAGATAAATATTTAACAATATTTCTAAATCATTTAGACCAAAAGTATAATTGGTCAAATATATGTACATATAAATCGAAAGGAATATTTAGTGTTTAAAAATTATCTTAAAATTTTCTAAAAAATATTTGTTCAATTAAAATAATAGTAATAATAATAATGTAAATAATAATATCTAACAAAACAACAAACTAATATTAATATAAATAATAAATGACACCCTTCTAGTAATTAGATAACTGATAATAATAATAATAATAATAATAATAATAATAAATAATAATACTTATAATAATATTAATAAATAATACTAATAATAATGATGATGATATCAGTTATAATAATACTAATAATAATAATATAATCATATTAATAATCCAATATCCAGCCCATTCTTTCCAATTTCAACAAGTAAGAGAGAGCGAAAGGAGAAAGCAGTGGCTTACATTGGGAGTGCGGAGGAGGAACGAAGGGCTTCTTCATCGGCGGTGGCTCCGGTCGCGGAGGGGTTTCGAGGCTCGGCTTGGGGGCGGAGAACTCCAGCGATGCGGAGGGAGCTCGGCGGAGGGTGCGCGGCAGCGAACGCCGGGCACTCATCGGCTCACGCGTGGAGGAACGACCTCTCGGCGGAAGTGGGTAGCTCCGGTGGTGGAGCTGAGGGAGAGAGCTGGAGAGGCGCCAAGGGACGTGCTGCTCTGGAGGCCGTAGTGGCTGGGCGCGGCCGGCGCTGCGGCTGTCGGGCAGACGGACGCACTGCGTTCGACGTGCTGGCGAAGGATTGTGCGGCCGGTCGTGGTCGCCGGCGACGATCGGGGCAGGAAGCGCCCGGCGACGTGGCGCGACAAAAGATTCAGGTGAGGGTTTCTCCTTCCCTTCTTCTTATGGTATTCTTGTGGATTTTTGGTGTGGCGATGATTTGGTCGGGTGGAGTTTGGGGATTTGGCCGGAGACGGCGGGGGCGTGTGGAGTCGGGCTTGTCGAAGTTGGGTTACTGCCTTTGGTGGCGACGACAGGGAAACGATGGGGAGGAGGCGAGATGATGACGGCGGTGCCGGGTGGACAGGAAGAGTGGCCGCAGCGGTGATGGGTGTCGTCGTTGGCGATGGGGATGTGCTGGTGACGGACAGGGGGCGAGTGGGTGGCTGTTGTGAGAGGGTTGCTGTCGACGTAGCGAGACAGAACAGGGGCATAGCTTAGGTTTAAGTGTCGTGTCGGAAAGGGTCCGACACGGCTGGGTTGGACGTCCGGTTTGTCGGACCAGAAAAAAATTATGTATGTGTAATGGAAATTATAGTAGATGTAGAGGCACAGACACGATGCACAATATGGATGATAGAAAATCATGGAAGAGTACCTTTCCTTATATAGGAGATGGGAATTCCCAGTTGGATAAGGATTGGGAGGATTTAAATTTCTCCATCGATAATATCATATTAAATTAAATTCGATTTTTAAATCGTTCAAATCCAAATCAAGCATAGATAGAACCTTCACTCATTTAATTCAAATTCAAATAAAATCTTTTCTAACTTAAATTATCATAATTAATCAAAGGTTAAAATCAATAAAATCTCAAATATCATTTTCATGATTAAATAAATCTAGTAATAATTAATTTTAAAAATTCACTTTAAATACTTAAATATTAAATCGAAAAATAGTTTTTTTATAAATAACAAAACCTATTAATAAACAAATTTCATATTTCGCAAAATATTCGGAATATATTTCATATAAACCATAATTTCCAAATCATTACTTATAAATGACGAACAAAATAACTCCTTTTTAAAAATAAAAATATTTATCACATTTATTTGAACATGTACTTTCCTATATAAAATAAAATTTATAATAAATATTTTTCTAAAATATGTACCTCGACATATATTTGCACTCATCGAAAAATTTACGAAACGCAAATCTCGCACGCTACGTAAATACAACAAGGCGAACTCGTATGTGACGTGCAGATACGAAGTACAAAATAAATAAAAAAATACTAAAAAATTATAGTAGAAATTTAGGGGGTTTACACAAGGCACCCTCGTCCCGAGTGTGGACTCTCTGGTGCAAGTATAACATCATCGTCCCGAATGTGGACTCTCTGATGTAAATACCCTCGTCCCGAGTGGACTCTCTGGTGCAAGTCAAGTCAACACTTTCGTCCCGAGTGTGGACTCTCTAGTGCAAATAATTGACATCCTCGTCCTGAGTGTGGACTCACGGATGTAAACAGATCAAGGCAAACACCCTCGTCCCGAGTGTGGACTCTTTGGGGAGAAAAAATGATAACAAGGATTTAGCAGTTCAATTACACGTACTCGTTCTATGACACGACTCAAGCAGGGTAATGGTGAGATAAGGTACGACTCAGTCAAGACACAGTCATGTCCAATATAACTACACTGTCAAGTCAAGCAAGACCATAAACTAGTGAACACGGTATGTAGAAACTAGATAAATCAAGTCAACTAGAAAGGTAATAAATCATATAAAATTTATAACAAATAGAGTATCTAATGATAATACAATAATAACATGAAAACCATAAATATGGAATTAAATTGTAGAGGGAGACAAGGTATCTTGTCTGGAGGTTGCACGCAGATCCAACAAAATATAGACAACTGCTAAGCCATGAAGTCCAAATCATCACAACTATCTCCAAAAGCTAAAACAGACAATGCTAACATTTTCAGAATAGTCAAATTAGCTAGAATTGCCTGTCCTTAAGTCCAATTCTGGACACAGGAGCAAAACAGTAATTTCGGATCAAAATGGTGTCCGTCGTTGGACCCGCTTTGCACCGAAAAGCATGCCAGAGTCAATGGTCTCTAAAGTCGTCAAACTACATGTCAATGGATTCGTTTTGATGATACGACCCCAACGATATGTCCAATTTTGGATTCCGGTGGGCCGAGCATAAAATCGCCCGTTGAATCGGATCGTGGGGCCCGCAAAATGGTAATCCGGTCAACTGTCTTAGAATCGGACCAAACTTGGCATACAGGACCAAAAAAATGATACGGTCCGGCTGGCACAAGTTTTGTCTCGATCTGACGAACGTGCACAAAGTAATTAAGAAATTTGCACAGAGGCCGATACGGTGAATTTCGACGGATATGCATCAAATTCGTCGCACACACGTGACCAATTTGAATTTCGTCAAAGCCCACACATCCGCAATATCTGTACGCTCCTTTCGATGCTTACGGTGCACGACCATGTCGCCCGGATTGGTGGGACGCACGTCATAACGAAAGTTTTCGTGTTTTCGAAAAACAGTTTTCGGTAAACTTCGGGATTCGATTTCTCGACACATAGTCGATGATTTTCAAATCCACAAAAGGATCGTGAAGTCCTATATGTTGTTTATAACTGACTTTAATTGGTTTTCTAAAATTCCTAACATACAGCTCATAAAATGCCTGCCAAGTTGGGTCGGGTTTCTACCCTGTTTTAAATAGGTTTTTCGATGAAATTTTCATCGATTTATCGGGCAATACGGGACCGTAACCTACAAACTACTTGAAGGGGTTTAAAGCCCTATAGATGGTGAACGTACCGGAGAAGACGGGACGCAAGACGATCACGTGATGATCGAGAAATCTCTCCGCAAACTGTGGTCGGCCGCATGCTACTGCTGTTGCCACTGCTCTGTTGTTGGTCTGCCGTGCGCGCGTTTTCCGGCGGCTCCGGCCGTGCGCGGCAGTGGCGCCGGCGGCGGGTGGCCGCACAAGCCATATTATATATATATATATATATATATATATATATATATATATATATATATATATATATATATATATATATATATATATATATATATAAGCACAAGCCATATAAATAATATTTATTACTAAATAATATTTAATATTTATAATAACAGTTAATGGACTAGTGACAAGAACAATAATTGTACACCCAAAATCTGTATAGTCTAGATCCTAAAATACACAAGTATGTCTTAAGGAAAATAGTTATCATATTTCCAAGAATAAATATTTAATCAAAATAACTGAACATTGATATTATATATATAACAATTATTCTAGGAAAATATTTATTAGACACTTAAAACAAGGTAGAAGTATACACTCAAATTATATCGTCATGGATGTCTTAGGACTCACTATAAGCCTGCACGGGCTTGGGCTCGGTTCGGGCCCAGTCCGGACTAGTTTGGTATAACCGAATTTCCTAAAAGTTAAAATATTAATAAATAACTAATTAAATCAATTATATGGGTTAACTCGCAACTTGGCCTGGTTTTCCTAGTTAGAACACACCTATGGCTCGGCATTCCCCTACCATGGCTAAACACTAGTCGAAGTACGCCAGTGCACTATCCGTGCCATGATTCCTAGTCGTCTTGTACTTCAAAACTCAACCATGTCTAAAGTCATCAAACGAAATAATAAATAAATAATTATTTAAAAAATCTACAAGTCACCATTTAAATTAAATAAATAATAAAAAAATATTTCAAAAATTTTCAGGAAGGGAGGCTACAGACACAGCCCTAAAAACTTTAGGAATTCCTCCAAAACTGCAAACAGGAGGATTCCTTGTATCTAAGGGGTAATGTCAAATCAATATTGACTGGTAAGTGGCCTGTATCCTAAATAGGAACCACCAGGAACTACTACAGTAGGAGCTATGGGAGTATACATATGCTTCACATCTAAATGGACAAAGCCAATTGGTATCAGAGTTGGCACACTGTTTTGGGTGGTATTCTTAGTATCATATTTTTGTACTTGATATCATAACAACTCTGGACATCAGGCTTGATACTTTGGTGTCATGTTTAACACTTGATACCAGGTTGTATTATTGGTATCATGTGCTCAATACAATGATCCTACCTTTTGGATTTGGTCACATCATAGACCTTCACCTCCACCTGTTAGATATGAGTCCTCAGAACTTCCCTGATTCGTGCACTTAAGAACCAAGTATACAGGTGGAGTCTTTAGGAAGGGTGCAGTTGAGTCTTATTATAATGTTGGAACCTGTAACCAAGGGTCCATGCTATGGTCCTCATTTCCAGAAAATAGGTGTATCCAGTGTCAGGTATTACTAATAGGGAGTATCAGATTTCTCTGGTACTTGTATCATTTTTGTTTAATGGGTAGAAGTGGTACCAGGACATGCAAGTATGCAACACACGCCATCCCATGCCCTGTATATCCAAGGCAAGACCAGTCCCATCCCTATACAAGTTGACCGATACCCATATGGTGTTAGCCACAGCAAATATGTAAATAGTTTTCACACTCTGTATCACCCCTTCTCACATGTCCTGTTCACTGTTAGGATCACATGTCCAAATTTTGGTCAGTCCCTATAGCTGAAGGCCATTGCAGATGTCATTTATCATTCCCTGACACTACTGAGATGTCTATTACTCTTCAGTTAGAAGTTTTACTCATTGTACCATTTTCCCCCAGATAGTTTAGTATAGCAGACATAAACAAGGGCTCAGCTAACAGCAGTGGAGTAATAGGAAGCAGGGGCCTACCAAGTTTCAGGACATTGAGGGTGCATACAATGGTCATTAGTTCCAGGAAACAGGGATGACCATGTCAGGTATTTACTAGTAGGATAGGCTGAGCCTAGTACACCCCATTGAGATCAGTTGGGTCAATATAAGCCAAGGATGTGCCTTTGTCTATGTACAACTGAGATGTTCCTTGTCCTTTATTTAGAATTCATTATGATCACCCCCTCCCCCCAAATAGAACTTGTTAGGCAATTAGAGAGTCACAGGTGGTGTGAGTTACTGTTTTGGGTAATAGAAGCAAATAGTAAAGGGAGCAACTCCCCTTGCATAGTAGCACTTTATACTAGCTGTACTTGAGGAATATGACAGGTAACTCGGATAGACTAGTATTAAAGGGTTCCCTTCTTACCTCTAGTACCAAGGAGACTTAGGCCATGTCCTAAGATACTCCTACTGGTAATGGCAGTACCTCCAGATATAGGCAGTGGCAGATTTCCTAAGCCAACTCCAATGTATGCTAGCCACAATATTTCAACCATTTCACTTATTTGTTTAAAGATAATAGGAAGGGTGGTACCATGGCATGCAGGTATTAGGTAGAAGACTTGAGTTAACATGAAATCCAGGAACAAGGGTACATTCATGTAATCCTGTTTCAACCAAAATGCAGGATAGCAGTAGGACAAATAAGTTAGGTAGGTATCTAAAGTGCATGCATAGATATGCAACCATAGGAATAGTTAAGAATCCCTGAGGTGTGTATCAATGGTTAGTATGGGTTAGTAAACTAGGATTATAGGGATAAGGGTAAGTGTTAGTAAAGTTAGAAGCTATGTGAGGTAGTGGTCAGTGGATGTAGGAAAATGAACCTAGAAACTAATATGGTAGTTGATGGATACAGTTATTGGGTTAAACATCCTGTGGTAAAGACCTAGAAAGTAAGTATATGCATATAGCTTTATTAATGTATTGATTCATACAACAGGTTTCTTGGGACTCGAGAATTGCATCAGAACCTTACCAGCAGCTCAGGACCTAAGGCAAGTATACCTTGCCTCCCTCTATAGTTTTATTTACATGTATTGTATTTTATTTTTTTGATTGTTATGAACATGTACTTTTTATATTATATTCTGTTGAGCTATTTTCATTTTATATACCCGTGTTCATGTTTGGTCTTGTGGTTCATATTTGGAGTTTCTCACCAGTACCTTGCTTGAGTCGTGTCATAAAACGAGTGCGTGTAGTGAACTGCTAAATCCTTGATTATCGTTTTACACAACCATAGAATCTACACTCGGAACGAGGGTTGATCAGTGCACCAGAGAGTCCATACTCGAGACGAGGGTGTTTGTCGTATTTATTAGCACCAAAGAGTCCACACTCGGGACGAGGGTATTTTGCCGTGAGCTAACCAGAGAGTCCACAATCGGGACGAGGGTTAGTGCTTAGTTCAAACTCGTGAGTCCACACTCGGGATGAGGGTTTGGTTTTCCATTGATCTCGTATTCATGTTCATCCGGCAGTTCACTTATGCGTAGTTGTTCTAGTGTTCGAGCTCATAGTTACTTGTCGTGTTCTGTTTCTTTGCTTATTTTCTTACGTATGATAAAACTGTTAGATAGGCATGTATATTATGTATCTTTCTAGTCCTCTAAGGACCTGATGATCTCTTCAGTCTTAGCCAAGTTGGAGTCAGGAGCAGACGAGCGGTTGTGAACCAGCATCAGACCACGGTGCCTTGCAGTTGAGGTTGTCTTGATTTGCAGTTTGTACTCAGTTAGTTATTTCATGTATTTCTCTACTTTCGTCTATTGGTAGTGGATTTGTATCCACCGGACGTGACCTTGATTTCTTAGAAACATTCAGTTCATATTCTTTATTGCTGCGTTTTATGGTTATTCATTGATCTTGGTTGTGTCTTGATATTTATGTGGATGAGATATAGATTTCCCCGTGATTCTAGATTCAGTGACTTGTGAGTTATAGACAGCATTCTACCGCCGACACTACGGCGTAGGCTGGGCTTGGATACGTTTCGTATTCGAAAAGCGGGTACGGGTCGTGACACATCTCTCTCTCTCACCCTCTCATGTGTCACTCATAAGTCAACCTAAGACCACCTCCATACTCAACCATCCTCTCAAAAAAAACTACTTCACCCTCACACACATTCTCCTCTCTCCTCTCTCCTCTCTCCTTAAACACACATAAACCATCCCAGGCCGGCAACCCCCCTCCTTATACTATTGCTTCTCCTTCTTCCTCCTCTCTTTATCATACCTAAATGTCACGCCCCAGAACCAGAATACTGGCAAGTGGGGACGGACAAGGCCAGCTACGCAATTCCAAAGTACAGCAGTACTCTAAAATTACGTATAAGCTGTCAAGACATAGGGGTTACTCCTACAAGCCAATAGTCGATCCTAGGTTAAACAATCCTACGTATCTCAATCAAAGGAAATTATACAAGGAGAAAGAAGTACGATCATCAGACATACAATAGTAAAACGTCTCAAGCCAATATACATGGATGATCATGAAGCTAGTAATACAAAATGGAGAACTAGCGAGAGCAATAGTCATACATGATAAGCTCTAGCTATAGTCTAGAATATGTACATCATGTTTAGGCCCGTAGACTAAATATCAAGAACCAAAACACGAGCTAAACACGTGCTCAGAGGCTAAATACCACAAAAGATAATGTACATATCAAGTGGAAGAATGAAATAAGAAACCCACTCAGGTACTCTGTTGCTCCGGATGGTTAATATCGAGTAGATGGTACGAAAGATCCTTCGGGCTCCTCTATTATATCTAGCCAAACAAAACCAGTAGAGTCAGACCCAAAATAGCAAGTACCACAAAGAAAGCCAATCTTATGAACTAAAACCAGCAAAAGCTAACATAGCAATAGTTAGAGATATAATTAAGTAAAAGCAGATCGAGACTCGTGCACTGTGTCATGACCCGTACCCGCTTTTCGGACGCGAGCACGTGAGCAAGCTAGCTACGCATCAAGCGGACTCAGCCCAACTCGAATACGTAATGCTGTCAAGGATATGGTATACTGCCCAATCATGGCAGTACAATCTATATCTCAAATCCACAAGAGTAATATAAGCATGAATGAACAATTATGGGTTGTGGTCTGCAGCCCACTAGCACAATGTCCGATAAGCCTCCAAAATATAACAAGAGTCTACAAACAGAATCAATAAATAGGATATCTCATGATAATGAAAGAAAAGTACGAGCTAGATAATAAACGTGATATCAGTACCTGAATCTCGCAAGCAACATCTTAATCATCTGAAACCCAGGAGTGTCATAAAACCTCCACCATCCAGAACTGCTAAATAACTTCTTACAATCGCTAAACCTGAAGAGATCATCAGGTTCTCAGAGGACATAGCAAGATACATATAAACATGCCTATCTAGCAGTTTAATTATGCATAAATTATAAACATGATATAAGAAAAGAACGAGACATACATATGGCAAGAGACTACGACCAAAACTGCTAACAAGTAACTATCGACAAGTGGCTACTGACAGGTGGCTATAAACTGGAATACAAGAATAACTACACGTAACTGAACTGCTGGATGAACAAGTGAACACGAGATCAATGGAATACTAAATCCTCGTCCTGAGTGGACTCACAGGTTTGAACTAATCACTAAACCTCGTCCCGAGTGTGGACTCTCTGGTTAGTTCACGGTAAGGCACCCTTGTCCCGAGTGTGGACTCTCTAGTCCAATAAACAAGTCAACATCCTCGTACCGAGTGTGGACTCTCTGGTTGAGGAAAAACAATACAGAGAAATAGCAGTTCAACTACACGTACTTGTTCCAAGACACGACTCAGTCAGGGTACAGGTGAGACAAGGCATAACTCGTCAACACACAGGTAAGGACTGCTCTAGCATGGACTATAATGTGAACAAGCTGGTATACTACACTATCTAGTCAAGCAAGATAATAAACAGGCGAACATAGTATGAAGAAAATATATCAAGTCAATTTAACTAGAGAACAAAAGATAACATATAAATCCATCACAACTAGAGAACTAGATAATAATATATAAAATAAAAGACTATAAGCATGTAATTAAACTGTAGAGGAAGGCAAGGTATCTTGCCTGGTGGTAGCGCGAAGATCCAATAATATACTGTCAACTGGTAAGCCAGAATGTCCAAATCTCACAACTGTCTCCAAAAGCTGAAATAGACATTCCCAATATTTTTAGAATATTCAAATTAGCTAGGATTGCCTATCCTTAAGTCCAATTCTGGACACAGGGGCAAACATTTCGGGCCAAAACGGTATCTGCCGTTGGACCCGCTTTGCACCGAAAAATGTGCTAAAGTCTATGATTTCTAAAGTCATCAAACTACATGTCTATGGATTCGTTTTGATGATATAAACCCAACGGTATGTCCAATTGTGGATTTCGGTGGGCCGTGCATAAAATTGCCCGTTGAATCGGATCGTGGGGCCCGTAAAACGACGATCCGATCAACTATCTCAGAATCGGACCAAACTTGGCATACAGGACCAGAAAAATGATACGGTCCTGTTGGCACAAATTTTATCTCGATTTGATGAACGTGCACAAAGTAATTGAAGAATTTCGAAAAGGCCGATATGGTGAATTTTGACGGATACGCATCAAATTCGTCGCGCACACGCAACCAATTTGAATTCCGTCAAAGCCCACACGTCCACGAAGCCGATACGCACCTTTCGATGCTTTCGGTGTGCGACCACGTCGCCTGGTTTGGCGGGACGCACGTCGTATCGAAGGGTTTTCTAAATATCTATGCTTTTTGAAGACTGTTTTTCCCGAACTTTACTAATGAATTAATCGTTGTACAGAAGGTGAAAGGTAACTCTACAAGAAGGGTTTTGTAGCCCTATAGTTTGGCTAAAATCGTATTCAACTAGTATTTGAAATTCTCCAATAGACAGATCAAATTTGGCCTTCCAAAACCAGGTCTGTGTCAGTCTTATACCCTATTTCCACTTTTCAAAACGGTGGGTTTTTTTCCTGATTTCTCAAGAATTTCCACGAGCGATACTAGTTATTGTGGAAAATATAATTAGAGGGGATTAAAGAGGCTTATAAAGGCTCCATGTAGGAATTTATGGCTTCAAAAACAGCGAATAGGAAGAAAATGGCGTTCGAAGTAGCGTACCTCGCTGTGTTCCTATCGGAGTACTGCTCTGTTCCTGGTCGGGTTGGTCGCCTTCCAGGCGGTGCGGCGACCTACGATGGTGACCCTGGCGACGGCGTGCGGCTGAGTATGGTCGCTGAAGGTGGGGGTCTGCCTCAGTCGTCGGAATTAGTCAAGGGTCGAGAGCAGCTTGTAGATTTCGGGGGTTCGTATGCATATACGATAGGTTACGCCGAGTTTTTTTTAATCAACCAACCCATCGATTTGTATTAGGGTTCGAACTAGGCGTTAGGTTATTCCAAAGAGATATGGATGAGCGTTATGTGGGATTTGATCTCATCGAAAAAGATGTCGAGTCGAGGGAGTTTGGTGTATCGAAAGATATGGGAATCTCGCGGATATTTGGAACAGCGGATGAGCTGTGTATCACATTTCCGTGGGAATAGCTTTATATATATATATATATATATATATATATATATATATATATATATATATATATATATATAAATATATATATATATATATATATATATATATATATATATATATATATATATATATATATATATAACCACTAATAATATCCACATAAATATTTAGAAAAATTCTAGGAATTTGTTCAAAAATCATAATTACCTTATAGCTAATTAAATTAGGCACTATGCACAAGTTCTCACCTAATAGATCAAATTTCTTGCTACTTGTGCTATTAATAAAAGTCATTAAAAATTTACTATATATATATATATATATATATATATATATATATATATATATATATATATATATATATATATATATATATATCTTAAAAGTATAAATAAAAATCTTAAAATTTCCAAAAATACCTTTATAAGATATGAATAAATATTTTGTACCATTTTTCTATAATAAGAACAACATGACTATTAAATAAATAGTAATTTAAATACAGAGCTATTATCCATTTAAATGTTGCAATTTAGAATAAACATAACAATAATAAATAAATAGAGACCTTAAAATACTTTTCCAAGTACATGGTATATATATATATATATAAGATGTGTACATACATATTTATTTCATAAAACACGAAATAGCCTATAATAAGCTATTCCAATAATAATAAATAACAATAATAATAATAACAATAACAATAATGATAATAATAATGATAACGAAATTCCATAAACCAATAATGGTGTATATACCATTATGTACAGTCTAATAATCCCAAAAATGTACAAGGACCTATTTTATACAATTATCATTGAATATGAACTAATAATGATATTTATAATATTTAATTAACGAATACTTAGAAAATATTCATTAGATCATTAAAACGGAATACAACACAATCATACCAAAATATATCAACACGAATGTCATTGGACGTACCGTATGACTGCATGGGCTTGGACTTGTTTTGGTTCCAATCTGGACTAGTTTGGTACAATCGGGTTCCCTAAAACTCAATAATAAAATTAATAAATAAATAAATCTTCAGTAAGGGTTAAGTCGTAACTTGGCCTAGTTTTCCTAGTTAGGACATCACTATGGCTCGGCCTTCCCCTACCATGGCTAAACACTAATCAAAGCACGCCACTGCACTACCCATGCCATGATTTCTAGTCGTCTTGTACTTTAAAACTCAACCATGGCTAAAATCATCCGTCGTAATAATTAACTAAATAATTATTTATATAAAAAATTTAAAAATCACCATTTAAATCAAATAAATAATAAAAAAAATATTTCAAAAACTTCCAGGAAGGGGAGCTACACACTGCCAATGCATTTATCCCGAACCTAGAAAGACAATAAGTAAAGCATTTTGGAGCATAAGGTAATTAACATGTGACATAATGTAAAATGTAGACATGTTAAGTAAACAGAAGCTTGAGAGTAAAAGTAAACTGAACATGTTGTAGACCTTAAAAATGAAAGTCACGCTGAGTTGATCAGGACAAAGTCCAAAAGTCACGCTGAGTTGATCAAGACAGAGTCTAAAAGTTACGCTGAGTTGATCAGGACAATATTTAAAAGTTACGCTGGGAGACAGCTCATCATTTGTCAGAGTGTCATTATGACTGACAGCACGACAGTCGAAGAATGTCTCCTTGTATGCCACGTATGCACGAAATTCGAGAGATCACAGCCGACTATTGCGTGATTTTCGAAATCTTCTTCAACAAGACTCAGCCTTCACCAAGTTGGCGTACCAAAAGAGTTTATTGTCATTTAATGCGACTGACAAGGCAATCACTGTCAGAGATTTTGTGTTAGTCGAGGCACGTCGAATCAAGACAGCTGGCAGTCCCGGCTCAAGTCTGCATGTATTTTGAATTTCTATGTTCCTTCCTCAAGTCTGCGTGTATTTTGAGCTTTCTGTTTCAAGTTTGCGTGGATTCTGAAGCTTCATGCCCCACGTCTGCGTGGATTTTGAAGCTTTCTGCCCCAAGTCTGCGTGGATTCTGAAGCTTTTTGCCCCAAGTCTGTGTGGATTCTGAAGCTTCCTGCCCCAAGTTTGCGTGGATTTTGAAGCTTTCTGACTCAAGTCTGCGTGGATTTCGTCTTCAACAAAGTCTGCGTGGATTTCATCAAAATTGGAGTACGTGGCAACCATGCCACTGATCTCTCACCCGCGTGTCCTGTAACTTGCACACGACTCATGCATGATTGCCATGTGTCCAATAGTTACAGGCCACGTCCAGTAACTGCTCATAACCTTGCGTATGTTAGATCCTGCGTGATTTTCAACTAGGCACAGGTTGTGAAGACAGTTATCCTTTCAGTTATTTTTGACTCTATAAATAGGGTTCTTTTCTTATTCATTGTACAGATACATAGATATCTAACTTGCTGTTAAAATTTTGAGAGCTTTTCTTCTTCGCATCGTCCAAGGGATAAAGCGATCGTCTTCTAGATCGGATTCCTACAGTTGTAATTTTCCCAGAAACACAATAAATAAAGTGAATTTATTTATGGAAAACAAATTGGTGACTCTGCTGGGGAAAACCATCTCCTCTTCTGAGATGGCAACAACTCAATGCGACACTTCGTCAGTCGGCTCGACGAAGAAGGTAATATCGATCCAATTCGATCAACTCGCCTACGAAGAAATGCAGCGGGCTAAGGGTGGCAAGCCCACTTCAGCCTCCATCACCACTGCCAAGTCGAGGGGACGATCTGTCTACGTCCCTAAGAATCTGTTGGCAACCAAGGGTGAAGTTTCTGCCACAGTGTCTACTCCTAACACTGGCAAGGACTCTACTTCAAGCACGCACACTCTTGTGTGCTCGAAGACGACAGCAGTTAAAAGTCACGCTGACGGCACTGGCTCCTTAGTCAAGCCTGTTCCAGCGTACAATCTCAAAGTCACAAGTCACGCTGGCAGCACTGGCTCCTTAGCCAAGCCTGTTCCAGCGTGTAATCTCAATCCCAATAGTCACGCTAAAAGTACTGGCTCCTTAGCCAAAACTGTTCCAGCGAGTATTTCTAAATTCAAAAGTCACGCTAACAACACTGGCTCCTTAGCCAAAACTGTTCCAGCGTGTATTTCCAAGTCAATTCTTTCTGACTCGGTGTGCGTACCAAAATCTGGCTCTTTAGCCAAGACTTTATACGCTGACAATACTAGCTCCTTAGCCAAATTGTCACCAGCATACTCAAAGAAGAATAGCTCTTTAGCTATCTCTTCTTCTTTGCCGAGTTCTACCAGAACTGGGGATGGTCTTGCTAGAACTCCTCCACACAAAGTCCCTTCGAAAAGAAATAACTCTTTAGTTGTTTCTTCTGCTCCTGTAGTGTTTACTTCAGGAACAGCTTTGACTGACAATTTTGTTAGTCAAAGAAAAGGAGATGGTCTTTTGACTACTCTTTCTTATAGACATTCTATGTCTCAAAACTTGAATAAGTCTAAGAAGAAACATTCCTTAATGTCTTCTTCTACGACTTCTTCGAATTGGGCACAGAATTTGTCTATAAAAGAAGGTCTGTTACCGACTCCTAATCAAGGGGGTGGTTCAACTCTTCCTTCTCTGCAAATATCCAGATCAACGGAAGGAAAACTCCAAGTATCAAAAACTAATGTGTTACCTCCAACTGATCTGAGAACAAAACTCAATCAAATCCGTTTGGGAGGCACTTCTGGTGTCAAAAAATCATACCAAACGGGAACAAAAGTAAGAGATCCAGATGCAGAGTATGCTAGAAATTATGTGGCTCAGATTAATCACTCTCTATATAATCAAGAGCCATCAAGACCCAAGAACCGGAAATATATTCCTAAAAATACACAAAGAATGTTCTCTGATGTACCCCAATCTTCACAAACAGATTTACGAGAACATCTTCAACAGAAGAAAAGGAATAATTCTGTGTCAATGAATCTTGACCATGCTGAATGTGACTTCCAGCCAAACGTCATAATTCAATGCAGATGTCAATCAATGGATCAGGACCATGCTAATGATGAATGTGATTTTCAGCCGAGAGTCATAATGCAATACAGATGTCAAACTAAACGACAATCTGTTTCAATCGGATTCAGTATGAACCTAGCCTGATGAAGATGAACCTCTGTTTGCTTCTGTCAATATGACCTCTAGGGATATTGGGGGTAGAACTGATAGTCCAGATGGAGTATACAGAGGCACCAGAGCAAGAGTCCTGGCTTCTAGTCAAAGGACTTTGATTTCTGAAGATGATTTTGAATTTCTTGGAGAATCTAACTTCTCACATCTTCCTGCTGGGGGTAATTCTCCTACAAATGACTTTGATACACAAAGTAATGATTCAGAATAAACAACATCCACCAGTTCATTAATAATCCCTCGTACAGTCACAATATATATGGTCGATGGGAATACTGAGGAACCTTCTTCTTCCTTAACTCCTCAAGAACAAAGAATTGCTTCTTTGGAACAGCAAATGAAGTCTATGGCTGACACTATGAAGTCGATGTATGAACTCATGGCAACCCAGATGCAAAATAGACAGACTGTACCAGATGCCATACCAATTGACACTGGTGTAAGTCCAGTACATGTTCCTCCAGCAGTACAATCCAATATTCCTGGGCAAGCTCTACCAGTTCCTAGTCTCTCTGGAGCTGGGGGTAGTGCTTATAATGCTGTTCCTCCTCCCAACTATTCTCTACAAGCTACAACTCCACAATCCTCCGGAGTTGTTACTAAAGAATTGAGGAATCTTCGTACTCAATTCGAGGCATTCAAACAGAAGGATGGTTTACAAAGGTTAGGCATCAAGCAACCTTATCCGGTAGAATGGAAGCAAGTATCGTATCCTCCTAAATACAAGCCTTCTACTATCTCATTCTATGATGGAACCACTTCTCCAAGTCAATTTATTAATCACTTTAAAGTGATGACTGACCAGCTGCAACCAAGTGACGCCCTCCTTACTCGGGTGTTTGTTGGATGTCTCAAGGGAACGGCTTATGAATGGTATAGAAGTCTCCCGGATGGGTGTATTACCTCATTTGCCAGTTTCAAACAAATATTTCTTGAACGGTTCTATGAAGGGCTCAATGACATGACTATGTCTGCTATTATAAGAATCAAGCAGAAAAATAATGAAACTACAGAGGATTTCATTGAACGGTTTCGAAGAGAAGCTCTGAAGATGCCTCTTGGAACTCCTGATGCTGTCACCATCGATACATGCAAATCAAATTTGTTGCCAATCATCAGCATGTGGACAGGATCTACTCAATTTCAAGATTGGCCATCTTTCATAGTTAGTGTCAAAGCCGCAGAAATTAGTGCTGAAACCTTCAAAGGTTTAGGAGTGCAGATGACTCCCAAAGAAACAGGTCAAAGTAATAACAATAATGCTAAATCCAATACTCGCAAGGGAAAAGAAACCCTTGAAGTTAATCTTCAGAGTAAAGATGCATCGACTGTTCAAACTCCTCCTGCCTCTACAACTCAACAACCAAGAGCACCTCGCCCCAAAGAAGAATACTCTTTTGATGATGATGATGTCCTTGGTATCTTTGAATGTCTGCTGAAAGGTAATAAAATACAGTTACCTGAAATCAAGAAACCTGATGAAGCTGGTAAGACAGATCATCCTAAATACTGTCCATACCACAGAATGTTGGGTCACACAATTCGTACATGTTATGTACTGAAAGAAAAGATCCAGGAAATAATTAAATCTGGAGCTATCTCTCTTACTCCGAAAGAGAAGACCGTCACTTCTAACGTCGTCTCTATGCAATTCGGAGATTTCCCTCCTCAACTCATTGAAAGTGGGATTGTTCCTATTCCCAAGGCAACTCTTGAAATAGTGAATATTCTTCCTCCACAGTCTGAAGGATTAGTACCAATCACCATGGAAACAGGAGAAATCATATGGATTCATCCTGATCTAGTGGCAGATTTTGAATCTCCTCCTCTTCAAAAGACTACTTCTCGAAAATCTAAGAAGGCTAGGAAAACTAAGTCATGTCATATGACTTCTATCGGATCCACTCCCGACATAGAGCCGAAAGATAAGGAAGAAGCACTTGCTGGTGCTACTAGAACAGGGAAACCTTATCTAAAGGATTATTCCAAGAGTCCTGAGGATACTCCTGATATCCCTTCTGCTGACAAAGTTGCTCCTGATGTTCCTCTTAAGGAAGAATCATCCACTGTACCTATTCCTTCTACTGCACCGGTTGAACCTGCTCCTTCCAAGCCCACAGCTCTTGAGAAAGGCAAACAATAGGCTCGGTTTGATAAACCAATCAAGAAGTCCCCTCCTCTTGGACTTCAGAAGCCTTATAACTTCGACATTCTAGCACAACTTGCTAATACTCCAGCTAGAATGTCCCTCTTTGAACTTCTACGTCTTTCTAAAGAGACTCGAGAGACGTTAAGTGAGGCACTTCTTCAGGCTGACTCTTGTCTCGCACAATTAAAGAAGCCAAATGAAGAACCTGCCACTTGCTTACATTGCAACAGTGTATTGGAGATTATCCCAAATATCACCTTTACACAAGACGACATGCTACTGGAGGATAATCGACATGATCGGCCCCTCTACTACACCGGTTATATCGATACGATGAAGATAGATCGTATCCTCATTGATCCTGGATCTGCTATAAGTATAATACCAAAGAGTTTGTTGGATGAACTAAAAATCCCTCTTCACAAGCTTTCTAAGACGGTTACTACTATCCTGGGATTCAATCAAAGCCGAAGCGAGCCTTTGGGAAAGATTCATCTGAAACTTCAGATAGGCGATTTCAGATCCAAAGTCACTTTCTATGTGATCGAGATCGTAGGGTCTTATAATCTTCTTCTGGGGAGGCCCTTTCTTCATGAAAATAATGTGGTTCCTTCTACTCTTCATCAGTGTTTTAAATACATTGACAGCAATAGAAGAGTACAAAAGGAAGTTGCTGATATAAATCCCTTCCATGGGGTTGAAGCTTATTTCAATGATTCCCGGATGTACAAAGAAGAGTATACAAGGGTGATACAAGCTATGGAGAAAGAGGATTCACAAAGTGAGACTTTAATAATCCCTGTTAAAGGTCGAACTACTCAGCAACAATCTTCCAAACCCTCTTGAGAAGGTTCTTTCATCATTCCAGTAAATGGACGGATCTCTCCATTACCTCGGTCGTCTACTCAAGATACACTGATCATTCCTGTCAGTGGACGTACTACAGTTCCTGTATCTTCACATATAAAACAGGATACTCTGGTAATCCCTGTTGGAGGGCGGACTACTCTTCCATCTCAGGCTTCTAGGGAGCTCACCTCTTCTGAACCATTTGTTATCGATCTTAATCGAAACAAAACTTCTTCTCGTTCTTCTTCTCCCCCTTTAGTCATTGATTTGGCTAAGATTTCTAAGGCTCAGCCTTCTTCCAATGTAAATACTGCTACTTTTAAATTTAATAAAAAGTCTCCATCTTTGCAGTATATTGATGTGTGTAATCATGTTCATAGTTATTTGCATTTGTTAGATGACTTGAAAACAATAACCATAGGAGTTGTACAGACTTTTCATACAGATGTATTCCTAGAATCTGTACAAACTTCATACTTTCTGGTTCCTAGTAGAAAGCCAGGAGACATTCCAATATTCTTCTACAAAGGGCCCCAGAATCCTTCTAACCCTGAAGATGATGACAAAAACGATGATACTGGAAGATTACAACTACGTCGTTATAGTCAGCAATCTAAAGACATTATTAAAAATATGGGCTATGACTTCAGAACTGGCCTCAATAGTGGAAAAGGAAGAAAAATGCCTGTCCAGATTCCTCCTCTGAAATATGGGAGGACAAAATGCGGATTAGGTTATGTTGCTCCTACTCCTTTTATTAATATTGTCCATGAAGATCCCGAATCTGACGAAGATAAGAGATCTGATTCTTCTAGTACTACCTCTTGGGATTCTGATACAAGTATCGGTGACTTCTACTGTAACATTCTGTCTTCCAACATGGTCTCCATTGACCGTTCTGAAGAAAGTGATAAAGACGAAGACGAGTTTGAAATCTCACCTGAATCAGAACAATGGGCCCAAAGGTTAGATAATTAATGGGAGTTCCGATTCGAGCAAAAAGAACCTCCGACTGAAGACAAGCTTGTTCAAATAGATGTTGGTGAAGAGGGATCCCCCAAACCAATATTCATCAGTGAAAGTCTTTCGGAAACTGATAAGCAAGACATGACCAAACTTATTCGTGAATACATCGATGTCTTTGTTTGGAGTTATGAAGATATGCCAGGACTTGATCCACAAATTGCAACTCATAAACTCAATATCATGTCGAATGCTAAACCGGTCAAACAACAACAGCGACGATTTCGTCCAGACATTATGGATGCAATTGAAGCTGAAGTCAATAAACTCATGGCCTCTGGGTTTATTAGAGAGGAACAACATCCCGATTGGGTGGCTAATATAGTTCCTGTTCTTAAAAAGACTGGCAAGATCAGAGTTTGCATAGACTTCTGCGATCTCAATGCGGCATGTCCTAAAGACGAATTCCCTCTACCAATTACTGATGTTATGATCGATAATACCTGTGGGTTTGAACGGATGTCATTCATGGACGGGTATTCTGGGTACAATCAGATTAAAATGTTTCCAGACGACGAGAAGCACACTTCTTTCAGAACGCCGATCGGTACATACTGTTATACAGTTATGCCATTCGGTCTCAAGAATGCAGGAGCAACTTATCAACGAGCCATGAGCACTATATTCTGCGAACATTTGCGGAAAACAGTCGAATGCTATGTTGATGATATTGCAGTCAAAAGTCGACAAAAGGAGGATCACATCCAAGATTTCAAGACTACATTTGATCTAATGCGTAAGCATCAATTAAAGATGAACCCTACTAAGTCCTTCTTAGGCGTCTCTAGTGGCAAATTTCTCGGCTTCGTCATTACCTCGAAAGCTATACACGTGGATCCCGAGAAGATCAAAGCCATCCAAGAGATGCGTCCTCCACGCACCTTAAAAGAGCTACGAGGATTTCAAGGAAGGATCGCTTATATCAGGAGATTCATCTCTAATCTTTCAGGACGCTGCAGACCATTCAATAAACTCATGAAGAAAGGTGTTTCTTTTGTCTGGAATGATGAATGTCAGAAAGCATTCGATGATATAAAACAATATCTGATGAGCCCTCCAGTATTGGTACCTCCTGTCTCAGGAATACCGTTCCTCCTATATACCCGAGCAATGAGTCATTCATTGGGTGCATTGCTTGCTCAAAAGAATAAAAATGGTCATGAACAAGCCATTTACTATCTCAGTCGTACTATGACCGGAGCTGAACCTCGATATTCACCAGTCGAAAAAGAATGTCTAGCCCTGATGTTCGCTGTCCAAAAGACACGACACTATATCATTGGCCAGACCATTCATGTCATTTTCAGGATCAATCCTATACGGGTCATGATGAAGAAACCCAGTGTTTTGAATTCTCGATTGGCTAATTGGGGAATCTTACTTGCTCAGTATGATATACACTATATTCCTCAGAAATCGGTCAAAGGACAAGCTTTAGCTGATTTTTTGGCTGCTCATTCAATTCCAGAAAATTCAAAACTCTATGATGAAATCCCAGATAAAGTCTTAGATTCAAACCAAGTTGTTGAAGAAGATCCTACTTAGCGTCTATTCTTTGATGGAGCTTTAAGAATAGGTCCTAATGGTGACATTGTCGTTGGAGTTGGAATCGTTCTTGTATCGCCAGAAGGTCTTGCTATACAAAGAGCTTATTCTCTCGATCAACCATGTTCAAACAATGTAGCTGAGTACAATGCACTGCTTATTGGTCTTCAACTCGCTAAATATTTGAATATTCAATATTTGGAAGCGTATGGAGATTCTAAACTCATTGTCAATCAGATAAGGGGTACTTATGAAGTTCGCCATCAAGATCTGGTTCCTTATCATAGATCGGCTATATCTATGGCTTCTTCATTTGAAGGGTTCTTCATTGAGCATGTTAGGCGAGCATGTAACACGGAAGCTGATGCTCTTGCTAATCTTGCGGCGGTGTTAGCTATTCCAATCAGACGCCAACAAATGATTGTTGTCTGTAATCGAGAATTATTTCATCTCAAAAATAATCTAACTCTAGGACTTTCAGTTGACATTAAAGAATCAACATCACATGATGTCAATGCAACAAGAGGATTTGGATTAAGCCGTAAATCATTATCATCTTCATCTGATTCTAGCATGGAATTCATCTTCAGTAATTTAGCTGAGGCTCAGAATACGGATAAAGATTGGAGACTTCCTTTCTTGGATTTCGTATTGTATGATAATCTTCCAGATGATCCGAGTGAGGCAGCATCTATCAGACGACGATCACTCAGATTCTATTACAATCATACTACAAAAACCTTATATCGTCGAGCTTATGACGGTTTACTTCTTCGATGTATTGCCGGTGATGAGGCTCAACAAATTATACGCGAAGAACATGATGGAGTTTGTGGAGCACATCAGCCTGGACCAAAACTTCAGGACCGTATTCGACGTATGGGTTATTATTAGCCCACTATGGTATCAGATGCCATCGAATATGCAAGAAAGTATAAAGCTTGTCAAATCCATGCAGATTTTATTCATCAACCCTCAGAATTTCTACATCCAACGGCAGCGTCATGGCCCTTCGAAGCTTGGGGCATGGACATTATCGGCCCGATCAATCCGCCGTCATCAAAAGGTCATCGGTTTATTCTCGCAATAACCGATTATTTCTCCAAATGGGCCGAAGCTATTCCTTTATCTGAAGTCAAGACTTCCAATGTCATCAAATTTATCAAGCATCATGTCATCTACAGATTTGGTGTTCCTCGACGTATTATTCATGATAATGGACCACAATTCGTCAGCCAGAAATTTACTCGATTCTGCGACGATCATCGGATCAATAATGTGGCCTCTACAGCATACAATCCGACAGCTAACGGATTAGCAGAAGTTTTCAACAAGACCATCATCAAACTCTTAAAGAAGTTTGTCTCTACTAACAAACGTAATTGGAGTGAAAAACTCGGTGAATGTTTGTGGACTTACCGTACTACAGTTCGTAATGCTACTAAATGTACGCCTTTCTCTCTGGTGTATGGATGCGAAGCTGTTCTTCCATTAGAGATTCAAATTCCTTCTTTAAGGATAGCAATCGCTAATGAACTCACCACCGAGAATAATGATCGTCTTCGACTTCAGGAATTAGAAGCTCTGGATGAAAAGCGATTATCTGCTCAACAGAATATCGAATTCTATCAAGCTAGAATTTCAAGAGCTTTTAACAAGAAAGTCAGAGTTCGAGCATATCAAAAAGGAGAACTTGTTCTAACAGTCAGACGTCCTATGACTATGACTCACATGAGTAAAGGCAAGTTCGATGCAAAGTGGGAAGGTCCCTATGTTGTGAGCAGAGTTTTCTCAAATGGAGCTTATCAACTCTCAGAACTGGATGGTCGAAAGTTATGATGCCTATTAATGGCAAATTCCTTAAAAAGTATTATGTATAAATGTAAATACTTGTAAATCATCAGACAAGTTCATGTTTAGAAATAAAATTTTATTTTATTTTAATCATGAATGATAGTACATAATATTAAGGAAGATCACTATCATCCTTCTCTATATTTGGACGCGGACCGCTGCCGTCCTTCTCGAAAACACGATCAGCAAAAGAGCTGAGAACTTCTTTGCTGGAGCCCACGAGAAACTTGTAAGCAGCCATCCTCATGGCTTCCTCTTCTTCAGTTCTTCCTGGATCAAGCAGAAAATCTAAAATGTCTCATGGTGGCTTGGGTGCAGACGAACCTTCGCCTGCATCTACCTCCTTTGGCTGAACTGGATCGGCAGGGCATTCTTCAGTGCCTTTCTGAACCTTCGGGGCAATTTCAGCCTTCTTGGATGCTTCTTCAGACGACATTTTTATGTTGAAGAGTAGAAGTGTTTGTTCTTGTCAGATTTTTGCTATATTTATAGGCAGAAGTTCCTCAAATAATGAAGCGACACATTCATCCGACGGTTCGCCCGTTCATTAATACCTGACGGTTCATCCGTTCATTTATCACATTCATCCGACGGTTTGCCTGTTCATTAATGTCTGACGGTTCATCCATTTATTAATGTTTGACGATTCATCCGTTCATTATCATTCATTTTTAACGGTTCCATCATTTGTCGGTTTTCCCGTTCATCCCACATACATTTACGATTCATCATCGTATATGATATCTAGTCTTTTGATTTTCGAGTCCAAAGATCATAAAAAATTGAGTTCAAAGATATTTTTTATGTCTGAATTCTATTTTTTTCTAATCAGTATTAAACTAAAATCATTTCTGGTTTAATATCATCTGATAGAATTACAAAGTTCATTTGTATATTCTATTCTATTAAAATGTGTGATGTATTATTTACCTCTGAATATATTTTCTATAAATATATCATTATCAAAACAGCAAAACCAAAAATCAGATCAAGAATTCTTATTTGTTTTCATTCAGAATCAAAACATTGAATACAAGTGAAAATGAAAAAAAAGATTCACTTATTAGGAGTTACTAACTCCCTGATACGTTCAAGAACAGCATTCATTTTCTCTTCATGAGCCTTTTGAACTCTTTCAGCTGCTTCAACTGTGACATTCTGTTCATCAAAAATGATAATCGCAGATTGGATACGGTTAACTTCTTCAATTTGTTCCGCCTGCATCTGCTCTCGCTCCTTTTGAAGAATTTTACAGCGTTCGGCTTCAGAAATATAAGCAGCAGTAACCTCAGCTTGCTCTGTTTCTATGACAGCAATTTGTTCTTGAAGGCGAGCCAACTCCTCTTTCAATTTCTTCAGCTCTTCAGCTTTGGATGCTTTATCTTTCTCCATAAGCTCTACTCTCTGACGAGTAGTCAATATTTCTTCGCCCTTTTCTACTAATTTCTCAGAAGAAGAGGCAAGAAATGCTTCTAATGCAGCTTGTTGGGATTGTGCTTCATGCTCTAGTTGACTAATCTTAGCCGCAGTTAAAGAATCAATGTCTTCCTTCTTAGTCTCCCAGTATTTTCGGATAGTTATTTCCAACTCATCCAGGAGATGTTTGAAGAAGATGTACTGAGATTCGCAACCAGCATGTCGCAATGCCATGAGCGGGAATTTGACCATTGTTCGAAGATCAGAAAAGGGCATAGCTTCGTCCTTCAAGAAACGTCTGGTGTATGTATCTAGATATGAGTAAATGATCTCTGAATACATTCCCAGAGTTCTTGCTAGTCCAGTCTCGAATCCAGGAGTCGCTGTCATCATGGAAGAAGAAGCTTGAATGTTCTCTATCCTGGGAACGGAAGTGTGTGCGACTGGAGAAGTTGGCAAGTGAGAACTCCCTTCATTAGCATCAGCCTGGATGAGTGGAGCATGAGTCGAACTCATTGCTGCAACAGTTCCTATAAGTCAAAGAAGATAATAATAATCAGCATATAAAGAAAAATAAACAGCAGAAACAGAATTTGAAATAAAATTCTACCAGGCTGAGGTTCATATTCGATATGTTGAGGGAGTCTGGCATCTTCTCGTAGCCGGTCCATGATGCTGTCCGACACCTGCTTCATATGGCTGCTTCCAGCTCCAGAATTAGTGGGTGCTGGAGCGTTGTCTGGAGATTGAGCAGGTTCGGGGCTGAGTTCCATTCTGTTCCCCCTGACTTTATCCTCATCATAAGGAGTAGAAGTGCCAGCATGCCAATCATCACCTTCTTCAGCTTCTTCTTCTTCTTCAGATTCTTTTTCATCCCCGGCTTCAAGATGAGTCTCTGATCCGGAGTCCATGATGTTCACATCTTCATCTATTCCTTGAGATGGATGAATCTCAGGAACAGTGACGATAGCAAGTTCAGTATTGACTGCCGGTTCAGTCTCCCCTGGAATATCAGTTCGAAGAATGATGTCTGTACAAATATTCTTCAGCAAGTCATCAGCAGCTGGTAGCTCGGACGTTTGCACGTCTTTATCGCCTCTGGCCGAAGAAATGTCTTCTTCAACATAAGTTTCTGGAACTTCCGGTTGTTCCGTAACTTCCGCCGGGGCTGGTTCCTCTTCAGAATAATCAATCTGGTCATCCAGTGCCTGAATGACGCCCTCTGTCCCATGCTCAAATGGGATCATCCTCGTCTCTGAGGGTTCAATAGCTACTCCACTTGTTGTAGGAGCAGTCATTTCCTGAGCTTGAATAGACTCTACCTCAGTATGTTCAGTTGAAGCTGCAGGAAGGTGAACATCATCAGACTCTGGTTTCTCAGTAGAAGCCGCTTCATTAATCTCTGGCAAAGCTCCTCCACTCATAATCATTTCTAGGAGTTCATTACCCTTCATTTTGCTGACGGACTTCTTAACATATTTGCCTCTCGACCTCCTTGTTATCAAAGGAGCATCGTCTTCATCTTCGTCTTTATCAGCGGCGTCATCTTCGTCAACTGAGATGCCACCTAAAGATGAAGTAGCAGTTACTGAGACCCCCTTCTTCTTCTTCTTAGATGTCGGAGACTTAGTACTCTTCTTGGAGACTGTCTCAGACTCATCACTTCTCTTCCTCTTAGAAAGGGATACAAAAATGGGAGGAAGAACTTCATCAGAAAAATTTCCCTCCTGGAATAATTCGTATAGGGGCTCAACCTTCGTTGTCTCATCTTCGGGTTCCGGAGGAAATTGTTGAATAACAGTCCTCTTCTTCAACCTCTTCGATGGAGCTGGGTCATCCTCCGCAACAAAAGTCTTCAGATTGAAACTCGGCTTGAAGGTGCTCGACGAAACATAGAAGCGAGCATATGTGTAAAGCATCTTCGTCCCCGAGCTAGATAAAGGATTAGGCATAGAGAATACAGCTTTCGTATCTCTAGCCGTAAAATATCTCCAAGCCCGAGCTCCGTCAATAAGCCCCCCACGAGCAGAAAGGCAAGTGGTGGCATTTCCAACGTGAAGTTGGTCGTATCCGAATTGCCTAGCAAATCGGCTTGGTAAATACGGCTCCAGATACGTCATTTCTTCATGACGGTATACTAGATGAGAGGGCCGAATTCTCTGCAACCACTGAAAGGCTACATCATCTAGCCTGTTCCCCATATCTCCGTCCATCATATTTATGGGCATGCTCTCATAGCCCAGTGGTGGAGGGACACATTGAATGGACCAATGTGATGCCCGATTCAGAATATTTCTGCATTCTGGAAGGGTGTGAACCTTCCAGAAAGTCTCTCCAGAGTACCTCTCCAAAAAGAGACTGTCACTCCCTCCTGCCCCTGGAGGTATCAAGCCGTCATGATGGAGGAGGAGCCAACCATATAGATATGTGAAGGGCATCTCTATCCGTGGGAATTCCTCAGTCATCCTCCTCTTATCAGATAGCATGTTGGTTACAAAATTCCGAAGACCCCTGCGTTCAGTCTACAGGTCATCGCTGATAATAAGTCTAGCTTGTAACCATACATAAGGCGCACCGCTGCAAAGATAATGCCTCTATGTATCCTGTCCAGAGAGCTGGAGCCAGGAACAATAAATCTTCTTAACCACAAAGATAGGAATCCGGCCAAATGACCGTTCCTTGACAGAATCTTTCCACTCTGTCTCACATACGAGCTGAAGGTGGTTCCAGCTTTGAACTCGTACCAGTCTTCAGTGATCGTGAAATCCTTGCAGTCATATTTCTCCAGCAGATAAATGATTTCACTCTCAGAGAGAGGCTTGAAGTTGTTAATCTGGTACCATCTCTTCTCGTTTATTTTCTTCTCATCCTTTTCACGGTTCATGAAAAGGTAGGACATCCACTTCTGGATGTGGTTGCCAGCTTCATCTTTAGAACTCTTGTAATATAGAGTACATGTGCCAAAATAGCACATCATCTCTTCAAATAGATGTACCATCTCTGGGTTCTTCTCTGACAGAAAATTCATCTCTTCTGTCGTAGGCACGTACTCCTCATACGGCAGCGAGCCTGAAGGCAGATGTGAGATGTATTCCATCTCATGAAGGGCGAAGCCCATCTCCCCTTTCGGAGTCATAAATGTTCCCATTCTGTGGTTATACCTCTCAACCAAAGCCAGGAACAAGAAGGGGTTGGGCCTGAAGCCGTAGGATGAATTAACGACTGCGTCATAAAGGTTTATCTTCTTCAGCTCAGTCTCAAAATTCTCCAAAGCCCAGTGAACCAAAGTCCTCCATCGCACGTTCTCCTGATTCATTAAGTCGTTCATCCTCGGTGTCGAATCGGTGGGGTAGAATGCATTCTTGTTTGCCATGAATTCGTTTATGAAAACGGGCATTATGAATGGCATCAATATGGATGAGTCTTCAGGTGGTATGCATCCTAGCTTCAAACCCCGAAACACGGATACATGATTCTCAGGGGCACTGAAGAATCCCTTCTTCCTGTAAATGATACGGCTCGCCTTCGCCTGCTGATATTCTATTAAATGCCAGGACATCTTTCTGGGATAGCTGGCATGCATGAACCTCATGATGGATAAGCCCCTGGAAACCTTCGGCCAGTACATGGGCTGTTTTACATCACCTTCGAAGTAGAAGCATACCTTCTCTCTGATGCCCTTCGGTTGTGATTTCTGTGCTATAGCATCTCCGAACAGAAATACTGGTTTCTTGTGGGACACCAAATCCAGACTCTGAAAGGCATGTCCATTCATTAAGCAGAGTAGGGTTGTATGGTCTTGATTGGCCAACAATGATAGTCTGGCTTCTGGAAGATCAAATTGAGGAAATTGCACATGAGATAAATCATGCTTAAATGAAAAACTCAAGTGCCCTTCATAATCTGCTTCTTCGCTTCGGATGTTCACTACAGAAAATGAAAGAAGACAAGGTCAGATATGTTTCAGTAAAATCTATGTCTATGCGTGTATAGCAGTGTTCGAAGGAAATTTCAAAAGTCACACAGACTTCAGACAGATATATTATCAAAGACACGCTGAATGATTTATTCACGCAGGTGTTTAATTCACGCAAAGTCCAGACAGATTAGGATGAAAGTCACGCATCATTGCCAGAATCACATTTAAGTGAAAATGACAAAAAAACACGCTGACAGATCAAGACTAATCTATCCAGAGGATGACTCTCAGAAGTCTGCGTGACTATTTCAACATGGACATCTCTGCCAACATGTGAAAAATCACGCAGAGTCATCATGAAAGCTGCGTGAATAATTCAACATTGACATCTCTGCCAACATGTGAAAAAAATCACGCAGTCATTATGAAAGCTGCGTGACTATTTCAACATGGACATTTCTGCCAACATGAAAAATCACGCAGAGTCATGAGAGCCATGCTCCTTTGCGTGAAACACAGAGCTTCGTAAACACGAAGATGTGAAGTATGGCCGACCCTAAAGAGGGGGCATACTTTATTAATATCCGTTGCCCTAAGAAGGGGGGATATATTTCTGAAGTTCATTATTTATCTTAAGATCCTAAAAATTCTATATGGAGTTCATCTTCATCGAAGTCATCTTCAACAGTTCGTATCCCCCATCACTTACGCTGCATAGGAGGATGCGTGATTTCGCGTCGAGGGAGCCTGTCGGTTGTGGCACGCGAGGAAGTCGCAGGGGCTTTCCCCTTGGCCTGAGTGTGGACTTTCTTGGGAGCCATTGCTGCTGAGAAGGAGAAAAAGAAGTCGGAGAAGATGAAGTTCGTCGGGAAGTTGAATTTCTCTTCTGTGGATTCTCTCTTTCTGAAGCAAGTAAAGAAGGAAAGAAGTGATCTATGGCTTATTTATAGGCTCATGAAGAATTCCAAACGACAATATCATTATTTGCCTCGATTTAGGAGCTTGATACGGGATCCTAACTGCACAGAATCCCAACAGTCCAATCATTTAGGAGTAAATCTCTCTTTAAAGTCATCTCAGCGTGACTAAATTCATTTTATCATCTCGATTTCAAAGTATTTCGAAATAATTTATCATTTTTCGAAAACTTTGAAGGGGGTTTTGTAGACCTTAAAAATGAAAGTCACGCTGAGTTGATCAGGACAAAGTCCAAAAGTCACGCTGAGTTGATCAAGACAGAGTCTAAAAGTTACGCTGAGTTGATCAGGACAATATTTAAAAGTTACGCTGGGAGACAGCTCATCATTTGTCAGAGTGTCATTATGACTGACAGCACGACAGTCGAAGAATGTCTCCTCGTATGCCACGTATGCACGGAATTCGAGAGATCACAGCCGACTATTGCGTGATTTTCAAAATCTTCTTCAACAAGACTCAGCCTTCACCAAGTTGGCGTACCAAAAGAGTTTATTGTCATTTAATGCGACTGACAAGGCAATCACTGTCAGAGATTTTATGTCAGTCGAGACACGTCGAATCAAGACAGCTGGCAGTCCTGGCTCAAGTCTGTGTGTATTTTGAATTTCTATGTTCCTTCCTCAAGTCTGCGTGTATTTTGAGCTTTCCGTCTCAAGTTTGCGTGGATTCTGAAGCTTCATGCCCCACGTCTGCGTGGATTTTGAAGCTTTCTGCCCTAAGTCTGCGTGGATTCTGAAGCTTTTTGCCCCAAGTCTGTGTGGATTCTGAAGCTTTCTGCCCCAAGTTTGCGTGGATTTTGAAGCTTTCTAACTCAAGTCTGCGTGGATTTCGTCTTCAACAAAGTCAGCGTGGATTTCATCAAAATTGGAGTACGTGGCAACCATGCCACTGATCTCTCACCCGCGTGTCCTGTAACTTGCACACGACTCATGCATGATTGCCATGTGTCCAACAGTTACAGGCCACGTCCAGTAACTGCTCATAACCTTGCGTATGTTAGATCCTGCGTGATTTTCAACTAGACACAGGTTGTGAAGACAGTTATCCTTTCAGTTATTTTTGACTCTATAAATAGGGTTCTTTTCTTATTCATTGTACAGATACATAGATATCTAACTTGCTGTTAAAATTTTGAGAGCTTTTCTTCTTCGCATCGTCCAAAGGATAAAGCGATCGTCTTCTAGATCGGATTCCTACAGTTGTAATTTTCCCAGAAACACAATAAATAAAATGAATTTATGGAAAACACATGTGAGCTTGTGAAATAGTTGGGTCATGAGCGCATGGTGACTCGGCATAGGGATCATGTATAGCTTGTGAGATAACTGAACATGTGAGCATGTGGGATAACTAGAGCATGAGAGCATGTGAGAACTATAAAGAACGACAATTATAGGATAACTTAGGAACTATTTCGGAAGTCGAGTTACAACCCGTAAACCAAACAAGGGCCGGGGTTGTAACCCTTCTCCTGAACAGAACTTAGTCTCTAATTATTGCACAACATAGGGATCATGTAGAACGTGTGAGTACTGAATAGGACGACAAATGATAAGATGACTTGGGAGCTATTCCGGAAGCCAAGTTACAATCCGTAAACCAAACAAGGACCGGGGTTGTAACCCTTCTCCTGAACAGAACTCAGCCTCCGATCATTTATCGACAAAAGTAAGGCGTAAACAATAATGTACTGAAATAAACATACAGATACTGCCTAGACAAAACTAGACTGGACTGAAATGACTCCATCCATCATTCATGGCCAAGCAATGAGTACGGTTTGCTACTTTAACTAACTAGGGTTATCACAAGCCTAGTTACTAACAAGATGTAACAAAATATTCCCACAGTCACAAGCCCTGCAGACTATCCAGGTTATCCAGACACAAGTTACATAAATTTATAGTGGATACATCGTCCAGGAGACAAATATATTCCATGTACATATAATAGTAGGTATATCGTCAGAAGACAAATATATCGTAAGAAAGTTATTAGGTAGCTTGATTGGTGCAACACATGACAGTGTGCTGGAAATGTGCCCTACTCGTCGGCAGGCTACAAGTCCACTTGAGACGCCCAGATAACGGGATAGCCTGTAACTAGGATATCTCTCTATATGAACTACTTGATCAATCTAGTCATTAACCTAGTCAGATTCAGTATGAATCCCTGACTGTGGTAACCAAAAATTCATGTCATAGACATGATGTAGACAAGATATGTAGCTTGTTCACCCACACACAAGGTTCAACCAAGGTGTCCAGAAAGAGTTGTATTAGCAAGGAGAATAGCCGTCGCAACAGCATCTTGATTATACATGTCATGTTAGGTTTACTTGTCATGTGAAGAGTACTTGTCTGGAGTGCACCTCGACGGGCCACTATCATGTAAAGCAAAGAAGTGACATGTAACATGAGTGCACCACAACGAGTCACTATCTAGAATAAACAGAGAAGAGACGTGTAGCATGAGTGCACCACGACGGGCCACTATCTAGATTAAGCAAAGAAGAGACGTGTAGCATGAGTGCACCACGATGGGCCACTATCTAGATTAAGCAAAGAAGAGACATAAATTATGAGTGCACCCCGACGGGCCACTATCTAAGCATAAGCAAACATGACAATAAGGATCGCATGTAGAAAAAATTAGATAAAAGACGTATCATGGCATGGGAGAAGGAATAAATAAAAAGTACTACTTGACATAAAACATTAATTGAATCTGTGCTAGTTTTAAGAATATAAGGGGTACAATTATTCTCTATCTGTACAAAATTATCTAATCATGATAAGAATTTATTACAGTCGAAGGAAACCTCAAAAATGTCAAGTACAGAAACATGCCAAAAAGATCAAAACTATGATTGAAGTTATCAATCGCATAGTTGGTTACACTGGTAGTGTGTATCCAATAATGACTTGGGTTTTATCGATGATGGCATCGATGTTATGGGTGCGTGCGTGTGTGACTTAGAGTTAGTAGCCGTACCCAAAAATTGTGAAGTTATCCCAATGACTTTTGTGACTTAACACGAGACATTACACGATACTGTGAGTGATGATTCATTATGTTGGCATGAGCTTATGCATTCGACTGATCATCAGTGCGAGCGGTTCGTGTGTCGGTACATTTAGAGTTAGATGGTGTCTAGATTAGAGACTCGTATTAAGATACGGATTGTCTGAGTCGTAGATACGACTTTAACAGTTCATGGACGGAGAAGACTATCAGTAGGCATATGTGACAACCATATATATTTTTCAGTCTCAGGGTGGCCCGTGTAGGGGTATGTACTTACTAGTGTGTATATCTGGCAGCGGTCACTAGTTGCGTGCTAGGTACAGTCGGGAGGTACGCTAGTATATGTACAAAATCGGATCGTGATCCAACATCAGCCCATGTTTCGACGCAATTCTTTATTCACCTACCCATACGCTCAAAAGTCATCTTCAACATGCATTCACATAGAATGGTTATTTTTTGTGCCTATATTGGACCATATCATGGGACGGTGTCTTATCATGGGTTGGTATGCCATCCATCGATCATGATTGGTCAAATATATGGTTTACTGATTGATGACTGGACATTGGACCATGTTATGATTCGGGTAGTTCATTTTATTTTGTTCAAATTATGGCATGTATTTATGTATCTTGCTAGGTCATACCGAGGACCTGGTGATCTCTCCAGGTATTTGTGGAGCAGTTAGTACTGAGTAGCTGGGCAGGTGCTGCGTGATGCACCGAGGTTTCAGGTATATATATGCGTGTGTTCTCTGGTATTTGATTTACTCTGCCATGTATATATTTCATCTTTATTTGATTCATGCTGCTATGTAGTCTATTATTTGCAAGCTTATTCCTTTCCCGAGCTTGCTCGAACATGTATATTACTAGGTGGCCAACTTTAATATACTATGTTCATTCTTGATATTCCCTTTATTAGTGTGGATTGAGATATAGATGATTAGTTACTTTTAGTACCCTTGATAGCGTAGTACGCTAGGAATAAGTCCATTAAATTGGGAACTTATCCTAGATCGTATTAACTGGCATGCTTGCATCTTTAGTTCCTGTAAATTTTAGAACTGGGGCGTGACAGTCCTAAAATGGACATGCTGTCCAACAAGTCCATTTCGTCCAAATTTTTGACAGTACTATACACTACCAGGACTGCCAAAAAATTGGGCAGTCCATCATCGTCCCCGACGCGACTGTGGAGGAATTTTTGAATTTCGTGACCTAAAATGGGTTGAAAACTTTAAAATATGTCTAGATTGAATAGTAAATCAATTTTAGTTACTAGAAAATAAAATTTAGGAATGAGCATGGATTAAGAGAGATTTGGAAGAAAAAATGTTTAGGATTTTGGAAGGAAGAGGGGAACAAGAAAGAAAGGCAAAAAATAAAAAAAAATGACTTATATACCTATAGTTGGACTAGTCATAAGTAATTTTTCAAGTGACAAACTTGTAAATAAACCAAAACTAGATTTTGGCTAGCCCTGAGTAATATTTGAAGTGCCCTTATAAATTACCATTATAGGAGCTTCAATTATTACCATAAGAAAAATTGAAACGGATAGCCCAAATAAAAACAAATTCAAGA
This sequence comes from Iris pallida, assembly GCA_029216955.1. Classification (NCBI taxonomy): domain Eukaryota; kingdom Viridiplantae; phylum Streptophyta; class Magnoliopsida; order Asparagales; family Iridaceae; genus Iris; species Iris pallida. The sequence continues at coordinate 3,287,758 of JANAVB010041018.1, forward strand.
GAATTAAGAAAAGAAAGCAAAAAATCCCTTGAAGTGATTAGGACCTCCAATGTTCAAAATTTATATATATTAGTAAATTCATATGTGTTGCACGTAATTTTTAAATAATATTATTAAAATAATTTAAATATTTAAATATATTTAAATTTATATTTGTTAAACAATTTAAATTTTCAATATCTTTTCACTTTAAATTCATATGGTACATGAAGGGCGGAAGATAGGCAGGTGGCAAACTGGTACAAGGATGAGATAGCCAAGGTCACAATTGCGAATGAAGCCGGTGCAGATCATTGGATTTGGAAGGACACTCCGGACGGTGGGTTCAGCTCCAGCAGGTTATTCGAATTAGAACGACCACATCTTCCGAAGGCGGCTTGGGCAGATATTGTGTGGGCTAAAGGCGCGGCCATCAAGATGCAACTCTGTATTTATAAGGCAGCTCGGGATCGGCTCCTCACTAAGGAACGGTTGGTCCGGTTTGGAGTCCATCTACCTAGTAACATTTGTGTTCTATGTGAGGAGGAGATTGAAACGAGAGACCATCTATTTTTAGATGCCAAACAACAGGATTCATCTGGCAACAAGTTAAGCCTCAATCGGGTAGGAGCCACAGCCGCGGAGTTGGGCTACTTGAAGTATTCGATGAGGTGCGGGCTCAAAAAGCTAACGACATAGATGCGTTTGAGATAGGAAGAATCAAGCTACTATCAGCAGTATGGCACGTTTGGCGCGAGAGGAACATGAGGATATATGAAGGAAGGAAAACAACTGCTTCGGGTATTATTAATAACATAAACAGTGATATTAGCTGCTTGGGATTCAACCACTGAGATCAGGAGGACTGGTCTATAGTATTTTTGTGTATTTTGTAATTGTTTTCAATATATAAGAATCACCCTTTCTTCAAAAAAAAATATATAATTTTTGAAGCAAGGGGTAATTGTGGCGAACTCGCCTCCACTGGGGCTCGTACTCCGACCACTTGGGCCGCATGCATCTCTCTTAACCACTAGGCTAGAAGTCATTTGCGCGCGCGCGTGCACACGCACACGGACACGCACACACATATTTTTTTTGAACCAGGTAAATTGTTTCTGGATCGCTCCCACTGGGATTCGAACTCCTGACCACTCGGGCCGCATGCATCTCTCTTAACCACTACGCTAGAGGTCATCTGCAAGCACACACACACACACACACACACACACACACACACACATATATATATATATATATTGGAATCAGATAAATTTTTTCTGGAATTGCTCCCACTGGGATTCGAACTCTTGACCACTCGGGCCACATGCATCTTTTTAACCACTAGGCTAGAGGTCATTTGCATATATATATATATATATATATATATATATATATATATATATATATATATATATATATATATATATATATATATATATATTTTTTTTTTGGCAAACTAAGCTTTTATTGAAGGGAAAGTAAACACGGTCGGTCCCCACAGGCGGGGGTCGAACCAGAACCGGGCCATACAAACAACCCAGACCACACAAAATGCATAAGACAAAGGAAATTTGAATTTCAAAAAAAGGAGGGGGGGCCCGCAACCTGGAGGAGGTGGGGGGGGCACGTGGCCGGTTCGCACGGGGCCCGAGGGGGCTGGCCAGAAAGCAGCGCGCAGCCCGATGGGGCTCGAGTCCCGAAGGGGGGGCGCCCCGAGGAGCGACTCCATCCGGCGGAAGGGGGCCCTCGGGCGCCGGGAGTCGAGGGGTAGCTGCCGGGGGCCCGGGGCGCGGCGGCCGGGGGCGGACCTGGGGGAGGCGGCCTGCGTTAGGGCGACGATCGGCAGGACGGCTGCCGGAGAGCCAAGACTGCGCCGGAGGCGGGGGAGAGAAGAACAACCCAACGGAGGACGCCGGCGTGGGAAGACGCTGGCGAAGGGGAGGGGGAATCTGCCACCGCAGCGACGGAGGAGAACACCCCGGCGGCGACGCTATATATATATATATATATATATATATATATATATATATATATATATATATATATATATATATATATATATATATATATATATATATATATATATATATATATATATATAATTTTGGCCTAAAAATATATGTAGACTCTCTTAATTTTTTTAAAAATCTCGCCTTAGAGATAATTTTTTAAATTAATTTTAAAAAATATTATTTTTAAATATAGATTATTTTTAAAATATCATTTTTTTAAAAGATATATTATTTTTTGAGCATTAGCATTTAAAGTAAAAATAAAATGAAATTTAAATTTACATATGAAATTAATATTAATTTTAATATTTAAATCGAAATTAAAACAAAAATTGAAATTAAAACTCAAAATAAAAAAAACTAAAAAAAACTAAAATTAAAGTTAAAATTAAAATTAAATAAAATTCAAATTCAAATTCAAATTAAAACTAAAGTTAAAATTATAACTAAAATTAAATTAAAATGACATTAAAATTAAAAAAATAACACTAATACTAGTTTTAGTATTAATATTATTTTTATTATTAACATTTAAATTAATTTTAATATTAATGTTAATTTTAATTTAAATGTTAATAGTAGTTTTGTTTTTAATATTAATATTAATGTTGATATTAATATTAATAATATTATTGTTAACATTAATTTTAGTATGAACGTTAATATTAAATTAAATTTTAATGTTAATAATTAATTCTATATTTTTGTTAACATTAGATACGATTTTAATGTAAATATTAAATTTAATCTTATTGTTAATATTAATTTTACGGTTAATTTTAATATTGATGATAAAAAATAATCTATCTTCTAAAAATAATCTCTCTTCTAAGTTAATCTATCTTTTAGAAACGTCCTATCTTTACAAATTATCTATCTTTAAAAATAAATATATCTTTAAAAATATTCTATCTTTAAAAAAAAATCTAAAAAATAAACTGTCTTTAAATAGAAATTTAATTTTTTTTTAAAGAGAAATAAAACACATGTTTTGTAGAAGTTCCCTAATTATGTCGTAGAGAATGCTCCATAAGATTCGCTACAAATTAAAATAAAATTAACACAAAAATTAAAGTTGACACTAAATTAAAATTAACATTAACATGAAAATTAAAATTAACATTAAAATAAATAGTAATATTACAATTAGTATTAGCATTATTAATGTTAATACTAATGTTAATATTAACATTAATATTATCATTAATGTTAAAATTAAAATTAATATTTTTAAATATATTTTAATTTCTAAAGATGGATTTTTTTTTTCAAAAAATTCTCTCTATTTTAAAAAAAATAGTTTACCTATCTCTATTTTTTTTAAAGAGTAAATAAATCTCTCTATATTTAAATAATAATTAGATAGATAAGTATTATTTTTTTTAAGATAGAGAGATTATTTTCTAAACAGAAAGATTTAATTTTTTTAAAGAGAAAAAAAGAAAAAGATATCTATATTTTTTATCCCGTAAATTTGTTCCGTAAATTTTGGTATGACTCACGCACCAGGCCCCCAAAGAACCCACAACTCAGCCCCGAGGGTCCACAACTCCACTCCTGCTAGTAAATGGAAGAAATAATACTCGTGTGGACTAGTAAATGGAAGAAACAATACTCCCCTCCACAGGATCAAAACTGGGCCATGTGAGAGAATGCCTCCCACCCATGTCGGCATTGGGCTCGGAGTTGGGCAAATAGCCCGTGAAGTTTCCTTCACCACCTCCACCTTTGGCACGTCACCACCCGTCGTCACGTGTCTTCTCCGTCTTCGCCATCTTTCGATGGTGGTCCACCCTAAGGAGTCGCTTCGTGGTCCCTCCTCCATGATTTCTCTTCCCTGCAGGTGGTGTTCTTCAACCGCCCCAGTCGCCTAGGGTCCAGGTGGTGTTCCACCATTTCTAAATTAATTCATGTCTACTCATGCGAACGAAAGTACAAGCAAAATTGCAATCTAGCTAGATGGTATCATGTTCATATATTATTGGACAGAGCAATACACTCCAAATTGTATTATGACAAATCAAATATAATATTTCTATTTATCATACAAAAACTATAGCCTATTGTGTCCTCATAAAAAGGATTATTTAGTACAAGGATATCAATTTTATGACTTAATTAGACTTCGGATATTGAATATATCCATTTTAGAGGTTGGATACTAAATTTTTTTAACGACACATTTTAGTAACGAAATTATACTTTCGGTGACGAAATGAGTTTAATGACGAATGCCTGTCACTAAAACTATCACTAAAAGTTTAAGTATCTAAAGTCTAAAATGGATAAATCCAGTAACCAAAGTTTAATTAATTAGATCATAAACCTGAAATCCTTATACAAAATAATCATAATAACTATAAACTATACCGTGAGAGTTGAGGATTATCTATACCTTTATACTAATATAGAACTCAAATAGTAGGGGTGTAGTTAATATTTTTGTAGGAAATAATAATGCCTTATTCTCATTGCTAGGGTTTGTTACAATATATATAGTGTCTACATTTGGGCTTATGAGTATGGACCATATTTACATTACAAATATAATCTAACACCCCCCCTCAAGTTGGAGCATGCAAGTCACAAATGTCCAACTTGGGAAGAAAAGAATCAAACACTTGCTTTCCAAGGGGCTTGGTGAAGATGTCAGCCAGTTGAGAAGAAGTAGGAACATGCGAGGCTATTACGGTGCCATCTCTAATAGCATCGCGAACAAAATGCAAATCCACCTCAATATGCTTACTGCGCTCATGAAATACCGGGTTCTGAGCCAGGTGCAGGGCTGACTGACTGTCACAATACACCGACATAGCAGACTCCTGGCGAACGTCCAAACACACCAATAACTCCTTCAACCATTTCAACTCACAAACTAGCGCAGCAAGAGATCGGTATTCAGCTTCAGCGGAAGATCGGGAAACAGTTGATTGCTTCTTGGTCTTCCAAGAAATAGAAGACCCCCCCAGAAACACCAACCAGCCTGTAACAGAGCGGCGAGTCAAAGGACAACTTGTCCAGTCGGATCACACCAACCAGAAAGACGGAGATCACAATCAGCTTTCAAAAGAATACCCTGTCCTGGTACATTTTTGAGATATCTGACAACTCTCAAAGCAGCATGCCAATGATCTTGTCGAGGCTCCTGTAAAAATTGAGACAATATATGCACATCATAGGCCAAGTCAGGACGAGCAAATGAGAGATAAATCAACCTCCCAACCAGTCTCCGATAAGTCTCTGCATCCGCCATCCTTGAACTAGTCGATTCTGCCAGCTTGTGATTGGGCTCCATGGGAAAACCAGCAGGGCGAGACTCCATCAAACCACATTCTGAAATAATGTCCAAAGCATACTTCCTTTGACACAAGGAAATTCCTTCCGCACTCCGAGCCACCTCTATGCCAAGAAAGTACTTCAACACACCAAGGTCCTTCATGTGAAAGCAAGAACTAAGGTACTTTTTGAAAGCATCTAAAGCACCTGTGTCGTTACCAGATACAATCATATCATCCACATAGATCAAAACATGCAACTCTACCTTCCCCTTAAAAAAGAGAAAATGGAATAATCGGAATGTGATTGAATAAATCCATAGGATATCAGAGAAGCAGTAAGCTTAGCGAACCAACAACGTAGTGCCTGTTTCAATCTATATAGAGACTTACGCAGGCGACACACTTTGTTGGGTTCACTATGCGAAAAACCTGACGGCAACTGCATATATACTTCTTCTGTCAGATCTCCATGAAAAAAAAGCATTGTGCACATCCATCTGGTGCAAAGTCCAGCCTTTCACAGCTGCAACAGCCAAGAACGCCCGAACTGTAGGCATCTTAGCCACCGGGGCAAATATTTCTGAATAGTCGATCCCCTCAACCTGATGATTACCGAACACAACCAATCGTGCCTTTAAGCGCTCAACACTGCCGTCAGATTTGTACTTTATTTTGTACACCCATCTACTTCTCAATGCTTTCTTCCCAGGAGGCAAATCGACAAGACTCCATGTCCCATTATCTTCCAGAGCCTGTATTTCAGTTTGCATAGCTGCGCGCCAGCCTGAATCTCGCGAGGCCTGGCGATATGAAGTAGGCTCAACACCGGCAGTGATAGCTGCAAGTGTCACGATCCGCACCCACCGTGAGGGTACGAGTACGTAACAACGCCTAGCCTACGCCGCAGTGTCGGCGGTAGAACGCTGTTCAAGGTCATGAACTATAACTAGCATAATATGAATACTCTCCATAAGGAGGCCAACACAGAGGTACAACTCAATCACAATCTAAGGTAGAATGATAAAGATAGATAAACATGAAATCCAAAAGAGATACAGGAGATAGAAGTCTAAGTGTCTAAGATACATAATCCTAGAAATACATCTCAAAACTCAAATACAGTAATCCACAAGTAAATACAACTCCAGACAAAATGAAATAACTATCTAAACAACCTCTATTGTCTCCTCTAGGTTAGCAGGCAACCTCCAGGCTATCTGTAAAATTTATCAACAGGTCCAGTCAGGACAGGAGCGAGCACAATACATCTCATGCAGTTCATATCATGTCAGAAAATATAAAGCAGGCAATAGAATAAGATACATGAAACACTGTAAGAAGATGTACATAAAAACAGAAGAGATATTTGATAACTGAAAATATATATACATGATAAGTAAGAACTGTAAGTGACTAGTGATTTAGAGTACGAGATGGCATGTAATTGGCTTAGGTTGTACATGATGAACATAAAAAGTAACAGAGTGTACATGATGGGTAAATCACATGACCATTTATACTCACCCCTACCCACAATCAATACACAAGGATTTATTCAAGTTACGTTACGGACATGATGTTTTGGTTATACAAGAAACACATGAGGAAACATGAGCGTACATGAAAGAACATGAGAGTACATGAACGTACATGTAAGAACATGAGAGAACATGAGTGTACATGAATAACACAGAAGCAAGGAATACATGATGTACATGAAACACATGTCATAAAGTATCCGATGCGCCCGCTAAGGGGGTAACATCCCAAGAAGAGATCCATATAGTACCAATCCGTGATGATAACGTGACAGCATCAAGTAAAAGTAATCTAGAGCGCGAATATAATTCGTGACAAGTATGAAACGATCAGAGAATGTACTCGCCTGAGATCTGAATGTCCAAGGTAAAGATACTATCCGAGGAGAGGTGTCTGGCTCCTAATTAGAACAGCACAAGTCACAACATGTCCAGAAGGGTAATATAAAGCACTACAATGCATTCTACATGAATCTAGGTCAAACTAGGCCAAAGTCAACCCTTGGTCAACTCTGGTCAACTGCACTAGTCAAACTAGGTCAAACTAGGTCATGTCCTAACCCAGTAAGTCTTACTAGGCCTAACCAAGACTATCCTAGCAAGCACAAATCAATACAAGACTATACAAGCCAACATACACCCAACTCTATATAGCATGCAATTATTCAATACTCAAATAGGCAAGAATTCACATTGGATATACACTAGGTAATCTATTACTTTAAGTTATATATGTCTACACATATATACACATGCATATATTGGTATTCAACATTAGATCTATAATCATGGCATTTCAAAAGGTTATATAAACTTATATATTACAACACAATATGCTAACATATATATAATATACATATATAGCTAAGTTAATTATATTCATAAATACTTATTTAAGAGGCTATGTGTGTGTATGTGAACATGGCAAAGGGGCAAGTGAGGGTTAAATGGGCATACATAGTGTATACATATCAAAGAGTGTCAAAGTGTAAGTGAACAATGTGTCAAGTGTGATAGTGTCAACATAGTGTAAGGGGGTACATGAGGTAATATAGGATTTGTGTTAACATAGAACATTACATCTCATTAACTTGTATATTTCATACATTACATCTATTATTATATTACATTCATGCGTGCATTCATTCATCATTCATTATTCTCTTGCACCACTATATGCACCATACATTACATACTATGGAACCTACATATTCATTACAAGCCATACTTATACATGTTTATATTAGATAGGATACTTACACCTCATACATTATTTATTTAACCATTTACTCATGCTTGTATTCTCTATTTAATTACATAATGTATATACATTAACATGGGTTAAAATCAAATAGAACATTATATTACACACAAGGGTGCACAAAATGCATATGCCGAATAGTAACTCCTACTAATAATCAATACTGTACCATCTCAGCATGAATTAAAATTTAGGATTAAATTATGTTATAGATCTATGTGTTAGCTTTCCAAAACTTCAAACGGATCGTATTTTCGTTTCCGGAAACTCCCGGAATCGCGAAAACACCGAGAACGCGTTTGTCTTTCGTACAGCTGACACTCAAATAATTCTCCAGAAAGTTACAGAAAGAATTAGGCCTACTAATACATGTTTTTGGAAAGCTAACTTCAATACGCTTCTTTTAAAAAAAATGGAGATTAAACCGAGCTTTGAGCTAGAAGTTATGACATTTCTAAGTTAGGGCTGAAATTAAAAACGTGGATAAAAATCATGACGGATTTAGATAGTTTGAGCCAAAAGAATACACAATATATATCCTAATTATCCACAACAATAATAGCAATAATAATATGAGGAACCACACTCACAAACTTGATTATATAATCATCTTGAACCATTTATTACATATATAAATATAGATACACTCTCATTACAATATATATATTAATCTATATATGTAACATGAACACATCCACAACACAAAGGACACTCCTATGACCTCCAAATGGACACAAAATGGACACAAATAGAGATACAACCATGGGAGTCATTCCTATGGGTTCAAAATAGACCTATATGCATGAGAAAATGAAAAGGAGAAGGGATTTATACCTCCCGGTAGATCGAATCGAAGAAAAACCTTTCCGGAGCGACACCGACACGTAGAGATTCCAAAAGGACACGAACGAGCTTCGAATCCTCCCAAACTTGGGTAGCTTCCTCCTTGGCTAGAATGGAGAAGGAAAGAAGAAGATTTGGTGGTGAAATGGAAGGATTTGGTGGAGAAATTGCTAGGGATTGCTCTCTAGGAATTTGGGGAAGAACAAGAGAGAGAAAAATAGATGGATAATGACAAATGGGAGGCTCAACCCTATCCTTATTGTGGCTGGCCATAAAGGTAGTTTTGTCCTATTAGGAAAAGTCCAAAAGCCCCTACTAACCTATTCTATGAGTATTAGGAAAGGGCTAATTGGTTGGGGCTAAATTAGTCATTCTAAAGTCTCTAATCACACTAACCTTATCCATAATAATTAGTCTAACCTCTAACTAAAATATTTCTATCATGTGGACTAAAATTAATATCATGTGGACCATGCCTAACTAGTGTGTGGGTCCCACTAGAGTCAAACTACCCCCGGATTCCCGTTTCAAGTCGGATTGAGTTGAAATTCGAACCCGACTCAAATAACCCCAAAACAATATCATAAATAATAAAATAATATCAAAATAATTTAAAGAGGTCAAATACAAAAATATTCTTAGGCCAAAAATGACATTAAAATATCATAATCACATGGTTAGGCTCTAGGTCAAACAGTCTCTAGGGTTTCACTAGCAAAACGTCAAAACCACAAGTCATTGATTTAAATAATTTTAAAATTATTTAAAATCACCAAAAATCATATCATGAATTAAATATCATTATTAAAATAATTATAAACATGAAATTTTAAAATTACTCTCATTTGGGAAACTAGGTGCTACAGCAAGAAAATCTCTGTGTCCAGCAGTAAATACGTCATAACTTAGAAAATGTGTTAGAGGATACGAAGTACCTGAGAAAGTGACGGGAACAGATGAACTGTGGTGAAGGGGGACTTTTACTTCGAACAGCATTCGCCACAAAATCCTGTAATCGCACTGGCTGTGATTTCTTTCTTATTCCTCTTTCCAATACTACCTCATCTGGCACCTCTGGCAACACTTATCTCCTGTATCATTAGCAGTATCCGCATCACCCCCGGCGGATGCTCCTGTCAATACCTCGGAATCTACCTGTGCATCCTTGCCACTCGGTGCCGAGCCACCAGCAACCACTCCGGTTTCAGCAACCATGGCCGGCACCATCCCAAAAGCCTCTATATCATCTTCCGGCACCTCAACAGATGTATGGCGAGTCGCAGAAGACATCTCGCTAGCAGAGCCACACCCGGGGAATTCTTTTTCATAAAAAGTAACATCACGGGACACAAAAAATTCACCAGTCTCCAAATCATACAGTTTCTATCCCTTTTTATCAAGTGGATACCTAACAAAGATACATTTTCTGCTCCTGCTAGCAAATTTATTATGTCGGGATTTCAAATCATACGCATAGCACAGACAACCAAAAATACGTAGATGGTCATACGAAGGAGCCGAACCATATAAAACTTCATACGGAGACTTAAAATGCAAGATTCTAAAAGGGGTCCTATTTATCAAATAACAAGCACCCAGAACACATTCTCCCCAAAAATCCACGGAAAGAGAACCCTGAAATCATAAGGCCCTGGCGATATTTAAAATATGTCGATGTTTTCTTTCCACCCTTCCATTCTGTTGAGGTGTCCCAACACAGGATGTTTGAAACAATATACCTTGAGATGAAAAATAATCTCGTAAACAATTAAATTCAGTGCCATTGTCACTCCGTACTCGACGAATATCAGCCCCAAACTGTCGCTTCACCATAGCAATGAATTTAAGAAACACAGAATAAACAGCACACTTATCTGTCAATAAAACGACCCAAACAGCTCGAGAAAAATCATCCACCAAAGTCAAAAAATACCGTGCCCCATTAGATGATGGAACACGATATGGTCCCCACAGATCACAGTGTATGAGTTCAAAGCATCTCAAAGCACGACTACTACTATCAGGAAAGGCATCACGAGTCTGTTTAGCTTGATGACAAATATCACAAGCCGTATGAGAAAACACACTACTACCAGAGAGAAAAGGTAAAGTCTGCATTACTTTATCTGAAGGATGCCCCAGTCTATTATGCCAAACCTCAAAATTACTCTCTTTGCATGTCAGGATCACCGAAGCCAAAGAAGCTGGAACCTCCTCCAAGAAGTAAAGTCCACCCCTTTGTTCACCTGCTCCAATCACCATCCTCGTACTTCGGTCCTGAACAAAACACAAATCAGGAGTAAATAACATATCACAATGTCTGGCACCAATCAATTGTGAGACAGAGATCAAATTACAAGTCAATGTCGGAACATAAAGAACGTCCGTCAACACCAATGAAGCAGTCAAAAATACTTTGCCTCTCAGAACAGCCTCAATAGTGCTCCCATCAGGCAAAATCACAGGACAGACAGGGCCCTCAAAGCAATCAACTAAACAGTCACGAGAGCCTGTCGCATGAAGAGTAGCCCCAGTATTGAATATCCAAGGGACAGAAGAATTCTTACCCATCAGACGATCAGAGTTTGATGAACCAGGTTTGGAAGGATTGTCTTTACCCAACAAGCTCATCAGTTTCTGCCATTGTTCACCGGAGAGTGGCGAAGGATACCCTCCATGCATCATGTCTGCCGAACTCCCAGAAAGACCAGCAGGGACACCATGACCAGCAGCGGCGACATGATGAACAACCCCTGCGCTACCAGTACCGCGTCCCCCATCACGTCACTGCTGTGGTGTCGTGCCTCTGCCACCGCCAGCACCACGTCCGCCCTCACGTCGAGGACGAGTCTCCCACCACTCTGGATAGTCAATCTTGGCAAAGCAAGTGGCAACATCATGACCTGTTTTCTTGCAATGAGTACAGATCATACCTGATTTATCCCTGGAATCTGAGGTTCTACTATTAGAAGTAGTAGAAAGACGAGGTGAAGTCTTGATAGTCAGTGCCAACACCTCCTCAGCAGTGGATTGGACCTGAGATTTTCGCATATCCTCCTCCTCACGGACTGCCTGGTATACCCGATCTAAACTTGGCTGAGGATCCTGAGCTAGAAGATTAGATCGGGTATGACCATACAACTCAGCATTCAACCCATACATAAAGTCCTGAAAGTGGTCTTCATCCCTCATAGCCTGTAGCTTCGCAGCAAGTTCGCCACAGGTACAAGTAGGCAATGGAAAATAAGCAGCTTGTTCATCCCACAAAGACTGCAAATTTTCAAAGTAGGTTTCCACAGACATCGAAGTCGTTTGTTTGCACTCAGTCAAAGCCACCTTAATTTGTTGCTTTCGAGTGCTATTGCTAACAACAAATCTTTTCGCCAACAAGTTTCACAACGGATAAAGCTCCTCAAAGTACGGCAAAGATTTCTTCAGAGACGGATCAATGGTATTAAGAACCCATTGAACCAATAGCGCTTGCACGCATCTCCAATCAAGCAATTTACTAGCATCATTAACATGTTTGAGTTCAGTACCCTCCAGAAAAGTGATCTTTTGCCTAGAGATCAGGGAGAGACGTATTGACCGAGACCACTCAGCATAGTTCGGTCCACGGAAAATAATAGGAGTAATGATATTTCCTGGTTGATCAACAGAACTCAGAAAATATGGATCCTTCGGATGAGGATAATGTGGGTTGTGTGCACCGCCACCGTCAGTCGCGACGGAGTAGCTGTACGCAGCATCATCTGCCATCGCGGAAGTCGGGTGTACAAAAATTTTGTACAACTCCGACGAATCGGCCGCGATCAGGGACGCCGGATCTGACGCGTAGGGGCGAGCGGATGTCGGGTGTACAAAATTTTGTACAACTCCGACGAATCTGCCGCAGTCAGGCGCGTAGGGGACGGCCGGTGCAGTCGGGCACCGGGATCGGTGAGGAAATTTTTGCTTTGCTTTGTAAAAAATTCCTACTCACCTTGCTTATTTCTCTCTCTCTCTCTCTCTTTTTTTTGCCAAAAAATAAATAAATAAAAAATAACCCAAACAAACGAATATCCGAAAAAAAATTAGTGCTCGGATATCCGGAAATAATATTGCTGTGGAGGAAGATCAGGAAATAATATTGCTGAGACAACCAATATTGATCGGGATCAATATTGCTCGGGATCAATATTGAAGACAACTAATATTGATCGGGATCAATAGTGCTCGGAGGAAATTGATTGAAGACAACCAGCAATACCAATCAATATTGCTCGGAGTAGCTCGGAGGAAATTTATTGCTCGGGAGGAAATTTATTGCTCGGGATCAATAATATTGCTCGAAAACAATACGCCGGATTCTGATCGACGCGGGAGGCGCGGTCGGCGCGGGAGCGGACGTCGGCCGCGGTCGGCGCGGGAGCGGACGTCGGCCGCGGTCGGCGCGGGAGCGGGGTTGGATTTTTCGGGAGATTGCGGCTAGGATTTTTCGGAAGGCTCTGATACCATGTAGGAAATAATAATGCCTTATTCTCATTGCTAGGGTTTGTTACAATATATATAGTGTCTACATTTGGGCTTATGGGTATGGGCCATATTTACATTACAAATATAATCTAACAATTTTATTTATTTATAAAACTTTCAAACTAATAAGTTTTGTTATTTATGGATAAAAAGGTAATTTAGTTTCCTATTAAATTAAACCTCCACTAACTATTCTAAAAGTGGTAATCCTCTAACTTCAATTTTTTTTTTGAGAAATTTTGATTTACCCTCCACTTGATTTATCATATTTAGGGTGCACCCTACATTTTTGCAAAAATGTATAGTAACTTTCATTTTGTACAGAATCCGTCAAAAAATATTTTTTTGGACCAAAATAACCTTGTCTCCTTCCTCTTTTCTATTTCCTCTCACCCCTTTTATTTATGGATAAAAGGGCATTTTGGTAAAAAAAAAAAAAATATGATAGATTTCGTTCAAAGTGGAGAGTACTGTACATTTTTGTAAAACTGTGGGGTATACCGTAAAATAGGATAAACAAAATGAAAAATAAGTCAAAAAAACATTCTCGAAAGAAAACTCATAATTTTTTATTCTTTTTATTTTGAACCTGGCCTTGATTTCTACAGTTTTCATAACGGGGTTAATGTCAACATTGCAAAAGCAACAATCGTGTATCCTAATCTCGAAGAAGAAGACGAGCAGCAGCGTCGCCGCCACGAAATCCCGTGCGAAGCTCTAGCGCGTCAAGTCGTTCCTGTAGAATTTCCAATTCGACAGCTGTTGCGACGACATCAACAGTGTCGTTGATTGTGATTCTCGGTCATTGTTGAAAACGAACACGAACACGAAAAACATTTTCCTTTTCCATATCTACTTATTACAAATTCTATGTGCACAAAACAAGACGGAAGATGAACGAACAAAACCACATCCTATGGGTCCCACAAAGGTGTGCTTTTGTCTTTTCTTTTTATATTTAATTAAGTTTAGACCACTGAATGGGTGACATTATTTGTTTATCAGTGTTAAAAACTAGGATGCTGCTATTAGCACTCCTAAAATGTCATTCAACATTCTTTTTAAAAATTTTAATATTCAAATTCTAACACTATGTTTGGGAACATTTGTGGAGAGGGAGAGGAAAATTTGAGGGAAAGGAAAATGGAGGAGAGGAAAGTGAAAGTAAAGTTAATTTTTCCTTCATTTGTTTGGATGGACAAAAAGTAGGGGAATGAAAAGTTTAAAGACAATTTTTTATTTGTTTATGGATAGAGGTTAAATTACTATTTCCTTCTTGGTATTCTCAAATGATGATTTAATATTAACTTTTTGAGGGGTGGTGGGGTAAATTCACTCAAATTCCTCTCATCTCTCTCCATTTTCCTGCCACTTTTGGGAGGAAATTTTTTTGGTGGGACCCACCTACTTTTTTCTCTCAAATTTTCCTCCCTCATTTTCTCTCCTCCTTTCCAAACACCATCATTTAAAATTTTCCTCTCACTTTCCCCTCAACTTTTTCCTTCCTTCCATTTTCCACCCTTCCCAAACAGTACCTAAATATATTCATGCATTAACATTATTGGCACTTCTAAAATGCCATCATACACTCCTCCCCCCATTCTTGTACAAATTAATGATATATTTAATGCGGGAGTAGATTTAAAATTTAAATGTTAAAAAATTAAAGAGGAGTGCCGAATAATATTTAGGAGTGCTAATAGCATTACCCAGAAACTATAGCAACTTAAGAACAATGATGTCGATGATGATGACGACGAGGCTTATGACCTGTCAAATATATCCGCAATAGCATTAGCAGTTCCGGAATTTAACAGTTATGCTGTGTTTGATTGGGTTTTTTTTTCCATGGAAAATATTTCCATCACAAATTTTTCACCAATTGTAGTGTTTGATAGCTTATATTTTCCATGGAATTATTTTCCAAAAAACTATCATTTTCCATATTTTCATCTAAAATGGTGGAAAATGAAACTTGTCCAACCCATAGGAAAATATCATTTTCTACGGAAAATAACTATTTTCCGTGGAAAATAATGGCAATCAAACACCCAAACTAAGTTTTCCATGGAAAATTTTAAAATTCTATGGAATTTTTTCCTAGAAAAATAATTCCATGGAATTAATTTCTTTTCCACACATTTTCCACCTTGCAATCAAACGCACCCTTACTGAAAATTCTGAAATACAGTCTTTTCTGCTCTATTTTACTTATTTATTTAACTAGCTAGCGACGTAAGTTACCATTGCTGCATATATAAAATAGTATCAAATGGGTTGCAGAAGTAACACGTGGGTCCCAACAATAGTATATTTTATTCTAATCCACCTCAATATAGAGGAAATGACCATTTTAGACACTTCATAGAGATGGATTCATGGGTCGTATAAATTTTTTAAAATCACTTGAAATGTAGGTCAGAAAATTTGAAATATGGACTACTCTGATAGCATGTTAAAATCTCCTTACTTAAACTATGGATTATATTTTAAAATGTAAAAAACATATATACAATCCATCTGTCATCAACTGTAGCTCCACTTCCAGCCAAAATTATGATTACAACAAAAAATGAGTACATAACCACCACCATAGATATCATTCAATAACCACAATGCTGACACCTATGACATAAGTTTCCAAGCTTCTACTACAGGTTATTGGTGGATGCTGATGCCTGAAGGAATGAAATATGATGCTCCTAAAATATGGACATGGTCCAGATTTTCTCAACCCAAAAGATCCCACCACCACCACCACCATCTCCACTGCACCCAAATCCAATCCACCTTTGCAACGCACCCAGAACCAACCCACTTTTGTGATACTTGGGACAAATCTTAGGCTTATTTGATGCCATAACCTTAAACAATGTTCATTAGTCAAAACATTCCAAGCTACATAGTTAGGTCAATTAATTGCCACAAGGCTCTCACAAGCATTGGAGCATGCCAAGTAAGCATATCCAAACAATTCCAAATTTTCAACCGCCTTGATATGAAACAAACCATGCTTCTCGGACAGAGGTAGAACCGTTCATGATCACGCTGACATGACGATTTTTCATTGGCACGATAGACCTGAAGCTAGCAGGATGGAAGGATGGAGCCAATAGAGGATGCCACGTCAACGCACGGTCCCCCTCGCTCCGAGAAGTATTTTTTTATATGAAATATCAAGCAGAATCATGTCACAATATCATATCATAACGACCCACCCCAAGTGAATAATCTTATCATACAAGTCAATAAAATAATTGAAAATTGCTCAATGATTTGAGCTGAGGGAATATTGGTGAGATCATTGTTAGTTCCCACTCCTGCCCATTTTTTCTGTCTCAGAGTGCCCAGTCCAAGCTGGCAGACAAGTTGCTGTGCCAGAGAGGGAATAGTAGTACTCTCTCCTTCACTTCTTGCCAAATTCATGTTTCGTGAAGTGTTTTGTATGGCTTCATGTTTCCATTGCTCTCACTTTATTGCAACAACATAGAAGGAAGAAGAGTACTAGCTAGCTAGCTTTCATTGAGACTGACAGTCAAGAGTTAAAATAAGAACACAAAGTACTTGCATGGCATTCAAAGTTTCAGGGAAGTTTCACTTGTCAAGAAAATGAGAAGCCACGGAACCAAACAAGAAAAGGGTGCCAGTTGTGTTTAATTATACCATGAAAACATGTATGGTTGACATAAAAACACCAGTAACTCCCCAATTTTCCATCTCCATGTTGGCATGGAATGTAAAATCAAAAGAAGCTCCCATGGGATGGGAGTCTTTTCTTACACTTGTCATCCCCACAAATCTCAAGTAGCATTTCAGTTTTTCGCTCCATATGGCTTCCTACTGTTCTTTGTAGTGTCAAAAACTGGTCCATTGCCAGCATTTTTCTTCAACTTGGGGTGGCATTTGTAGGAAGTGATCAACCACCCAGTGATGTGGCTTAAAGGCTGGTTTTCGGAAGAGAGTTCTTGTACCCTTTCGCTCTCTAGGTAGTGGCCGACTGGGTCAGTAACCTGGCGTGGTTGTGCTCGCCCTCGTACGTGACAATGAGCATCGAGGGCTCTTCCAGGCACCTCTCTACGTGCTTTCTTGCGGGGCAGCCCCTCATGCTGCTGCATTTGTAGTATCCCCTGCACAAATTCCATTTGGTAGATGTGCTATATAAGTCGGTGTTTCAACAAATTCAACGGTTTGCTGTGATGCCAATAACTAACATTTGTAACAGGAAGGCGTACATTGGAATAATGTGTACAAATGAAACGAGCAGCTAAATTTAGCAGTGGACGTCTTTTACACATTGACATAAATGTGAAGGCAGAAACGATTGTGAAAATAGACATCAAAGACGTGTGTTTGCAGATATAGGCAGAACACTAGCTATAAAGAGACTGAAGGCAGTGGCGGAGCTTGACTAAAATGTTTCGAGGGACGAGCTATATTTTAGAGGAGTAAATCACATTTCTGAAGGGGCCAAATTGCATTTTAGAAGGGTTAATGTCTAAAACTGAAATATTTATCAAGAAATTCAAATAAAAATTTGGGTGTTGCCCCCCCTAGTCTCCATTAAGCTCCGCCCGTGACTGAAGGAGTACAACTAGAAAGTAACAAGTTAACAACACTTCATTAGTTTCCATGGGGACGAGCATAACATTCAACTGGGGACTCTTGAGTTCAGTTTAGAACTTAGAATCATGATTACACTTTGCCAATGATCATGGTAATTGTATAGCTCAGAGCTTAGAATCGCAGCACTGTGGAAGGAAGAAATTAGCTAAAACTTACGACACATACCATGGCTATCCAAGAAATAGTTTAACTATACTAAAATTGCATAAGACTCTGTTTACAAAAATGGATTTTCCACCCGATTCTTAAAACACTATTAAGTTATCAACACATACCACTCTAAGCAATTTAAACAGCTACTAAACACAAAGATTGAAAAATCGACACCGCTAAATATGCATAGTTGCATTAACCAGAACAAGTAATGAAAAACAAGGTTATAATACCTTGGATGTGGAGAACCCTTGATCGGCTTCTGTCCGTACTTCCTCCACGAGTACTCATCCGGTGGGATATCCGCGAGCTTGTTACTGATAGCAGGCACCTTAATGGACCTCTTCACTCTCAGCTTCCTACAAAAAAGGCAAAAGCAACACTCCATTCGATTCCCAAACAAACGTGTATCACATGAAATACAAGTCGAGACAACATTTAAACGAATCCAACCTCCTCTTGGAGCAATGGCACCTCCCGCTGGTCGCGCATTTCCCGCTCCCGTCCTCGCCCCTCCCGGTGCACCTCCGCTTCAGGGGCGGATGGAGGTTCGCCGGCTCCGAGGACTGCGATCCCCCGCCTCCGATCAGCTGAAACGGCTTCCCGTCCAGGCTCGCGACGCTCCCTTCCATGCTGAGGGACGAAAGGAACGACCTGGTGGACGACGCGGTAGGGGCGCAGCTGGGGGCATCAAACTTGAGGTTTATTCCACCGGCGCCGCCGCTGCTGCTCCGCTTGAACATCTCCGTCTGGAGCTTCTGCTGGAGCTGGACCCTCTTGCTGTTCTGCTGCTGTTGGAGATATTGGAAAGTGGCGCCGGCGGCCGAGGGGGTGGAGGCGTGCACCGGAGGCTTCTCCAGCATCGGATTCTCGAGAAAGATCTTGTGCGGAAGCAATTGGTTGTGGAGGTTAATCTTGGGACCGGAATCAATGTCCGGAGCCGAATTGCTCAATAAGTTTCTAGGAATGAGCCTCTGGGCAGGGGACAACTCAGCCCCACGCGGCGGCGGCGGCTGCGCCACCGGGCTTTCCATGAAGATCTTCTTGTGGTGGAACGCAGAGTGAATTTTCTTAGATTTCCTGACCCTCGCATGACCCACTCCATTGCTGAGCAAACAAACAACTCTTCTAAATCTAGAGACAGCCTCTTCGGTCTCCGCCCTCAAATTTCTATATGCACCTTGGTTTTCTCGAGGCTGCTGTGACAAATGGTTTAAAATTCTATGGCAGCTCTCTAGAGCAGCTCTGTTGGCTTCCTCCACTTCCTCCATCTTCTCCAAATTACATAAATCACTCACAAAATCTGCAGACGAACCCCCAGAAAACCCTTTAATGGGTCTCAACAAATTACTCGTTGAGGACAAATAAAATACAAGTATACACTAGAAACCAAACGCCAAGATGACAACTTTAGTTGCTCGCGTGAAATATTTTGCCAAACCCATATCGAGATTTAGTAATTTAACACACAAAAGTTGGTTTGTCCAACAAAAATTCCGAAAGAGATCATACTAATAAACAAAGCTCAAGCTCGGTATCTTCATCACCAAGATGACATCTTTAATTGCTCAAATGAAAAATTTTACCAAAATATTTAACAATTAAAACTCCAAGGAAAAAAGAGAGAGAGGAGGGTCTGGAATGAAAAAACTGACCTTGGGGAAGACGTAGAGATTGGGAGAGGTGTGAACTGGAAGTGAAGGAAGAGGAGGAGAAGAAGAAAGCAGACGTAGAAGAAATTATTTATTTTGTGCATCTTCTGAATTTTATAATAGAGTGGAGGAAAGAAAAAGGAAAAGTCACAGGGGCTAATATATATATATATATATATATTCCAGCAGTGGATGTTCTTGGGACGGACGGCTGGGATTCGATCTGGGATCAATATTGGAGAAAGTAAACTACTGACTGACACGCAAAAGACCTTGTCCTCGTTTTATAAATATTGAAATTGTGTTTGTTTAAAATATTTCTTTCTTTCTTTTTTCTTTTCTTTGTTTCTCTTTCTTTTTGCGTTTTCTTCCACCGGGGTCGTCTCGTCAAAATGTACGCCAGTAGGGTGGGGCCCGCTTCGGCATCCCGAAGATAGATGGCCGTTGCCACGTAACGGGAGGATTGTTGACCGCCGGTTAGCGGGTTAGCGGATCCGGGTTGTTGTTGTTAACGAGGTTGACGCCACATGTTGACTGGTAACTATCAGTTTTTGGCTTGCATTGTATGATGGTATCTAGTTTTTCTACACGGAATTTTGTTTCACTTTTGTGACTTTTCCTGTTGGACACCACATCTAAAAAAGCTATATAACAAATATATTTTTTTAACAAAAAACTAGAGAATAAAAAAGGTTTATAATTAAAAAAATTTAAAAAAAAAACAAATAATTACTCATATGATACACGTTAAAACATATTTATAGCTAAAAAAATATTATTATTAAGCAATACAAGTAATAAGTAATTTTAAGAATTAAATTACCAAAAAGTGTTGAAGACACATAAAAACTTATATATATATATATATATATATATATATATATATTATTTTTTGGCCAGTGACCCTCTAATCTAGTGGTTAATGGATAAGCATGCAGTCCGGGTGGTCGAGTGTTCGAGCTCCAGTGGGGGAGTGGAAGGGATTAATTACTAAGGGCCTATATGCCTCTTTCCAACAGGGTGGTCATGTGTTCGAGCCCCAACCCCAGTGTGGGAGTGGAAGGGATTAATTACTAAGAGCTTATATGCCTCTTTCCAACAGGGAAGCACTCGGATGCAGGGACGGATCCAGCCTATGGCTTGGCTGGGGTGGGCTGGAGCCCACCCAGAAAAAAAATTCTCTTTTTTTCTTTTGTTTTTATTTTTTATTTTTTAAATGGGTTAGCCCACTTCTAATAACCGTAATCTATTGTAGCCTACATCGGTTTAAATTTATGCATTCGTCCCAGCTCCCATGGTTTTGGAGCATTTCTATATATAACACACACGAGGAGGGATAAGGATTTTCGTGCTTAAGCATTTTCGAATATTTTTGAAGTAGTAGCCATTGGATTGTCTCTTTTGATCCTTCAGATTATATCGAAAAAAATGTTATCAAAGGCAATTCAATATGTTCTATTTTCAGAAACATTTGAAAATGCTTACTTTGATAAATCTTATCTAAAAATCTGGAAAAAAAAATAATACAACAAACTTTTATTCGAATTACAATTTTGAAAATAATAATAATATTAAGTTATAAACAGTTTGCAACAAAGTATCGTATCCATATATATATTTTTTTCAAAAAATATTTAAAATATTTAGTCCTTCTGTTTAATCAGTGCATGGATACAAACAGAGATTGTGCTATGGTGTTCTTTCCAATTTTGTTTGTGGTCCTGGCCTTGGATTCCTTTTCTCACACTTTCTACTTGTGTTTTGTTTCGACCTAAGTGAGCAGTGTATCTTCTTTTGTAGCTTATGGTTGGTTTTCTTAAAACACTCTTAAAAGTCGTTTCAATCCAAGTAGCATATGGCCTTTTGTTAGGTCATGCGATGCTCTTGTTAAAATCTATTTTGAGAGACAAGGGGTAGACTTTCTTTCACAGATTCTCTAAAACATAAGTATACGTTTTGTTAATACAAACCACTAGAATCCAATTCAAAGATATAAAGAAATAAAAACAAAACTACTATGATTATGGTAGGACTTTCATACTCTCACCGCCTTTTTGATGTTCAAAATTGTCAATTAAAAGATATCAAGATAGTTTACTGATTAGTAGTCGACAACTTCTCACAGTTTCAGGTGGGCAACGTCTGACGGCATATCGATGTGAGGAAGGACGACAGGTTGCCAGATGCGATCGTTGAACGTATGCGAAACGACATGTGTAATGCGGAAGAAGGAGCCAACACCATAATGGTCTTTTAATGGGCGTGCAGTCTTAACAGGACTTGAGTTTCTATTTTTTAATGATTAAAAATTCAAAAAAAAAAAAATAAAAAAAAATGAGGCCCCTCTGGGGAGGAGGCTCTAGGCTGTTGCCTATCTTGCCTCTCCTTGGATCCAGCTTTGCATGTCCTATGTTTTAGGTATCCATGTTGCAAATGGAGACGAAATTTTTGAATGTCATACGAAACCCTAAAAATAAAAATATGTGAGGGTTATGTGACTTGTGTTATTTAGTTTTGCATGGTGAGAGTTGTGGGACTTGGTGAAGGTTTTGTGACTTAGGTTATTTAGTTTTGTATGGTGAATGTGTGTGACTTGGATAATTATTTTGTATTTTCATGATTAATCGAGAATAATATTTGTAATAATATTGTTTGTTTCTATCCGGATCTTGGCAACCTCACAACCTTTCTAGCGGTAGTTTTGATGAGAACTTTATGGGCATCGATCATATATCGTCAGATGTTTCTCGTCGGTCGCATTATTGAATGCTTGCAACTCAAGAGTCCCAGAGTATTGTGTGGCTGTTGAGAGCATATTAGAAGCAAACAACAATGTTACACGCCTCAGTCTCGTTCTCGATTGGTCACTAAAAAAAAAAAAGAATCGCACAACCCTCACATATTTTCGTTTAGTTTTTGGGTCTCGTATATATTCAAAATATGTATTTATGTCTCCATTTTGGACAGTCATTCCAAGTCAACCGTTACGATGAGACTCAAACCCTCTTTTGGACAATATGAAAAACTAAATACAAATTTTTAATATTATATGAGACTCTAAAACTAAATAAATTAAATTTTAACTATCATCTTATGGTTTTTAGAAAGTTTAATACTACACGTAACATTCAAAAAAGAGGTGCAATATGAATTCTCCAGATCTACGAATTATGCCTCTCCAAAGTTGGAGAAATTATTAGGTGCTCTCGACTCACCACTGGACATGCTGAGTGGTGAGACCGATCCAATGAACAATTGACACTTGGAATAACCAATTAACCCCATATTTTTCACATCATAACCGGATATGAAAAGATAACGAAAAATGCTAACAAAATCAATAATATTAATATCAACATTAAAATTAATATTAACATTAACATTAATATTAACAGTAAAATTAATATTAACAATAATATTAATATTAATATTAACATTAATATTAATATTAATATTAACATTAATGTTAAAGATAACAAAAAATAACAAAATCAATAATATTAATATTAAAATTAATATTAAGATTAACATTAATATTAACAGTAAAATTAATATTAACAATAATATTAATATTAATATTAACATTAACATTAACATTAATATTAATATTAATATTAATATTAACATTAATATTAACATTGATATTAAAATTAACATTAATATTAATATTAATACTAAGATTAACATTAACATTAATATTAATATCAAAATTAATATTAATATTAAGCTAACTTATGAATTGTCCGGTTATGATGCGAAAAATATGTGATTAATTGATTATTCCAAATGTCAATTGTTCATTGGACCGGGCTCACCACTCAGCACGTCCAGTGGTGAGCCAGGAGCACCTAATATTTTTTTTCCAAAGTTGAGGTCAAAAAAAAGAAATTCAAGAAAACCATATTCATTATATAAGAAAAAGGGTTAATTAGTTGTACCTTCCTATGATTTGTACGTAATTTGGTAACTGTCCTTATTGTTTCAAAAATAAAGAACACCTCAATGACTGCTTAATTTTTTACTTATTTTTTCTATGTATCAGGAGAATACAACTAATTAATTTTATAAATCAGGGGATGTTTTTTATTTTTAAAATAAAGAAAAAATTCAGAAAAAAGAATAGTAGAAATTCCGTGGACCAGTCCAATGGGTGGCGCACAACACGACAAGTGGCAGCACGTCGACAACTGGGTGCCGATTTAGTTGTAGGGCCTGCCAGTCTCGCCCGTTAGTACTGCCAAGTTGGTTACTTTGCCGATGGCGATATGGGTACGTTCTTTTATTATTTTCTTTTGAATTAGTTTACTTACTTAATTAATTAATTAATAGAAATGGGTTTTAATGGTTTAAAATTATTTAAAGACTAAAAATTACTAAACAAAGTAAATATTTAAAGACTAAAAATTACTAAACAAAGTAAAAATAAATCCTAAAAATTTGTAGAAAATACATTAGGTCCTTATAACCTTAGGAAGTATTTTTGGGTCCATTCTATGGTAAGGCTGCCTCAGTAAATCCTAAAAGCTTGCTAGAACATACTTTTGTTCGGATTTTATTATCTAAAAAAATTTGTAATTTCCTAAATTTCTAAAAAATTATATGAGACTATTCTACTATATTTCTAAGTTTTGGCGATGATTTATATTCTTCGGTTCACATAGTGGTATTAACGATAAGTAGTTTTTTTACATAAAAAAATTATAAAATAAATTCTAATAAAATCTAATATAGTCTATAACCTATTTTGGGGTCTTTAGTCACCATTCTTATTTTAGGTCACTTAGTTGTTAATTATAGGCTTAGGAATGTCATTCGATATCCCGAACACAAAATTTTAACCGTGTTCCGTTTCATGCATATATTTAGTGTATTGATTATGGTTTTTTCGATGAGCAAATGCTACAAATATGACAGTTGTCTTCTTCAAAAGTTTGAAAGAATCAAAATACATTGTTGTCTTTTTCTACAAAAACGAATAAATATGACAAAAAATGATGATCTAGTTATTCTTCTAGTTACAAGATGCATACTTCATAAAAAAACATCAAAAATTGCACCAAGAAACAGTATTTAAACCAAACCCCTAATTAGATCATGTAAACAATTTCAAGACCCCAAAATTTGTGGTTAGGTATACAAATTAAAACCCGAACCTAACCTTAAAATGTTCAATTTGACCTACATAAACAAATTTAGTTTTAGGGTCTCATATAACATTAGAAATTTGCATTTAGGTCTCCATATTGTCGCAAAGATGGTTTGGGTCTCGTTCTAACGGTTGACTTGGACTGATCGTCCGAAATAGAGACACAAACACAAACTTTGAATATTATACAAGACTTCTAAAACTAAACAAAAATATGTAAGAGTTGTGTGGCTTGGATTATTTAGTTTTTTTCATGACTAATCGAGAATGAAACTTGTGACATTATTGTGTACTTCTAGTCTCATGATATCAACAACCACACAACCCTTCAGGGCTCTTGAGTTGCAACTTGCAAGCATTCAAAATGCGACCGGGACAAGAGACATCAAACGATACATGTTGCCCATGAAGTCGTCTCCATCGAAACTGCCACCAGGAAGGTGGTGTGCATGGCTATCGAGATTAGGATAGAAGTAAAGTGTCACAAGTCTCATTCTCGATTTGTTATGAAAAAACTAATTAACCCAAGTACAGAACCCTCACCAAATTAAAACTAAATAACATATGTCACGCAATCCCACCATATAAAACTGAATAACCCAAGTCACGCCACCCTCACATATTTCTGTTTAGTTTTATGGTCTCGTATAATATTCAAATTTTAATTTTACTTCATTTTGGATGGCCAGCTCAATTCTGTTAGTACAAGACCCAAACACTTTACTGGATAATACGGAGACCTTAACTTAAAATTTTGATATTATACTACCCTAAAACTAAATAAACCTTAAATTTTGTTGTGCAAAATTATTGGGATTTATTTTAGTAGGTATCCCCTTTTGGTTTGCTTTTCTTAGTTTTTTTTATAACTGAAACTATCGATCACCAAATCTTAATCCATAAATTTTTATTTAATCCGAAAAGATTCCTTCACATGGTGTTAAAATTTCAAATTTAATAAAATTTATTTTTTATGTATTAAAATTATAAATAGGAAAATTTTGGACTAAAATGTAGATTTTGATAGACATTAAAAACTTGAATAACTTTAGCAAGTTGATCATGTGGATGAATGGTCGGTTCTAGTGTGTTTGTAACGCTGAAATACACTCGTTCTCAAATCTAGGTTTGGAATAATTTATTTTTTTAATCTACTTTTTGCAACGATTTGCATGTCACGGACCTACACGTTATAAATTTAGTAATTTCAGAACTTAGGGTTTGCTTAAGGATGCCCAAATGAAACCCACCGTATTAGGTTAGCTTGGTCCTATCTAAAGGCACATTACGTCGTCTATAAGTAATCAAAGTCTAAGTACGTTACTTCGTTAATAATATAAGTTGACTAACTTTATGTCACGTTCTGGTTCCGCAAAACAGAAAGTCGCTAAATTATACTTGTAGAAGGCAATAACAAACAAGGTTAATAAAATATCTCAGTAACTAAGTCATCACAGTAGAAATAAGTAGAGAAGTTGATATACACAAGATATATGAAAATTGATTCTCTTTATTAAAAATTTATATAGCTGAATTACAACGACTCTTAGGCCAAAAGAATAACTCGATTGGATCTTATTACAATGAAAGATGCCACAAGGCTTACAACTCGTTAAACTAATACAATCAATATTGTTCCATATATCATATCCTTTATAAACATAAAGAAAATAACATCTTCTAGAAGGATAGCTTCAAGTTACTAACCGAGCTCCAAACACCTCAGAACATCCGAACGACTTTCCATATATATAGAGGTGGGGGTCAACACTTTGGAGAATACACTGATGAGTGGTCTTATTCCAAATCACCTAAACCAACACAGTAATAATATGAGAGCATGCAATATTATTATGTGGCATTTTATTCTTGTCTTAGAATCAATTGACAATTCATCTACACACACACACACACATATACACACATACCCCTAAGCAATTCCCATGATAACACCTGTTGGATCTTGTTTAAGACATCTAATCTTAACCATTGAAAAATTTAACGATTAAGATTAGATGACTTAAACAAGATCAATATATATATATATATATATATATATATATATATATAGAGAGAGAGAGAGAGAGAGAGAGAGAGAGGAGAGAGAGAGAGAGAGAGGGAGAGAAAGAGAAAGAGAGAGGAGGGATCCACATCCCCTTACTTTTACATCCCCCAAGCATCTCTATGTTAACACCCATTGGATCTTTGTTTAAGTCATCTAATTTTAACCGTTAAAAAATCAATGGTTAAGATTAGATGACATAAACAACATCCAATGGAAGTGAAAAAAGGGGATGCATGAGGGATGCAAAATTGAGGGAATGCAGATCCCTCCTCATATATATATATATATATATATATATATATATATATATATATATATATATATACTTGATACAATAAATCTTATCAAAGGCTACCATCCTTTCATTGCAAACAATGTTATTATTCATAATATATAAATGTGTTATAGGTATGTCACTACATCAATTGCTAGCCTTTATAAAATATATAAATGTGGCGTGAATATCGTTCTTGTATCAACTTGATAGGCATGCAAACATATTAACATTATCACGCAACCTAACTATATGAAAGTTATTGGTGAACGCACACCTTCTTGGACTATTCACGGTAAGATGGTGATCCTTCACGTAGAGTAGTGAGCCCCACTGAAGATTACAAATAGCATGTGCTAGTACGTCAGCCTTATTACTCTTGTTCATGTTAGGTTGAACCGGTCCAGGTGTCTCAATGACCGTTTGAGGATATAAACCTTGTGCACAAGTTATTCATGACTATGCATGCCTATACAACTTGGCTATTAAACATAACATGCATGATAACATAACTTGATATAATAATTCAATCACATTCTTGTAACATCCCGATCCTGCAAGGGTCGTTCGTTCTTACTTTGATCCCTGCGGGATCGTTCGTCCTCACTAAGGCGTGATGCCGTGCAAGCCTAAGTTGTGTTTGCACAAGACCAGTACCTACATAAAATAACTAGATAAAGCAAAACACATGCACACAACATATTTAATTGCAAAAAACCAAATATTGGACACAGAGATTTGAAAAGCAAACACTTCGTTTATTCATAACTTAATAGGATTACAAAGTACAAAGCTTGTGACTCAAATGCCATAATTTGATTTCACATCTCTCTTTGAAACTCTTTCAAAATAGCCACAATGCCCATACATCATATTCCTTTATTACATTCTCAAAATGTAAGCTTACAACTTGACTGGAAATAAAAAATAGCTACGAGGCGATCCACAAGCTCTACTGGGCTGGACGAGCTTTAGTGCCTCACTTGAAATACCTATGTCTCTTTATTTTTTGAAAAGGATGCCCACAACGTGGGTCAGCACACATCATGTACTGGCAAGCGGCTTTTGGCCGAACTCGCAAATATCTGCACTAAGTTAACATATGAAGCTAACATTTTACTAGTGATCTTTCTACTTGTCTAGGTTCTTTTTAACAATTCATAAGAAGCATAAACTGTAATGCCCTAGTCGCAAAATGCAAGGACTAAGTACGTAGACATGCCAGCTGTATACATACGAAGTATATGGACCCCTCGTATGTATACATAAGCTGTGAAATGTAGAAAGTCGTGAAACTAATCTCATCCACAAATAAATAAGAAAGAATTTATAATAACTTATAAATTATTTTTTACACAAGTCGTTGGGCGGAGACAAATCCACTACCAACAAAGAGAAAAATAACAAATTATAAATTTGGTCGAGCGATGCGAAGACGATTCAAGTGCAATCATCCTCAATGGAAGAGGGCAAGTCATGGCCTTGGCTAGAGCACCTGCACAACATCACAAAAGCACACCTGGAAAAATCACCAGGTCCTAAGAGGGACGTAACAAGATACAGGAAGAACATGCTAATATGAACTGTCAGAATAATAAAATAATATACAAAAGACTATCCTAGACACAAATATTCAAAGGGATTTCTAACCGTTTAATGTGTAATTTAGAGGACAACTTTCATGCGAATGGGTGGGATTTAGGCTATACGTAATTGGCATCTAGTCATCTGTATCCGTTCGTAACGTCCAAGACGTCAGAGGGCATCTGCAAATATAAATCGCCACAGTTCCATTCGGAGACTGTGGTTTACCTGTTTAGATTCCCATATGCACTAGCGACTGTCCTCCCCCAATGTTCCCCACTGTCCAAGTCATACCCATGGCTTGTCCAGTTTTGTAACTGCTTGAGTCTCTCTACCCTGGTCATAGCAGTTACGAACAACTACCGTCACACGACTTTAGAGATGGCCAGTCCATAAGTCGTGCCCCTAGCAAAATGTCTCAAACCGTATAGTGTGAGTGTCATGGACCAAGAAGATATAAGGATATCCCCCAACAAGAAGGTAGTCCGCTAAAACTAAGTTAACATGCATATAGTAATGTAAAATGACTAATAGAGTCGCTTGCACCCAAGTGTGGCTTGGACGCGCAGTTTATAACAATTAAAAATAACAAATATGAAATAAAGTAAATAATACGAAAAATAAATAATATGACAGTTAATTAGCAAGGTATATTTGCCTGGTAGGATCGTCTGGTGTGGTACAATCATCAAGGTAGCGCAGAACGTGGCCTCGGTGTTACAACTTCACAAAGGGCCTCTGACAATGGCACAGACTGGTCCATCGGGTCCATGCTGGTCAATTTAGTTAAGGTCGACATAAAAAGGTTCAGAATTGGAAGAGGATAGGAGTAATGGATTTAGTCACGGACAGAAGGATACTTGAGGGAAACTGGATACATAATATATATACGATTTTTAGAAATGTCTATAAGGCTTGAAAACTACATTTTTATATAGGAAATATTTTAAAAACCAAAGTCTTTTAAGCTAAAATTCTAAGTTTGTAAATATATGGTTTTGAGATAGGAACTTGGTTAGTTAAAATATATCAAAAACTATTTTATACTTTTGAAACTACTAGGATAAAACATTTTAATTAATATTCTAGTAGAAATTATTTTTAGGGTTTAAAAAAATTAAAAAATATACATATAGGGCCAAGCTCAAAACATTGGTTTGTTACCATAAAAGTTTAAGGAGTCATATATACATAATAGCAATATTTTAATAACAAGCTAGTCATGAATTAACACTGAGTTGATATCTAAATTTACTTGTAAGGTATAATAGTGATTATAACAATTAAAGTATAAATAGTGTCAGAAAATCAATCTAATGCAAATATAAGTATCTTTAAAAAGTCGTAATCCATAAAGAGTGACAATGTAAGTAAAGTAAAAAATAAAATTAATATTGTTTGCAAAAATAACATTATATACAAAAAGTAAGGTTATAAATCTTAAAGATGAAACAAATAATTATCATTAAGAACAATATAGAATAAATCATTAAAATCGAAATGATAAGAGGCATTAGTAATAATAGCTATTGTAATTAACAAAATACAAATTTAATAAACATTGTAAAAAATAATATATAAAAAGTACTTACATCTGTTCCCTTCTACTTGGTTCCTTCTGCTAATTCTAAAAAGTAAAAAAAAGAAACATTTGAGAACGTGAGAGAGGAAAGAGAGCATTTCGAAAGAGGGATTCAGAGAGAGAGAGAAAGAAAACGGAAAAGGAAGTTGAAGCTGGAGAAGAAGGAGAGCAGAGGGGTTCGGGAGTGGCTCGGGCTCTGGTCGTCGGGAGAAAGAGGGAGAAGGTCGGAGGGGAGTGAGCTCACAAGCAGGCGCAGTAAGGGAGCAGCTGGTCGGAGCGGCCTGCGGTGGCCGGGGCTGAGGCGCTGGCCACCAGCGGTTGTCGGCCCCCGGCACGGAGGCGGAGGACAGGGTTTCGCACGCGGTTCGAGAGGCTTTGGTGGAGGCGCTCCACGGGGACAACGGCTGGGCGCAGCACGCCAAGGATGAGGCAGCGCGGGTGCGGCTCCGGTCGGAGCTCGCGGGGAGACGCGACGGCGACGACTAGGTGAGTTTAGGGTTAGGGTTTGACTTCTTCTTCTTGGGATGAGGTTGGTGGTGGTGACGATGGGTTGGTTCTGGCCGGGGCGTGGTGATGGCGGTGATGGGTGTGATTCTGGTGGCGGCAACGGTGGTGGTGGTGAGTCAGAGTTATGGCAGGGGCGTGGTGATGGCGGTGATGGGTGCGATTCTGGTGGCAGCAACGGTGGTGGTCTCGGGTTATGGTGGCGGTGGTGTCTCGACGTGGGTTGGGGATGGTCGGATGTTGCCGTGGTTACTGTGGTGGCAGTGTTGGCCGTGGGGCGGTAATCCAGGGGAGATGGCGGGGTGGTTGTAGAAGCACGGGGCGGCCATGGCTCTGCGGGTTTGGTCAGAACCGAGATGCTGACCCGATATTGGCGGTGGTGCTTCAGAGATCGGGGTCGCGGCCAGAGCTGGGTTTAGGGTTAGGGTTAGAACTATTTTTGGAGTCTGTATCGTGTCATGCGAGACACGGGACGGGTCGGTGTCCGGGGTTGTCGAACACGAATGAGATAATTGTATTTGTATTAGAAATACACATATAGTGGATGGGGCACGGACACGGACATGATGCACGATGTGGTTGTGGAGTTTTTCGGAGAATAAGAGAGCAATGAGCCTCTCCTTATATAGGAGGTGGAGGACCCAGTTGGATAAGGACTGGATTGTTTAAATCCCCAATTAGATCTTTTCATATTTAATTCAAATTGACTAAAAGTAATTGGATCAAATCCTAATCCAATATAGATACATTCTATTTTTAAAATCTATTTAAAATAAAGTCAATAAAATCTTTTCAAATTTCAATCATCATAATTAATTAAAATTAAACCAAACAAAATTTTAAATTATCTTTTATAAACACTAAAATAATCAATATTAAATAATTTTGAAAATTGCAATAAATATTTGAATATTAATAGAGAATATCTTTAAAATGCCTTTTTAATAAATTAAGATAAATAATAAACTAATAATAAAATAATTTAGAAAATTTCAAATATATACATGAATTAAATTTCATGTATCTCGCATGCGACTAGTACAAAAATATCTATGTATATATTATTTTCGAAATCGGCATGAATAAATAAATAAAATTTTGCCACTAGTGCGACGGAATTTATATACCTTCCAGCAAAATAACAAGTTATTATACTATATTGAAATGAGATATATGTTTTCTACATTTTTTATAACAAATATTTTTGTATAAAAAATAACAAATACTTTGTATTTACGTATTCGCACTTGACGTACAAATACCAATCAAAACAAATATAAAAATTTATTTAAATAATAAAAAAATAGTAGTAAAATTTTAGGGGGTTTACATCCTACCCAACTTACAAGAATTTCATCCTCGAAATTAAGAATAATTAGGGGGGGTGTGAAGTTACGAGGGTACATCGATAAGGAAGCACAATCAAATTATTGGGCGAGGCAAGGAAACGACGTTTAATATAAATATGCATTAGAAAATTATGATTTCGATAACCACAAAAATAAATCATGGATATGGTATGGATGAGGGTTGCTAGTCAAGGAGATAAAACCAAGATAATACGAAGGGAGTAGATCAAGCGAATAGCTTAGGGACTTGGGAGAGATGGTTCTTCAGAGAAGGTTGTCACGACCCGCACCCTAGTGTAAGGGCACGAGACGTGGGTACGTCCAGCCTACGCTGCAGTGTCGGCAGTAGAACGCTGTCCTAGGTCACAACATCTAACAATATAAAGCTAAACAGTTTATACTCCCCGAATGGGGGTGACATAACAGAATGTAAACTCAATCACAACTAAGGAAGAAGAAGCACGATATGATATAGAACTCAAGGAAATACAGATGATCAAATAATCTAAGATAACATCTCAGCAAATATCCAGAGATACAAGTCTCAGCTACTGAATATGAAAGAATATATACAACCCAGATCTCAAAGACAGAAATAAAGCCTAACTGAACTAGTCTCAAGACAACATAAGTAAGATAAAGCCTAACTAAACTATTCTAGACAGTAGGGGTAAAGTCATCAGCTAGAGCTGGGTCCTCCTGAGAGTCCAGCTCACAAGTGTCGTCTAGGGCTGCCCCGTAGAAGGTATCCACACAGGCCTCCTCCTCGTCCTCTGTAATATTTTCAACAGGTCCAGTCAGGACATGAGCGAGCACAATACATCTCAACAGATCATAGCAGGTTAGAAAATATAAACATGCAGTAGAGTAAGATACATAAAACCGAAAGAAGTACATGATGTAAAAAAAAGAGAACTGTATGTAAATAGCTATTGTATATAGAGAACTAATAATGGCTAGTAATGTAGAGTACAGGATAGCACATATGAATAGGACAGATTAGTACATGATCTACACTAAGGAGTTTCACATGATCTACACTACTATGGAATTTGTTCACATGACTATTAGCACTCCCCCGTTCCCCAATCAATACACAAGGATCTAAGCAGGTTATGTTATTATACAGGATATCACATGAAGGCCCATGAAGGGTGCACGTGATAGTATACATGAGGGCTCCGTGAACATGAGAGTACATGATTCACAAGAGTATACATGTATGGTAAAATCACAGGAGTACATGATGAAAGTAAAACGCACATGACACAATGTACCCGATGCTCCCGAGGGGGATAACATCGCATGAAGAGATCTATATAGTACTAATCCGTGATAATATCGTGACAGCATCAAGTAAAGTAATCTAAAGCAGGAATATAATTCTAAGCAGGATATGAAATAATCAAAGAATGTACTCGCCTGGTATCTGAGTGTCCGGATGAAATGTACTGTCCGAGGAGAGGTGTCTGGCTCCTAATCAGAACAGCACAAGTCACAATAAGTCTAAAATTATAACCAGATGCAAATTCAATGCATTCTAAATGAATCTAGGTCAATCTAGGCCAAAGTCAACTCTTGGTCAACTCTGGTCAACCCTAGAAGTCAAACTAGGTCAACTATGGTCAATAGAATCTAACAAGTCTAAACTAGGTCAAACAAGTCATTCTAGGTCTAACTAGTCCATACAAGTCTAACCAAGCTATATAGGAAATCAACATACAATCCTTGATACAATTTGTGTATATACATTATACATACAATGTCAACCTATGCTATAGAGAGCTAATACATATAGGCATGAATCAACTTATATATATATATATATATATATATATATATATATATATATATATATATATATATATATATATATATATATTTTTTTATATAGATACTAATATGCATTTACATACCTAATAGGCCTATACAATACACATACATATATTATACATGTATACATAGGTCATAGTACAATACATTAGGAATTACCACACATATATATACATTAACTATATATATATATATACATTACAATATAGATATACACATATAATATATATACATTATGTATATAGAGAGAGAGGGAAGGCATGTGTGTGTACATGTGAGTGTGTGTGTGTGTAGAGTGAGAGGCAATGTGTGTGTGTCTATGTGTTAAGAGAGTGGGTGTGTGGTAGACAATGAGGAAAAACAGTGTATAATAGGATTGAATGTGTGTAAATGAATGTAACAGTGATAGGAAGTAAAATGGTGTGTGTGTGGGGGTGAACAGTGAGCAGTGAGGGGTGAAATGTGTGGCTGTACAGTAACAGGGAAAGGAAGGCAAGGAAACCAATTTTCATTTACAAATCTCAGTTTCAGTTTTTAGTCCACAACTTCAAGACCCCATTTCAAGTTCAATACACAACCAAATCAACCCAAAATCAAACCATAGCTAGATTATAAGTAGGAGAATAACATTAGAGACTTAAACCACCATTTAACAGCATTTAATTAGGTAAAATAGATTGCCCAATTTCGATTTTCAAATCTGGAACACACTGAACAGGGACTGGGTATCAGAATTTAGGGTAAATGCAAATTGACACATAAAAACAAATAAGATACGAAATTAAAGGTTGTAAATTAGTGTCACATGTGTGAGTGTACTAGGGAAAGCCATTCGTGTCCACTAAAGTGGACACAAAGTGTCCAAACACAGAAAAACAAATGTATAAGAAAATAGTGAAATATCAGGCCTCGTGCGGCCATTTCGAGCCGTATTGGATTCGATGCACAACACGAGAGGCCATGTGCTCGAGTCTAGTATTAGACTAGGTCTAGGTGAGTGTGTCAGTATCCACAAAGTGTGTCCATGACGTGTCCAAAAGGGATACGAACAGCGTATCAAAGCCTATTAAAACCCGACTGAACCATCAGTCAAAACCAGTACAGAGTCTCGTGCGTGTCCGACATGTCACAAGACGACTCGAGGCTTGGGAGCCCTCGTGTCAGTCACTGCCCCCACCCCCTCGTCCAATCCTAGCTCGCCACGTGGCCTGTGCAACGAGCACGAGGCCGCGAGCAGCAGGGGAATCGCACAGCTCGGGCGCGCGTGTGCACCCGCGTGTGCACGTGTCCAAATCGACACGACACGACACCAAATCAATCCCAGTCCATTAGAAACATGTAAGCCACACCAAAACACAAATTCATATTTAAACACTTTCACAAAATTAAATCGAAATGCCCTTTGGAGCATTTCATCAAACACCTTAGCTAGTGGCTGATACGTGTCCATTTAGGACACGAAATTGACACAAAATCCTACAGAAATATAGGGTTAGCTAGGGGACACTTAGATCTAGGTCAATATGCAATAATAATAGCATCTAACATAGAGTTTTAGAGATTTATCTATTGGTGTCACAACTCCTCAAAAAGCTCTAAAGAGGGGGTGTCTCCTTGCTCCCCAAACTTCACCAAATTGCTATGAAACTGAGAATAACATATACCAACAGCAAGAAAACCTAAATTAAAACCTATTGCAATTTGTTTGAGGGAAAAAGGGATTAATATAGATTTTTTAGGAATTAATGAAGTTGGTACATACCTCTCTTTCCAAATGAAACTTTCCTAAAGAGGCTAGCCCTAATGGAAGAGAGTATTTTTAAGGTGGGAATCCCTATGCTAGTGTTGGCCGGCCACACTAAGTTAGGTTAGGGTTTGGCTAATGGCTAATGGGTTGGGCTTAGTTAAAATCTATGGTTCAAAACCACAAGTCATGACTTGTGACCAAAAGCCTTTTTATTCTAACTTGAGTTTAATGACTAAACCATAGGTTAACTCTAGTCTAACTAGGGTTACCTGACCTAACCAAGTCCAATCCCAACTAGGGTTAGCTTCTAGGTTAGCCTACCAAGTCAATGCTAGTCAAAGTCAACCTAGTCAACCATCATTCAAATAAATCCAAAATAAATCCTAAAAATTCCCATAAATTCAAATAAATTATAATAAATTCAAATAACCTTAATAATGACAAAAATACCCTCAAACTAGAAATGTGGTAGTGACAAATTTATCCTCCTTAAAAGAATTTTGTCCTCGAAATTGAAAGGCGAAATGCAACTGATGAGAAGGATAGAAAGTATACCTCACGGTCCAAAAAGATATGGGTAACGCTCGCGCATCTCATCCTCCCGCTCCCAGGTAGACTCTTCTAGAGAATGATGCCTCCATACGACGCATACCAAGGGTATCACCTGGTTCCTCAGAACCTTTTCCCATCGATCCGGTATCTTCACTAGCTGCTCTGGATAGCTGAGAGAAGGCCAAACCTCAATCTCCGAATGATCGAGCACATGGCTAGGATCAGCCACGTACCGTCTCAACTGTGATACATGAAATACGTTGTGGACCCCCACTAGTGCAGGTGGCAAGTCTAGCCTGTATGCCACGTCGCCGACTCTCCCGCTGATAACGAAAGGGCCGATGAAGCGCGGGCTAAGCTTCCCACCTCCACCAAAACGTATCGTACCACGAGTCGGAGATATCCTTAAGAAAACCTGGTCTCCAACCTAATCACAAGCAAGGTCTTAATTATTAAATAATCAAACATGATCAAAATTACAAACAAACAAACCTAGATCTAATTCTACTCTAATCTGTACCTCAAACTCCAACGGCCTCCGGTGGCTATCGGCCCAGTGCCGATGTCTGTCCTGCGCCACGCGAAGTCTGTCCCTGATGAGCTTTACCTTCTCGGCTGCGTCAACAACCATCTCTGGTCCCAGTAAAGCTCGCTCACCAACATCATCCCAAGATAAGGGTGTACGACACCTACGCCCGTACAGAGCCTCGAAAGGTGGCATCTCAATGCTGGCCTAGAAACTGTTGTTGTAAGCAAACTCCACCAATTGTAGATGATCCTCCGAGGAACCTCCAAAGTCCAGGATGCACGTCCGCAGCATATCCTTAAGTGTCTTAATAGTCCTCTCTGAATGTCCATCCGTCTAGGGGTGGTATGCAGTACTAAACTTGAGCTCAGTGCCCAAGCTGGTCTACAGAATCCTCCAAAAATGGAAAGTAAAGCGACTATCCCGATATGAGATGATGCTGACCGGAACCCCATGAATCCTGACTATCTGCCGTATATATATCTCTGCAAGCCTCTCTGTAGACGTACCCACCTTGAATGGCAAGAAGTGGGCTGATTTGGTCAACCTGTCAACGATGACCCAAATCGCATCTTTTCTTCCTGGTGTACGCGGCAATCCAGATACGAAATCCATAGTAATATGCTCCCATTTCTACTCGGGAATGGACAGCGGCTGCAACAATCCACCAGGCCTCTGCCTCTCTGCCTTGACCTGCTGACAGACCAAGCACCTAGCTACGAAGCGAGCTACCTCCCGCTTCATCCCTTACCACCAAGCATGCTCCCTCAGATCTCGGTACATCTTGTTGGCACCCGGGTGTATAGAGTACTGAGATCTGTGGGCCCCCTGCAAAACCTGCTCCCTGAGCTCTCCCCTGGGCACACATAACCTGGAACCGTGCCTCAAGGCACCATCCTCTGCAAGAGAAAACTCGCCCTCCACCAATCCTGCTCGGACCTGCTCTCTAAGACACCGCAGAGCAACGTCCTCAAACTGTGCCGACTTGATCCTCTCCACCAAGTCCGACTGAATCTGCATGTCCTACATCTGCATCTGCTCTCCGGGCACGATCACCTCAATCCCATGGCTCTCCAAGTCTGCAAGCAAATGCCGATCCATGGTCAAACACATGGCTGTCAGATACCTACTCAAGGCATCGGCAACCACGTTGGCCTTCCCTGGGTGATACTGAAGTAGGATGTCAAAGTCCTTCATCAACTCTAGCCATCTGCGCTGCCTCATGTTCAACTCCTTCTGAATGAACACATACTTTAAGCTCTTGTGATCTGTAAAAATCTCCATCCGCTCCCCATACAGATAGTGCTTCCACAACTTCAGAGCAAATATCACTGCTGCCAGCTCCAGGTCATGGGTGGGGTAGTTCTTCTCATGGGGACGTAATTGCCTGGAAGCATAGGCAATCACCTTTCCATGCTGCTGTAAGACACAACCCAGCCCCTTTCCCGAAGCGTCACTATAAATAGTGAATCCACCTGATCCTGAAGGTAATGTCAGAATCGGAGCTGTCGTAAGCCACTTTTTTAACTCATCAAAAGCTGTCTGACACTCCTCTGACCAAACAAACTCAGCATCCTTACGGGTCAACCGAGTCAACGGCTCTGCAACCCGGGAGAAATCCCGCACAAACCTCCTATAATATCCTGCCAGCTCCAGGAAACTCCTGATCTCTGCCACTGAAGTCGATGCTTCCCATGCCTCAACTGCTACGATCTTCTTGGGGTCAACTGAGATCCCATCTCCAGTCACCACATGCCCTAAAAAGTTAACCCGATTCAAGAAGAACTCACACTTGGAGAGCTTCCCATAAAGCTGTTCCTTCCTGAGAGTCTCTAGCACTATCCTCAGATGCTCCTCGTACTCCTCCTCAGTCTTGGAATATACTAAGATATCGTCAATGAACACCACCACAAACTGATCCAGGTACTGGTGGAACACCTTGTTCATTAGGTTCATAAACACTGCTGGTGTATTGGTTAGCCCAAACGGCATAACCAAAAACTCAAACTGTCCGTACCGCATCCTGAAAGCGGTCTTGGGAATATCCTCCCTCTTCACCTTCACCTGGTGATATCCTGAACTCAGATCAATCTTGGAAAATACCCGAGCTCCGCTCAACTGGTCAAAAAGATCGTCGATCTGCGGCAGTGGGTATCTGTTCTTGATCGTGAGGTTGTTGAGTGCCCTATAGTCAATACACGTCCGTACTGACCTATCCTTCTTCGATACAAATAACACTAGTGCACCCCATGGCGACGAACTCGAACAGATGAAGCCCTTGTCCTGCAGCTCATCCACCTGCTTCTTCAGCTCCACCAACTCACTGTTGTTCACCTGATAGACATGCTGAAAGATGGGTTCCGCTCTTGGAACTAAGTCTATCGAGAACTCAATGTCTCTATCCGGTAGCAATCTAGGTAACTCCTCTGGAAAAACATCCATATACTCTGCTATCAATGGGTGTGGAATCGTCTGCTCCTCAACCGAGACTCCGCAGAAAACTCCGCTGCTCTACTCCGTCTGACGTCTGGAGTACTAGAACTCTGGCTCCCCCGGCACTCTGAAGAGAACTCTACCCCCTCTGCAATCAATGCTGGCGTGGTGCCTGCTCAACCAATTCATACCGAGTACTATATCGTAGTTCGGCAATTGCATTACGAGCAAGCTCACCTCCAACTCGCGGCCTCCCAAGACAACACTCCGAACCTTACAAACATTACTCACGAGGATAATATCACCCCCGGTCGTGATCTTGTAAGTCCTAGACAATGATTCAGCTATGATATCGTGTCTAATCACAAATGATACTGATATGAAGCTATACGAAGCACCGGAATCGAATAATATAAAAGCTGGACTGGAGTCGAGAAGAACCGAACCTGCGATCAGCTCTCCTATCGCCTCTGCATCCTCAGCCTCCATGGCGAAAGCTCGCCCCTGCTGGCCTCCCCTGGCCTGCTGCTGATGCTGAATAAATCTCTGCTGCTGTGTCGGCAGGGCTGGTCCCCTCTGCTGGCCTGCTGGAGCTCTGACTGCTGCTCCATGAGCTACTCGTCCCCCAGACCTAGCACAATCCCTCAGCTGGTGATCTGCCGCTCCGCAAAGAAGGTACTTCCCGAGCCTCTTCCTGCACTCGTGCCATCCATGCCCTGGCTTCTTACAGAATGTGCAACTGACTGTCTGCTGCCTGGGTGCCTGATGCTGAAACTGCTGCTGGTGAACAGGCCTCTGCTGGATCGGCTGCGGCTGGAACTGCCTCGGCTGCAGGTGCTGAAAGTGAGGCCTCTTGGCCTTGCCTCCGCTGTTGCTGCCCCCAACTGGGTCTCGCTCCCTCTTGAGCCTAAGCTCAAGATCATCCTCAGCCAATAAGGCTCCCGTCAAAATCTCCTTAAAAGTAGCATCCCTGTTGCCCTTGGTCAAGGACTTGACTTCCTTGACCAGACCCTTCCGGAACCTCTGCGCATTCGCCGTCTCGCTCAAGCCCTCTACGAATCTGCCGAGGCGGCCGAACTCCCTAGCGTACTCCTCTACAGACAGGCTCCCCTGAACTAAGCTCTCGAACTGCGACTCCAAGGCTCGGAGTGCTGAATCTGGAAAGAACTTCTTCTTGAAGAAGCCCTTGAACTCCTCCCAGGTCCGTCCAGCTACCCCCACCCTGGGGTCTGACTGATACCAGGTACGAGCAAGATCTCGCATCCGGCTAGCTGCTGCCTCTATCTGGAGATCTGCAGGTATTCGGGCCAGGCGGAAGATCTCCTCTATATATATGCTCGATCCACTCATCAGCATATAGAATCCCCTCTATCCCCAGGAAGTCTCTGGGTCTCATCTTCTGGAACTGCTCTATCCCCGGTGTACTCGGCTGCTGAACCACTGGTCGGGCTGCGACTGTCGTAAGGGCCAACTCCATGCCCATGTCCTGTCGGGCCTGCTGTCGGTCCATAAACTGCTGGAAATAGGAGAACATCTGTGCCGCATCCACGTATCCTGTAGGCGGCGGCTGCTGGAAAGGCACCTCTGAGATGACTGGGTCCTGCCTCCGAGCTGGTGGAGGTATACCCCATGCTGCTGCTGCTGGAGCCTCAATAAGAACAGAGGTGGCAGGAGCTGCAGTCTCATGTCTCTGCTGAACTGGCTGAGAGGTAGCAGACCCCTCTACAGCATCCCCATGAATGGTATGCTACGACCGCGTGTCCACCATCCTGAAGACGGACCAACAAGAGTATCAATTTTCTGAGAAAGAAGCGATATAGCAAAGGCGGACAGTTAAAATTCAAAAGAATCAGTTGAGAATAAGGATTTAGATGGCAATAAAAGAGTTTTTTTCCTAATGTGATTGAGTACCTTGAAAACTAATGTCCTATATCCTACTGCAGGCTGTAGTGATACTCGGTTCGAATACCACTACACTTCTAGTCTAGACCTGCATGGGCCACCACTAAAAATGTGTCCCGACCCGCACCCTAGTATAAGGGCACGAGACGTGGGTACGTCCAGCCTACGTCGCAGTATCGACGGTAGAACACTGTCCTAGGTCACAATATCTAACAATATAAAGCTAAACAGTTTATACTCCCCGAATGTGGGTGACATAGCAAAATGTAAACTCAATCACAACTAAGGAAGAAGAAGCACGATATGATATAGAACTCAAGGAAATACAGATGATCAAATAATCTAAGATAACATCTCAGCAAATTTCCAGAGATACAAGTCTCAGCTACTGAATATGAAAGAATATATACAACCCAGATCTCAAAGACAGAAATAAAGCCTAACTGAACTAGTCTCAAGACAACATAAGTAAGATAAAGCCTAACTAAACTAGTCTAGGCAGTAGGGATAAAGTCATCAGCTAGAGCTGGGTCCTCCTGAGAGTCCAGCTCACAAGTGTCGTCTAGGGCTGCCCCGTAGAAGGTATCCACACAGGCCTCCTCCTCGTCCTCTGTAATATTTTTAACAGGTCCAGTCAGGACAGGAGCGAGCATAATACATCTCAACAAATCATAGCAGGTTAGAAAATATAAACATGCAGTAGAGTAAGATACATGAAACCGAAAGAAGTACATGATGTAAAAAGAAGAGAACTGTATGTAAATAGCTATTGTATATAGAGAACTAATAGTGGCTAGTGATGTAGAGTACAGGATAGCACATGTGAACAAGTCAGATTAGTACATGATCTACACTAAGGAGTTTCGTATGATCTACACTACTATAGAATTTGTTCACATGACTATTAGCACTCCTCCGTTTCCCAATCAATACACAATGATCTAAGCAGGTTATGTTATTATACATGATATCACATGAAGGCCCATGAAAGGTGCACGTGATAGTATACATGAGGGCTCCATGAACATGAGAGTACATGATTCACAAGAGTATACATGTATGGTAAAAGCACAGGAGTACATGATGAAAGTGAAATGCACATGACACAATGTACCCGATGCTCCCGAGGGGGATAACATCGCATAAAGAGATCCATATAGTACTAATTCGTGATAATGTCGTGACAGCATCAAGTAAAGTAATCTAAAGCAGGAATATAATTCTAAGCAGGATATGAAATGATCAGAGAATGTACTCGCCTGATATCTGAGTGTCCGGATGAAATGTACTGTCCGAGGAGAGGTGTCTGGCTCCTAATCAGAACAGCACAAGTCACAACAAGTCTAGAATGATAACCAGATGCAAATTCAATGCATTCTAAATGAATCTAGGTCAATCTAGGCCAAAGTCAACTCTTGGTCAACTCTGGTCAACCCTAGAAGTTAAACTAGGTCAACTATGGTCAAACTAGGTCTAACAAGTCTAAACTAGGTCAAACAAGTCATTCTAGGTCTAAGTAGTCCATACAATTCTAACTAAGCTATATAGGAAATCAACATACAATCCTTGATACAATTTGTGTATATACATTATACATATAGGCATGAATCAACTTATATATATATATATATATATATATATATATATATATATATATATATATATATATATATATATATATATATATTTTGAAGTAATGGGTAATTGTGGCGAACTCGCCTCCACTGGGGCTCGAACTCCTGACCACTTGGGCCACATGCATCTCTCTTAACCACTAGACTAGAGGTCATTTGCATAATATATATATATATATATATATATATATATATATATATATATATATATATATATATATATATATATATATATATATATATACTAAAAAAAATATACTTACATCATTATATGATTATATAGATACTAATATGCATTTACATACCTAATAGTCCTATACAATACACATACATATATTATACATGTATACATAGGTCATAGTACAATACATTAGGAATCACCACACATATATATACATTAACTATATATATACATTACAATATAGATATACACATATAATATATATACATTATGTATATATATATATATAGAGGGAAGGCATGTGTGTGTACATGTGAGTGTGTGTGTGTGTGTAGAGTGAGAGACAATGTGCGTGTGTGTCTATGTGTCAAGAGAGTGGGTGTGTGGTAGACAATGAGGGAAAACAGTGTGTAGTGAGGGGTGAACAGTGAGCAGTGAGGGGTGAAATGTGTGGCTGTACAGTAACAGGGAAAGGAAGGAAAGGAAACCAATTTTCATTTACAAATCTCAGTTTCAGTTTTTAGTCCACAACTTCAAGACCCCATTTCAAGTTCAATACACAACCAAATCAACCCAAAATCAAACCATAGATAGATTATAAGTAGGAGAATAACATTAGAGACTTAAACCACCATTTAACAGCATTTAATTAGGTAAAATAGATTGCCCAATTTCGATTTTCAAATCTGGAACACACTGAACATGGACTGGGTATCAGAATTTAGGGTAAATGCAAATTGACACATAAAAACAAACTAA
Source organism: Iris pallida (assembly GCA_029216955.1). Classification (NCBI taxonomy): domain Eukaryota; kingdom Viridiplantae; phylum Streptophyta; class Magnoliopsida; order Asparagales; family Iridaceae; genus Iris; species Iris pallida. The sequence continues at coordinate 3,331,686 of JANAVB010041018.1, forward strand.
GATACGAAATTAAAGGTTGGTAATTAGTGTCACATGTGTGAGTGTACTAGGGAAATCCATTCGTGTCCACTAGAGTGGACACGAAGTGTCCAAACACAGAAAACCAAATGTATCAAAAAATAGTGAAATATCAAGCCTCGTGCGGCCATGTCGAGCCACATTGGACTCGATGCACAACACGAGAGGCCATGTGCTAGAGTCTAGTGTTAGACTAGGTCTAGGTGAGTGTGTCAGTGTCCACGAAGTGTGTCCATGACGTGTCCAAAAGGGATACGAACAGTGTATCAGAGCTTATTAAAACCCGACTGAACCATCAGTCAAAACCAGTGCAGAGTCTCGTGCGTGTACGACACGACACGAGACGTCTCAAGGCTTAGGGGCCCTCATGTCAGTCACTGCCCCCACCCCCTCGTCCAATCCTAGCTCGCCACGTGGCCTGTGCAACGAGCACGAGGCCACGAGCAGCAGGGGAATCGCACAGCTCGCGCGCGTGTGTGCACCCGTGTGTACACGTGTCCAAATCGACACGACACCAAATCAATCCCAGTCCATCAGAAACATGTAAGCCACACCAAAACACAAATTCCTATTTAAACACTTTCACAAAATTAAATCGAAATGCCGTTTTGGGCATTTCATCAAACACCTTAGCTAGTGGCTGATACGTGTCCATTTAGGACACAAAATGGACACAAAATCCTACAAAAATATAGGGTTAGCTAGGGGACACTTAGATCTAGGTCAATATACAATAATAACAGCATCTAACATAGAGTTTTAGAGAATTACCTATTGGTGTCACAACTCCTCAAAAAGCTCCAAAGAGGGGGTGTCTTCTTGCTCCCCAAACTTCACCAAATTGCTATGAAACTGAGAATAACATATACCAACAGCAAGAAAACCCAAATTAAAACCTATTGCAATTTGTTTGAGGGAAAAAGGAATTAATATAGATTTTCTAGGAATTAATGAAGTTGGTACATACCTCTCTTTCCAAATGAAACTTTCCTAAAGAGGCCAGCCCTAATGGAAGAGAGTATTTATAAGGTGGGAATCCCTATGCTAGTGTTGGACGGCCACACTAAGTTAGGGTTAGGGTTTGGCTAATGGCTAATGGGTTGGGCTTAGTTAAAATCTATGGTTCAAAACCACAAGTCATGACTTGTGACCAAAAGCCTTTTTATTCTAACTTGAGTTTAATGACTAAACCATAGGTTAACTCTAGTCTAACTAGGGTTACATGACCTAACCAAGTCCAATCACAACTAGGGTTAGCGTCTAGGTTAGCCTACAAAGTCAATGCTAGTCAAAGTCAACTTAGTCAACCATCATTCAAATAAATCCAAAATAAATCCTAAAAATTCCCATAAATTCGAATAAATTATAATAAATTCAAATAACCTTAAAAATGACAAAAATACCCTCAAACTAGAAATGTGGTAGTGACAAAGGTTGCATGGTAATTAAATATCTAGGTTGAGGGCACGAATGAAAGGATGATTGGAATCATCTTCAAGTTTCATAGAAGGTTGTAATAGTAGATATGGAATCAACGAGTAGTTCAAAGCGAGGATATAGTCACCTTAGTCCATGGCTGACTATCTTGGCAATAGATGGTGGGACACTAAAGGTTATACTTTGGGTCTATCTATCAAGTACGCGTCTTCGTCTAAAATAGGTGAAAGACAAAAACCAATATGAGTCCAAAGAAGTTGTTTTCGAATACCAATATGTGGTTCAAAGGCGAGTGAGTAATTCAGAAAGAATTGCCAAGGCTGTCGCGGATGGGACTCTAGAGGGCAAGTTTAGCTATGTCTCCAATCACGTAGAACGATAGATAAAAGCGAACCAAAGTGCACTAGGTTGATCAGACCATCCTGCACCAGTTCTGAGTAGACAATATGTTAGTTGATGCCCCCAATATCATATGTCTTGAACAAGCTCGATAAATGATAAGCTTGCAAAACTAGGCTATATTAGCGGTACTAGGATAGTTAAAATAATGAGCACGAGAGTAGATAAAATAAAAAATATGAATAGTCCGAGGGCCATAAGGATCTAAGTCTTTTTTGTGCCTATATAATCATCCTACTGTTTTATGGTCTAAGACTTGGTTAATGTCATAAGGGAGGTTAGGTCGTGAGGCCTTCTACCCAACTTACAAGAGTTAAGCTAAGGGTATTTTTGGAACATCCAGCTAGTAGGGGTTATCCTCCTATCCTCTAGCAAGCACGAAGGGAAGATAAGAATCATGATAGAAGGAATCAAGCAAGATGCAAATCATTGAGTCAAACGAGAGTTCAATAATATAATCGAGATAGGAGGTCAACTGTGTGGATGAGATCCTAGACTCTAATCCTATACGTAGGCTTGCTTGTAACGGTCAAGTAACCCAATAATTTATCTTGACCTGTATGGGCCACCACAAAAACAAGTAATGCTCCAGTCCCAAAATGCAAGAACTAAGTACGTAGACATGCCAGCTGTATACATACGAAGTATATGGACCCCTCATATGTATACATAAGCTGTGAAATGTATAAAGCCGTGAAACTAATCTCATCCACAAATAAATAAGAAATAATTTATAATAACTTATAAATTATTGTTTACACAAGTCGTTGGGTGGAGACAAATCTACTACCAACAAAGAGAAAAATAACAAATTAAGAATTTGGTCGAGCGATGCGAAGACAATTCAAGTGCAATTATCCTCGATGGAAGAGGGCAAGTCATGGCCTTGGCTAGAGCACCTGCACAACATCACAAAAGCACAACTGAAGAAATCACCAGGTCATCAGAGGGACGTAACAAGATACAGGTAGAACATGCTAATATGAACTGTCAGAATAATAAAATAATATACAAAAGACTATCTTAGACACAAATATGCAAAGGGGTTTCTAACCGTCTAATGTGCAATTTAGAGGACAACTTTCATGCGCATGGGTGGAATTTAGGCTATAAGTACGTCACTGACATCCAGTCACCTGTATCCGTCCGTAACGTCCAAGACGTCAGAGGGCATCTACAAATATAAATCGCCACAGTTCCATTCGGAGACTGTGGTTTACCTGTTTGGATTACCATATGCACTAGCGACTATCCTCCCCCAATGTTCCCCATTGTCCAATTCATACCCATGGCTCATCCAGTTTTGTAACTGCTTGAGTCTCTCTACCCTAGTCATAGCAGTTATGAACAACTATCGTCATATGACTTTAGAGATGGCCAGTCCATAAGTCGTGCCCCTAGCAAAATGTCTCAAACCGTATAGTGTGAGTGTCATGGCCCAAAGAGATATAAGGATATCCTCCAACAAGAAGGTAGTCCGCTAAAACAAAGTTAACATGCATATAGTAAAGTAAAACGACTAATAGAGTCGCTTGCACCCAAGTGTGGCTTGGACGTGCAGTTTATAACAATTAAAAATAACAAATACGAAACAAAGAAAATAATACAAAAAATAAATAATATGACAGTTAATTAGCAAGGTATACTTGCCTGGTAGGATCGTCTGGTGTGGTGCAATCATCAAGGTGGCGCAGAACGTGGCCTCGGTGTTACAACTACATAAAGGGCCTCTGACAATGGCACGGACTGGTCCATCGGGTCTAGGTTGGTCAATTTAGTTAAGGTCGACATAAAGAGGTTCAGAATTGGAAGAGGATAGGAGTAATGGGTTTAGTTGCGGACAAGAGGATACTTGAGGGAAACTGGATACATAATATATATACGATTTTTAGAAATGTCTATAAGGCTTGAAAACTACATTTTTATATAGGAAATATTTTAAAAACCAAAGTCTTTTAAGCTAAAATTCTAAGTTTGTAAATATATGGTTTTGAGATAGGAACTTGGTTAGTTAAAATATATCAAAAACTATTTTATACTTTTAAAATTACTAGGATAACACATTTTAATTAATATTCTAGTAGAAATTATTTTTAGGGTTTAAACAAAATTAAAAATATACATATAGGGCCAAGCTCAAAACATTGGTTTGTTACCATAAAAGTTTAAGGAGTTATATATACATAATATCAATATTTTAATAACAAGCTAGTCAAGAATTAACACTGAGTAGATATCTAAATTTACTTGTAAGGTATAATTGTGATTATAACAATTAAAGTATAAATAGTGTCAGAAAAATCAAACTAATGCAAATATAAGTATCTTTAAAAATTCGTAACCCATAAAGAGTGACAATGTATGTAAAGTAAAAATAAAATTAATATTGTTTGCAAAAATAAAATTATATACAAAAAGTAAGGTTATAAATCTTAAAGATGAAATAAATAATTATCATTAAGAACAATATAGAATAAATCATTAAAATTGAAATGATAAGAGGCAGTAGTAATAATAGCTATTGTAAGTTAACAAAAATACAAATTTAATAAACAATGTAAAAAATAATATATAAAAAGTACTTATATCTGTTCCCTTCTACTTGGTTCCTTATGCTAATTCTAGAAAGTAAAAAAAAAGAAACATTTAAGAACGTGAGGGAGAAAAGAAAGAGCATTTGGAATGAGGGATTCAGAGAGAGAGAAAGAAAACGAAAGAGGAAGTTGAAGCTGGAGAAGAATGAGAGCAGAGGGGTTCGGGAGCGGCTCGGGCTCCGATCATCGGAAGAGAGAGGGAGATGGTCGGAGGGGAGTGAGCTCACAAGCAGGAGCGGTAAGGGACGACTGGTCGGAGCAGCCTGCGGTGGCCGGGGCTGAGGCGCTGGCCCCCTGCGATTGTTGGCCCCCGACGCAGAGGCGGAGGGCAGGCTTTCGCGTGCTGTTCGAGGGCTTCGGTGGAGGCGCTCCACGGGGACAGCGGCTGGGCGCGGCACGCCAAGGAGGAGGCGGCGCGGGTGCGGCTACGGGCGGAGCTCGCGAGGAGATGCGGCGTCGGCGGCCAGTGTAATGACCCGCTCCGCCCTAGCGAAACGCCGATTCAAACGGCAAGTGCAATGACTCAAACGAGCCGTCGACCCGAAGAGTTGGCATCGACCAGATGAAAAATCGATGCAAGACTTACATTGGCCCGTCAAGATGAATCCAGACTTAGACTTTCAAAAGAGCACTCGGAGTGTCGCTCGGCCGATGCGAACATCGCTAAGGTGGGTGGCTCCGATGAACCCGTCTTTGCTTAGCCTAGACACATAACAATACGGACACTATTACTAGAATCGCTAGGTGATAACACCGTGTATGCTAATAAATGAATGACTCAACGCACCTAGCTAAGGAAATAATCCCATCTTGCATGCTTGTATAGAATATGGAAAGGTACATGGAAAAATATGAAAACTCTCGTACCGCGCTCCACGCTCGTGCTAAGGCACAAGCTTACGTTCAAGTTCCTTACGCGTTCAACAATGAAACATTGAATGGGTTACAACAATGAAACGAAAGACTATCGACATAGTCGTTCCGAGTAGAGTATAGCAACATTGAAAGACTTCGAAACCGATGGGTCGCCAAGGCGACTCCCGCACAGGGAGTTGCAAAATGTATAAATAAATGAATAAGTAAATGAATGAATCGACGAATGAAATAAATGAATATGTAAATGAATCAATGAACGAACGAACAAGTGAAAGAAAAAAGAAAGAAAGAAAGGAAAGAATAAATGAAAGATAAGAAATGAAAGAATGGTTAGCGACAGGTGTGACGGGCACGTGCAACGGGGCTCGCTACCCGCGCTGTACGGACGCCAACCTGGTCGATAACACATTATGGCTAAGGGTTAGCCTATGGCTCAAAGACAGCCGTTAAGTTAAAATGAAAATAAAATACGAAATGGTCGTGGACGGCTCGTGCACGAGTAAAAAGGGATTCCAAGGGCAACAGACGACGTTTTCGTGGCCGGCCTAGGCGGAATGCCTACGAGCGGACAGGTATGCGGGCTTAGGCACATAACCAAACGTAGGGCCGGTTATTCAATAGTCTCTCAAGGTGTACCAGCCATCACGCTTGATAGATAGGAATGCCACAGGGGAAAATATCCAAAATGGCTGACATGCCAGCGACCGGTGCATATAGATTTAGGTTGGCTTTGCTGGTGGCAATCCACGTGCAAGTCCTTGCATTGAAATCAAAGTAGTCTAAAGTTAACTGAATGAAGCGCCTTATGAATAGGCATGAAATGTAATGCACCAAATGATAAGGAGTACTTCGTGCAAATGAATTTGAAAACACGCCTACGACGCGTTAGAATCAAAGGCAGGAACACGCCCTTGGCACTGAATGTTTACGTGAATCATGTTAAGTTGAAATATATGAATTGTTGACTAACCTGGTTTACATTGAACAGGGAAGGCCGGACGGTAAGTATGGGTAAGTCATGTATGTATTTCCATGCGACACTTGAAATTGGTAACACGAGATAGGCTATGAAATATGCCATAAAATTGATCCTAAGGCAAGATTAGAAAGACAATGAATGATAGAGATACACAAAAGTAAATGGAACACGTGTTTGGTAATGATAACATTGTGGGCGAGCTAGCCTCCCCACCAGTGCATAATAATGTACTGATAACCCTATAGTCTGCTTGCAGGAAACAGAAAACGTCGACGGGTGCGGAGCTTTCCTCAAATGTGCTAAGGTACGGAGCTATCTCTGGAGCCTTGGAGCGTTGCAAGGAGCTGGAGCACCATATACAGGACATAATGTATCGGAACATCGCCATGTATCATTCCATCTTCTAAGCCACTTGGCACGCCTTTTATGTTTCAAAGAAAGAGAGCTTGAGCGATTTGTAATATCGGCCTAGCGCCGCTTGTAAACTTCTTGGAAATCAATAAAGAGTTCGAATTTGCTTCAACCTGTGTTTATTTACTTTCTGCTGCAAATGGGGACACTTTGTGCGACTCTGTGGCCTAGCTTAAATCGGACGTTTCTGGACATAGCCTTGCACGGGCGCAACCTAGGCCCGTACGGCATCACATCTTAGCGAGGACGATCGCTTCTGCGGGAGCGGGGCGTGACAGATTGGTATCAGAGCACGGCTTTACGTCCTTGGACATCATTTCGATTTTCTCAGTTTTGAAAGCTCGTTTGGAAATAAAAGAAGTGTACGCTCTCTCTCGTTGTGCCTTGGGATGTTCCATACAATAAGTCTAATATTTTCAAAAGCTCATAAAAGTCGGTTGGTCAGGATCGAAAGGCGAAGTCCTTTGTGCCGAACTACAACGTACTTGAGTTGGGAGGAACCGATGCTAAGAGTTCGCAAAATGTAAGACGTGCTTGAATAACCTTACGCTGACAATAGCGAACGAGTACACGAGACCGAAGTATAGTTCGAACGTGATGGTTATGCACGCAGCCTTTTGGCTAAGTTGTGCCGAGTATCGTGCACCTAGACTCTATGGTGCAAACGAGTTGCGAGCAAGATTGACTATCCCTCGGATGAGAATAAGGAAGACTTAGAACGTATGTTGATAGAGAGGCTACTTGACCGGCGCTAAAGCGAGCACGAGAGATGGTTCTTAGACTTTGAGGAATGGGCGAACGTACGATGGAACACATCGATTGGGAATCGAATGATCTTTTGAGGATTTGTAGAATGACTTGACTCCGAGTGGTATATGTGATAGGTTCGAGGAAGAATAAGAATGAGTGTCAACGATTAGTCGAGTGGCTCGAACCCTGAGTGGTGTATGGACGACATAGAAATTGTTCGAGCGAGACTAAAGAATTTACGGATAGAACGAATACGTCGGCAAGCGATGATGTCGCACAAAGCCTTAGAACGAGTAACGCTTAGTTGGTTTTGACTTCGATAGTCTCAAACGATATATCGTTCGGACGAATTAAGAATGCCTAGTGCGAATTACGAAACGATTGAATAGAGAGTCGGAACGATGAAACGAATGGATGTCATGGTCGAGGAAACATAGAAGATCGTGCATGCGAATTTAAATTTAGTCGAAGGGATTAAAACTTGAGTTAAGGTAAAATACGCATGGACGAGATCGAAGATAGCACGATCGGAAGATAGCGTGCATAGGAAACGTTGATTTGAAGATACGAGAATGACTAAGGATTTAAAATTGATGTTGCTCGATGAAGAGTTAGCACGCGACAATGTGAATCGAGGAAATTAAGTTGCACGACTTGAAATTCGTTGAAAAACGAAGATCGTTAGGTTATGTACATCATCGATGGTATTGAGGCGTATCAAAGATCGATGTACGATAACTCGGGGGTACTCTGATTCGATGAATGATGATCGTGTTAGAAGTTATTGTTTTGAAGGATACTATGTTGGAGAATTTTGATAGAAATGAATGTTTGGAATGAAGAAGGGAAGTGACATGATTGTTCGATGATAACCACAACGACAACGATCCTGTCTTGTGCGAGCGCAACTCCAGCCTCGCACATGCGTCACGTCCGATTTGGGACGATTATTCTGCGTGAGCGTTGGCATGGTGATTCATGTCCAGCGGGAATGATCGAACTCAAAATACCTTGACATGGCAATTTTGATTGCTACGACTTGTGGTTTGAAGCGAAGGTGAATTCGAGGATTGTTAGGACTCGCGATTAAAGAATGAGAAAACTTGACGATTGAGTAGACCCAATTCGTGTATCGAAAATGAGCAAGTCTAGATGCAACGTAAGAGTTACGTCCCGATGAGGATGATTATTCTGTGGGAATGTTGACATGGTGATTCATGTCCGCCGTGGATAATCAGACCTGCATGAGATCGGGGCGCGATATATTGCAAGGCTAGACGACCTTGTGATCGACTACGTGAATTGGATAGGTGGATTATATCAAACATATTTGAAGAGATAGACTACGATAATTGTTATTACGGACGCACAATTTGATTGAGGACAAACCTATCGTAGGATGACTTTCCTAAACGAGCTCGGACTTGGAGCGAAGAATGTGTTGATGCGAATAGGAGGAACGCTGCTTGATGTTTAGAAATTTACGTGAAACGAACTTGGGTAGAAACTCCCGTACTAATGAACAAATAGCTTGACCATAGGATTTGGGCCGAGCGTCGTGCAACGACCTTGCACGATGAGCCACGGAATTGACTTATAACTATGACCCTATGAGATGACCTAACGGATAGGCGGACGACCCTATGCCGAGTGATTGAACTTGTACGATTGACCTTACAGTATCGTCTGGACGGACGATTGACTTGGGGCAGCAAGACTTAGAGTAGGACGGGGAACAAGGAGTGTGCGTGAACGACGATGAAATTAGCCCCAAACAAGCGAATGATAGGAATGGATGATGCGCAAAGTAAAATTGGGATAACGAAATGAATCATTGCTAGGAAGATATACTCGAGGATGGTGCAATACTTGGCCTTGAATCGGACGGAAATTACTTAGACTTGGTCGACCCCGCTAAGAAGAAATCGTATTGATTTCATTGACAAGAGCGCTGGAGAAGCGAATCGAATAATCTCGAGGACCGAGATAAATGATATGCGATACACACATGAGTTCGGTTTTAAAATCGAAGTTAGCAAAACCATCGGCAAATCGAAACTATCACGAGTAGCTTGTCCGACTTCGCTAGTCGCTAAGCTTGGTTGAAATGTACGTATTTGGGGGACACCTTGAATGCGTGCACGATCCAAACTCAGCGATATGATGAACTCGAATGCAGCTGCAAGTGGATGTTGAGATACGCATGAACGAATGAGTGAGTTTGCCTCAGCTTACGTCTCTCGTATTTGATAAATTACAACACACCTCGTGCGACCATTTCGGTCCTATGATACGTCGAAATAGCAACCAAGTCGAAGAAACGCTTGAATTGAATAAGTACCATCAACTCTAAAATGAATAAAAAGTTATTCAATAAAATCGACCTAACGTATGCAGGAACAGAACCTGGAAAGGTATCGAGTATAGTTCGATACCATCGAGCGATAAAGCCAGACAATAGGAATTGTCTACGATACGCACACGACATGAGTTAGGGAATGGAAGGATGACCTGCACTCAGGAAGTCTCGAGGACGAGACTTATTTTGAGTGGTGTATTATGTAATGACCCGCTCCGCCCTAGCGGAACGCTGATTCAAACGGCAAATGCAATGACTCAAACGAGCCGTCGACCCGAAGAGTTGGCATCGACTAGATGAAAAATTGATGCAAGGATTACATTGGCCCATCAAGATGAATCCAGACTTAGACTTTCAAAGGCGCACTCGGAGTGTCGCTCGGCCGATACGAACATCTTTAAGGTGGGTGGCTCCGATGAACCCGTCTTTGCTTAGCCTAGACACATAACAACACGAACACTATTGCTAGAATCGCTAGGCGATAACACCGTGCATGCTAATAAATGAATGACTCAACGCACCTAGCTAAGGGAATAATCCCATCTTGCATGCTTGTATAGAATATGGAAAGGTACATGAAAAAATGTGAAAACTCTCACACCGCGCTCCACGCTCGTGCTAAGGCACAAGCTTACATTCAAGTCCCTTATGCGTTCAACAATGAAACGATGAATGTGCTACAATAACGAAACGGAAGACTATCGACATAGTCGATCCGAGTAGAGTATAGCAACATTGAAAGACTTCGGGACCGATGGGTCGCCAAGGCGACTCCCGCACAGGGAGTTGCAAAATGTATAAATGAATGAATGAATGAATGAGTAAATGAATGAATCGACGAATGAAATGAATGAATATGTAAATGAATCAATGAACGAACGAACAAGTGAAAGAAAGAAAGAAAGAAAGAAGGAAAGAAAGGAAAGAATAAATGAAAGATAAGAAAGGAAAGAATGGTTAGCGACAGGTGTGACGGGCACGTACAACGGGGCTCGCTACCCGCGCTGTACGGACGCCAACCTGGTCGATAATGCATTATGGCTAAGGGTTAGCCTATGGCTCAAAGATAGCCGTTAAGTTAAAATGACAATAAAATACGAAATGGTCGTGGACGGCTCGTGCACGAGTGAAAAGGGATTCCAAGGACAACGAACGACGTTTTCGTGGCCGGCCTAGGCGGAATCATGGCCTACGGGCGGACAGGTGTACGGGCTTGGGCAAATAACCAAACGTAGGGCCGGTTATTCAATAGTCTATCAAGGTGTACCAGCCATCACGCTTGATAGATGAGAATACCACAGGGGAAAATGTCCAAAATGGCTGACATGAGCGACCGGTGCATATAGATTTAGGTGGGCTTTGCTGGTGGCAATCCACGTGCAAGTCCTTGCATTGAAATCAAAGTAGTCTAAAGTTAACTGAATGAAGCGCCTTATGAATAGGCTTGAAATGTAATGCACCAAATGATAAGGAGTACTTCGTGCAAATGAATTTGAAAACACGCCTACGACGCGTTAGAATCTAAGGCAGGAACACGCCCTTGGCACTGAATGTTTACGTGAATCATGTTAAGTTGAAATATATGAATTGTTGACTAACTTGGTTTACAATGAACAGGAAAGGCCGGACGGTAAGTATGGGTAAGTCATGTATATATTTCCATGCGACACTTGAAATTGGCAACACGAGATAGGCTATAAAATATGCCATAAAATTGATCCTAAGGCAAGATTAGAAAGACAATGAATGATAGAGATGCACAAAAGTAAATAGAACGTGTTTGGTAATGATAGCATTGTGGGCGAGCTAGCCTCCCCACCAGTGCATAACAATGTACTGATAACCCCACAGTCTGCTTGCAGAAAGCAGGAAACGTCGGCGGGTACGGAGCTTTCCTCGAACGTGCTAAGGTGCGGAGCTATCTTTGGAGCCTTGGAGCGTTACAAGGAGCTGGAGCACCATATACAGGACATAATGTATCGGAACATCGCCATGTATCATTCCATCTTGTAAGCCACTTGGCACGTCTTTTATGTTTCAAAGAGAGAGAGCTTGAGCGATTTGTAATATCGGCCTAGCGCCGCTTGTAAACTTCTTGGAAATCAATAAAGAGTTCGAATTTGCTTCAACCTGTGTTTATTTACTTTCAGCTGCAAATGGGGACACTCTGTGCGACTCTGTGGCCTAGCTTAAATCGGCCGTTTCTGGATATAGCCTTGCACGGGCACAACCTAGGCCCGTACGGCATCACGCCTTAGCGAGGACGATCGCTCCTGCAGGAGCTGGGCGTGACAGCCAGGTGAGTTTAGGGTTAGGGTTTTACTTCTTCTTCTTGGGATGAGGTTGGTGGTGGTGACGATAGGTTGGTTGTGGCCGGGGCGTGGTGATGGCAGTGATGGGTGCGATTCTGGTAGCGGCAACGGTGGTGGTGGTGAGTCAGAGTTATGGCAGGGGCGTGGTGATGGCGGTGATGAGTGCGATTCTGGTGGCGACAACGGTGGTGGTGTAACCCCTCTTCACGAAATTTTGATAATATATATTTTATTTATTTATTTGAGTTAAACGGTAATTTTATAAATAATTACTTAATTAATTATTATGATAAATGAATTTAGCCATGGTTGAGTTTTGGAGTACGAGGTGACTAGAAATCGTGGCACGGATAGTGCAATGTCGTGCTTTGACTAGTGTATTAGCCCTGGTAGGAAAGAACGAGCCATAGTGAAGTCCTAACTAGAAAAACCAGGCCAAGTTGCGACTTAACTCTTACCGAAGATTTATTTATTTATTAATTATATTATTAAATTTTAGGGAAACCGGTTATACCATTTTAGTCCGGACTGGACCCGAACTGAGCCCAAGCCCATGTAGTCATACGACACATCCAATGACATTCGTATTGATGGAATTTGGTATGAGTATGTTATTTTCCGTTTTAATGATTTAATGACTATTTCTAAATATTCGTAATTTAAATATTATAAATATTATTATTAGTTGGTATTTAACGACATTTATATAAAATAGGTCCTTGTATAGTTTGGGATTATTAGACTGTACATAATGGTTTATATACACCATTATTGATTTATGAAATTTTATTATTATTATTGTTATTAACATTATTATTGAGGATATTCATATACATTATTATTATTATTATTGGTTATATTATCGGTCAAATAAATGTTATATATATATATATATATACGTATATTCGTATTTATGTAAATAGGTCCTACGCTAGGAATGGAAAATAAAGAGTTTTAATTAGGTTTTATGGATATTATATTATATAAGTATACGAGTAAATATATATATATATATATATATATATATATATATATATATATATATAGAAATAAATATATTAAATAACATTGAGAGCTAAACAAACCCATCTCAGCAAAGCAACAGCCAACAAGGCCTAGGCCGAGCAAGCCCCAACCCACACATTTGACTCCCCAGGCCGAGAGCTTCCCCCACACAAAACCGAGTACACACAGCCGAGAGAGAGAGAGAGAGAGAGAGAGAGAGAGAGAGACCCGTATATATATGCTCGATAAATCCTACAACAAAACCTAAACCCTAACCCGCGACCCCTGGACGTCTGTGCGCGGCCGCCAGGAGCCGCCACCGACCACAGTCACACACCGAAGAACGCCTGAGCTGGCTAGACCGCGCGGGGAGAACTGCCGCGACAGCAACATACGCACGAGGCAAGGTGCGTCTTCATCATCGAATTTCTTTCCGAATATGCAACAAAATTCGATCCCGTAAAATCCTATAGAATGTCCATATAACCATCTAGGATCCCCTTCAACTATTTCTTATTGAACTTATTTGTATTCGACAAGAAATCACGGCAAAGATCGACGAAAATCTGTCCCAAATCTGACAGAAAACCAGTCCAACTACTCTAGTTCGAGGGCAGTTTTCTTCCAACCCATGCACGATTTCAAAATTCTATTTGAAGACACTTACAGAAAATATATAGAAGATGGAAACCATTCTTTTTGTTTCTGTATTAATGCATTGTGCGCCGAAGAAACAGTTCCCAAAGATTAGGAAAAACCTGTTTTAAAATATTAAAAACTTTAGAAAAACCTTCGATACGACATACGTCCCGCCAATCCGGACGACGTAGTCACGAACCGAAAGCATCAAAAGGTATGTAATAGTTTCGTGGACGTGTGGGCTTTGACGGAATTCAATTTGGTTGCGTGTGCGCGACGAATTTGATGCGTATCCGTCGAAATTCACCGTATCGGCCTCTGTACAAATTTTATAATTACTTTGTGCACGCTCGTCAGATCGAGACGAAACTTGCGCCAACATGATCGTATCATTTTTTTGGTCCTATATGCCAAGTTTGGTCCAATTTTGAGATAGTTGATCGGATCGCCATTTTGCGGGCCCAACGGTCCGATTCAACGGGCGATTTTGTACACGGCCCACCGGAATCCAACTTTGGACATACCATTGGGTTCATATCATCAAAACAAATTCATAGACATATAGTTTGATGACTTTAGAGACTGTTGACTCTGGCACACTTTTCGGTGCAAATGGGTCCAACGGCGGACACCGTTTTGACCCAAAATTATCGTTTTGCCCCTGTGTCCGAAATTGGACTTAAGGACAGACAATCCTAACTAATTTGACTATTTTGAGAACACTAATGATGTTTATTTTAACTTTCGGGGACTGTTGTACGAGTTTTGACTATTGTGGCACACTGAGTGGTTTGGATTATCGGTTTTACCAGAAAAGGACCCTAGGTGAGAACAGTTTATTATTTTTTTTAGTATTTTCGTGTATTTCATTTCTGTTCTTGATATTTAGTTTTATTCTGTCTTTCTTCATTTATTTATAAATCATATGTCTAAAAGCTAACCTCTATCGTATAGTCATTTTCATATATTGAAACTGCATTCAGTGAATTGTACTCGTTCCATTCCTGACTGGAAACCAATATTTTTCTGGTTAGCTGTGGATTCACTTAGCATCGAAGATACGGGGGTACTTACAGACAAAAGCCTAGAGACTATCTAGATAGTTGAGTTGTGGTCATTCATATATTTGTACAAGTTTATATTTTTCTGTAAATATAAAACTTATGATCATTGTAAAATTAAATTAATTTTGTGAATGAGCATTACTTATGATTTTGAGCATCTTGGCCGTGACAGCGTTCTACCACCGACTCTGCGGCGTAGGCTGCCTTGGACACGTCTCGTATCCAAAAAAAATGGATGCGGATCGTGACAAGTTTTTGTGGTGGCCCATGCAGGTCTGTCTTCGCAAATCATGCGAACTTGTGATAGTACTTAAGTTAGTCGTACTATTGTGAGCCTGCGACTAGCAAATGCTCATTCACAAGTTAGGGTTAATATAATTTAAGAGGATGACTAGGACTAGGAGTCCCTTATACAAGTTTACCGATGGATAGTCTAGGCCATGCAATTTAGATGAGGAGTTATTCATAGTTTGTCAGATCCCCATAGGTACACTATTACCTCTTGATGTGACGGTATGATCCAAGGTGGATAGATTATTAACTTGGTGAGATGGGGCTTCCTAGAGTTAATGATCTAATATTGATAAATTGTGCAATTCCTTCTCTTTGCCTCTTTAGATATCATCCTCATGTCTTAGCCCAAATTGACTATTTAGTCCCTATTTGCTCTAGGGATTATTATTTTTATATAATTCCTGATTATGTTGTCCACATACGAACCTCGAGTTGGTTTCGATTCAAAGTTTTTCCTCAAAGGCTTGAGTACACATGGAATAGTTAGAATGATTAAATTTCATTGTCTTCAGTTATTTCCTCCATGTTCATCTTTTATTTTAAGGATTGTGACTGATAAATACTTACGCTTTATTTAATGGTTAACTTGCTTGAATCTCTAGGAGCTCACGAATTTTTACTCATAATGGCAGGACAACAGTACACTGTCGCCATTTATTTGAATTATGGAGACTATGGATTCACTACAGCCAGCAGCGCACTGGCGAGACACGACCCATAGAATTGAAATTAGTTTATGAAAATATAGGTTATAGAATATTACTATGGCTAGTGGTCCTCTTTGATCGTAGTTACCCTTGAGTCAATATTGGATAGAGTTAAGAAGTGTTTGACGTTGTATCATATTTGAGTTACGAAACCAAGGGATTACCACAGCCAAAGTATACGGGTGAGACATAATCCTCGGTGAAATGACTTCAGACATGATTACAAGTTCATGATACCATAGAGAGTAGGAAAATGCCCTGTGTGTCCCCTAAGATCCAAATCCAGTACTAGTGGAAGTTCTGTAAGATTGGGTAGCGTGTCTTCCAACCTAGCATTCTGTGGTCCTTGTTATCTATTAACGAGGTAATTGACTGTCACTAATAGGTTTACCTGGAATATCGAATTTAGAGATCCATAACCCATTAGTCGACCAAGGCTTTATGGATAGGAAGATAGTAAGAAGACTGTATAAGCAAGAACGCCGGGTAAGATTTTGATTCTCACAAAACTCGAACTACTTGTGCCTTTTTCAAAAATCTCGTGTAATTGTATTTTGACTATCTTGACCAATGCTGCTATTACAGCCTAGTTTTGCAAGCTTACTCTTTTATCGAGCTTGATTCAAGACATATGTTTATTTGGGGACGCCTACTAACATATTGTTTAATCAGAATCGATGTATTACGGTCTGATCAACCGTAGTGCACTCGGTTCGCCCTCTCTTTGATTATCCTACGTGGATTGAGATTTCGAGGTATCATCTATGATCTCGTCCGTGACCGCATTGACGATTCCTCTTGAATTATACGTTCACCTTTGAATCACGTAATTGTATTCAGTGACATCTTACTTGAAATCTTTATTGTTTTTGTCTTTCACGGATTTGAAAAGACAAAAGCTCATAATTGGTAGAGAGATACAGAGTAACCCCATGACTATGATAGTTGTATACACAAGTGTAGCTACCATCGGCCAGCCATGTGACTAGAACCTTGCCTTGAGTTACTCGTTCTCCTCTCGACCCCCAAACTGCTATTGAAACCTTCTAGCCATCTGGGTTTGAGAATGATTAGGGTTTTACCCTTAGTCAAAATGCCAACCTAGGAGACTATCTATTCTCAAGGAACCAAATGTTGCGAGCCTCAATTATTTGCTTGAAGCTTGCTTAAACTAGCAACCCTTAAGCCTTAACCCAACCTTTCTTCTACCAAAACCTACAGTTTAGACATGAGATGAATAGAAATTCACGACTCAGTTATTAGAAAATCTTTTCATAAGATGTGCCTTAGAGTTGGTTACCCCGTCGATAACTCTTGTATACTGTGGACGAGTAGGTTGTTCTATTTTATCGACCATGTGTCATTGTACACACTCATTTCCCATTTATTGAGGAACGATCCTTGACTTGACTTAGATCTACCGTATCCCGTTACGCCGTACCTTATTCTTTATTAACAAGAGTCGGGGTAGAATATCCGAACTTTGGAACTCTGCTAACATCATTATTCCTAAAACTATGTCCTAGCTTCTGAGGTAGGTAGACTGTAAGCTTTCTAAAATTTTAGGATATACGAGAATTATCGATTGATTAGAATGATCTCCATTAGGATGATAATTAGTGCCCCATGGACTCCCACTTTCCATTTAGATCATTTTTTGTCCCCGGCCGTGTCATTAATATTCGAAGCACGAGACTAGCTGTTATCTTCCAGCAAATTTCATATGCAAGATCTAGACAAGTCCACCTTCATCAAGGTATATCATGTCCCGCTCAAACACGTCCCTTTGTACTCTATTTTTATGGTACGACTTTTAGGTCAAAAGGACGACTTATAACCCTTACCATAATACCGGTATGCTTTCCGACTTTCATTAGAGATTCAACCTCGACTCAATTCATCCGACCCAATACATGGTTGTGGTCGACTCGAAGCCCACTACGCACATGTCACTAGTGTGCCACTCAATTGTGTCTTCTCGTGATACTTAAACACAAAAGTCACGGAAGGCGCATTTTCAAGGCTTACAGAACCTATTTAACCAATCCGACTGCCCAACTAGCTCAACCACTTGGGTGAAAACCTATTCTAGGTTACCCTAGCCTAGTAGAAATAGTTTTATCATTGGGATCTTGTCCAGTCAATATAGATTGAAATTCAAGGTTCATCCAACCAACGATTGATGTCCAATCCGGAACCCATTAAGACCCAATAAAACCCATCCATGCGAACCACCATTTTTGGAATATATAAAATCGAACTATTTGAGATAGGTCCCTATGCCGATTATGTAGCCTCCATCTCGTAGAATGTGAAGTCATTCGTAACCTTATGTCCATCTACCTGGGAATCACAGTACGACCTTGTATTGCATTTATATCCCTTGCTTGTATGTTTAAATAACCACGAAAAATATCGTAATCTTGATTTCTCAAATTTCGTTCTATTATGGAACTTTGTTCAGAATTTCGAGAATGGAACCCATGTATTGCACGGATGGCAAGCTCCGATAAGAAAGGAAGGTTTTTTTCGATTTAGCTAGTGACTGGACTAGAGTAGCCCAATCTAGCAAATAAGTCAATGGTTCATAGATTTTCTTTCTGTCTGAATCATTGGATACTCTCTACCGCTCCTGAAACTTCATATTTGCTCTCGATTATCCTTCCTTATCTTTCTTCCCTTCATATTTCGGAGCGACGAATAATAATGCTCACTAGAATTTATCAATATTTATTAGCTACTTGTGTAAATTTGTTGCTTGTTAGATTTTGGGTTGTTCGATAAATAGGAGAGGATTATAGTGGCCATAAGCAGTAGATAACTATTGGTAGAAATCTTAGCAATTAGTTGGAAGATTGTAAAGTTTTAGCGACATGAGATTTGAGGGAGTAGTGTGACCAAAGGTGGGTAGAAACTCTCAAGGATCCGTAGTACGTAATGACCATGAGAATAGATGATAGCTAATGGAAACCGTATTCTATCATAGCTGATGGACTCTTCCCTTAAATTTCGAGGATGAAATTATTTTTAAGGTGGGTAGATTTGTAACCCCTCTTTCCGAAATTTTGATAATATATTTTTATTTATTTATTTGAGTTAAATGGTAATTTTATAAATAATTACTTAATTAATTATTACGATAAATAAATTTATCCATGGTTGAGTTTTGGAGTACGAGGTGACTAGAAATCGTGGCACGGATAGTGCAATGGCGTGCTTTGACTAGTGTATTAGCCCTGGTAGGAAAGGCCGAGCCATAGTGAAGTCCTAAATAGGAAAACCAGGCCAAGTTGTGACTTAACTCTTACCGAAGATTTATTTATTTATTAATTATATTATTGAATTTTAGGGAAATCGGTTATACCATTTTAGTTCGGACTGGATCCGAACTGAGCCCAAGCCCATGTAGTCATGCGGCACATCCAATAACATTCGTGTTGATAGAATTTGGTATGAGTATGTTATATTCCGTTTTAATGATTTAATGACTATTTTTAAATATTCGTAATTTAAATATTATAAATATTATTATTAGTTGGTATTCAACGACATTTGTATAAAATAGGTCCTTGTATAGTTTGGGATTATTAGACTGTACATAATGGTTTATATACACCATTATTAATTTATAGAATTTTATTATTATTATTGTTATTATCATTATTATTGAGGATATTCGTATATATTATTATTATTATTATTATTATTATTATTATTATTATTATTGGTTATATATATTCGTATTTATGTAAATAGGTCCTACACTAGGAATGGAAAATAAGGAGTTTTAATTAGGTTTTATGGATATTATATTATACAAGTATACAGGAAAATAGATATATATCTATATAGATATATTATATATAGAAATAAATATATTAAATAACATTGAGAGCTAAACAAACCCATCTCAGCAAAGCAACAGCCAAAAAGGCCTTGGCCGAGCAGGTCCCAACCCACACATTTGACTCCCCAGGTCGAGAGCTTCCCCCACACAAAACCGAGTACACACAGCCGAGAGAGAGAGAGAGACCCGTATATATATGCTCGACAAATCCTACAACAAAACCTAAACCCTAACCCGCGACCCCTGGACGTCTGCGCGCGGCCGCCAGGAGCCCCCGCCGACCACAGTCGTACGCCGGAGAACGCATGAGCCGGCCAGACCGTGCGCGGAGAACTGCCGCGATAGCAACATATGCACGAGGCAAGGTACGTCTTCATCATCGAATTTCTTTCCGAATATGCAACGGAATTCGATCCCATAAAATCCTATAGAATGCCCATATAACCATCTAGGATCCCCGTCAACTAGTTCTTATTGAACTTATTTGTATTCGACGAGAAATCACCGCGAAGATCGACAAAAATTTGTCCCAAATCTGACAGAAAACCAGTCCAACTACTCTAGTTCGAGGGCATTTTTCTCCCAACCCATGCACGATTTCGAAATTCTATTTGAAGATACTTATAGACAATATATAGAAGATGGAAACCCTTCTTTTCATTTCTGTATTCATGCATTGTGCCCCGAATAAACAGTTTCCAAAGATTAGAAAAAACCTGTTTTAAAATATTAAAAACTTTAGAAAAACCTTCGATACGACGTGCGTCCCGCCAATCTGGGCGACGTGGTCGAGAATCGAAAGCATCAAAAGGTGCGTAATGGTTTCGTGGACGTGTGGGCTTTGACGGAATTCAGATTGGTTGCATGTGCGCGACGAATTTGATACGTATCCGTCGAAATTCACCGTATCAGGCTCTGTGCAAATTTCACAATTACTTTATGAACGCTCGTCAGATCGAGACGAAACTTACGCCAACAAGATTGTATAATTTTTTTGGTCCTATATGCCAATTTTGGTCCAATTCTGAGACAGTTGATCGGATCGCCGTTTTGTGGGCCCCACGGTCCGGTTCAACGGGCGATTTTGTGCACGGCCCACCGAAATCCAACTTTGGACATACTGTTGGGTTCGTATCATCAAAAAAAATTCGTAGATATGTTGTTTGATGACTTTAGAGACCGTTGACTCTGGCACACTTTTCGGTACAAAGCGGGTCCAACGGCGGACACCATTTTGACCTAAAATTACCGTTTTGCTCCTGTGTCCGGAATTGGACTTAAGAATACTCAATCCCAGCTAATTTGACTATTCTGAGAATATTGGTAATGTTTATTTCAGCTTCCGGGGACTGTTGTACGAGTTTTGACTATTGTGGCACACTGAGTGGTTTGGATTATCGGTTTCACCAGGAAAGGACCCGGGCGAGTAAAGTTTATTGTTTTTTTCAGTATTGATCTTTACTATACATCAGTGTTTAATCGATAGATATGTGATATCAGTTTTATGTTGATTTTGTTCCTTGTTGTGTCGGAAGGTGAAGTACCGAAGATATGTGATCTGACCTTAGACAGTGTAGACATTGTAGAGAGTGATTTCTATTGCATTATTCAGTGTAGACTATATAATTTATACAATATAGACAGTGTAACTTTAGACAGTGTAATTTATACAATGTAGACAGTGTAACTTTAGACAGTATAATTTATACAATGTAGACATTGTATCTTTAGATAGTATAATTTATACAATGTAGACAGTGTAACTTTAGACAGTGTAGACAGTGTCGCATAATTGTCTCGAGACCGATCACATATCAAAGGTATTTCAGTCGGTCAGTCGGTGAGTATTTTTTTTTATTTTATTTCTGTTCTTGGTATTTAGTTTTATTCTGTCTTTCTTCATTTATTTATAAATCATATGTCTAAAAGCTAACCTCTGTCGTATAGTCATTTTCATATATTGAAACTGCATTCAGTGAATTGTACTCGTTCCATTCCTGACTGAAAACCAATATTTTTCAGGTTAGCTGTGGATTCATTTAGCATGGGAGATACGGGGATACTTGTAGACAAAAGCCTAGAGACTAGCTAGATAGTTGAGTTGTAGTCATTCATATATTTGTACAAGTTTATATTTTTCTGCAAATGTAAAACTTGTGATCATTGTAAAATTAAATTAATTTTGTGAATGAGCATTACTTGTGATTTTGAGCATCTTGGCCGTGACAGCGTTCAACCGCCGACTCTGCGGCGTAGGCTGGCTTGGACACGTCTCGTATCCAAAAAAAAAACGGGTGCGGATCGTGACAGGTGGTCTCGGGTTATGGTGGCGGTGGTGTCTCGGCGTGGGTTGGGGATGGTCGAGATGTTGCCGTGGTTACTGTGGTGGCAGTGTTGGCCGTGTGGTGGTGATCCAGGGGAGATGGCGGGGTGGTTGTGGAAGCATGGGGCGGCCATAGCTCTGCGGGTTTGGTCAGAGCCGAGATGCCGACCCGATAGTGGCGGTGGTGCTTCGGGGATCGGTGTCGCGGCCAGAACTGGGTTTAGGGTTAGGATTAGAACTGTTTTCGGAGTCTGTATCGTGTCGGGACGGGTCGGTGTCCGGGGTTGTCGGACACGAATGAGATAGTTGTATTTGTATTAGAAATACACATATAGTAGATAGGACACGGACATGATGCACGATGTGGTTGTGGAGTTTTTCAGAGAATAAGAGAGCAATGAGCCTCTCCTTATATAGGAGGTGGAGGACCCAGTTGGATAAGGACTGGGATTGTTTAAATCCCCAATTAGATCTTTTCATATTTAATTCAAATTGACTAAAAGTAATTGGATCAAATCCTAATCCAATATAGATACATTCTATTTTTAAAATCTATTTAAAATAAAGTCAATAAAATCTTTTCAAATTTTAATCATCGTAATTAATTAAAATTAAACCAAACAAAATTTTAAATAATCTTTTATAAATACTAAAATAATCAATATTAAATAATTTCAAAAAGTGCAATAAATATTTAAATATTAATAGAGAATATCTTTAAAATGCCTTTTTAATAAATTAAGATAAATAATAAAATAATAATAAAATAATTTTGAAAATTTTAAAAATATACATGAATTAAATTTCATGTATCTCGCATGCGACTAGTAAAAAAAATATCTATTTATATATTATTTTAGAAATCGGCATGAATAAATAAATTAAATTTTGCAACTAGTGTGACGGAATTTATATACCTTCCAGCAAAATAACAAGTTACTATACTATATTGAAATGAGATATATGTTTTCTACATTTGTGATAACAAATATTTTTGTATAAGAAATAACAAATACTTTGTATTTACGTATTCGCACTTGACGTACAAATACCAATCAAAACAAATATAAAAATTTATTTAAATAATAAAAAAATAGTAGTAAAATTTTAGGGGGTTTACATAAACAGTAGAAATCATTTGCATAATCTTACCCATCGCTGATAGTCATCCCTACACAAGACATGTTAGCACAGTTTGCATAACAAATAACTTATATATCATTCTTGCAGATATTGAAGTTCATCATTAGGGTCATGCATGTGGCCTATCTACATGATGGTCCATGGGATCATTTCTCATAATTAGCCACTGTGACTCTTGGGTTTAGCTCGTCGCTAAGGACTCAACAACCCCCTGATAGCGAGGTCTCTTTTACCTCAGGGTGCCCTAATCTCTCCTAGGCCGGGTGGATCGAGGCGCCCCAAGAATCCACCCGAGAGACGATATCTTGTATACAAGTTGTCCGAGACCAATGCATTCTCTATCCTTTCTATCAGATGTAACAGATTCGTATACGGGTCATGACGCGTCCATTTCACGTCTTAGCAGGTTTGTGACACGTTCATTTCGTGCCTTCTTATTCATCTCAATATGTACAAGTTGTCTGCCCATGTCTATATTTTATAGCATACTAGCAACAAAGCAAATGATCATTTATATAAAATAGATGTTTAGCCGCACAAGATCAAGCATTCGATTCGATTCAATTCATTTCTCTTCTCTTATCTTTTGTTATTGTGGTATCGTTGATCAGAGGGGCGAGGCAACAGAGTGGACTAGAGATCATTTTTATTAGGGCGTACAGATAAATGTTTGCCCGGTTGAAGCAACACACCGAGATTGAATCTTATTTTGAGAGAACGAGGGACTTCACGCGTCGTTCATGCTCTGTCTATGCTTTCTCCTACATTCGCACCAACATTTGATTAGCATTCTTCGGTCTCTTTCTCTTAAGATTTTGAATGAATGCACAATGTGATGAAAGCGAACAATGAAAACCAATCATCGAAAACCAACACGAAAATGCATTCATCAGAACCAAGCAGCGAAAGAGAGCATCCAACAAAACTCTTAGATTTATTTCAATAGAATTCGATCTATCAATTCGAAATGTTCATTGCATTTCATCCCTGATCAATCGATACCGGCAAAGTTTTCCCCAAATACTCAGTTCAAGACTGAGTTAGCAAGCCATGGGTATTACATAGTGGTCCGCAAGGAGCGGAGCACTACATAATAACCCACTGAGAAAAAAATTTGTTCTCAAAACTTAAAGAATAGGCTCACCTCCGTTATTATTGCATTCCGGATCAAGTAAGGTAGACAGGTTGAAAACATGAGCGTTAATCTGCAGCTGCTGATTGTGCAGATTGTCCCGAAGGGTGGTGAGTCTCTCAGTAGCCCACGCTCTTCAGTATCATTTCGGTTTCTTTTCGGATAGTTCCTGAGAACGTGGCCTTGTTGGCCACAACTGAAGCAAGCCTTGCTAGCGGAACGATACTCCTCTTTGTGTGCCCTCGTATGCTGCAATGCCCTTATTGTACTCCCTTTTCAAAGCGACAATCATATTTCACATGCCCCCTTAGATCGCAGTAGGTACATACTATTTTATTTTGGAGTTCCCCATCGGCCTTTCTTTCACCATCAAAGTACCTCTTCTCGGAGTGATTGTGCCCAGCCTGAGTTTTAACTGGTGCCCTCTTCAGTTTAAATTGCTCCACCTGAACTGCCACCTCGAAGGCCTTGCTATATGAATCACACTCCCTGTTTAGAACACTCTCCTGAATGTTATCGTTCAGGCCTTGAATGAACCGATTTAGGCGAACATCCTAATTTGGAATCATTACACTAACAAACGTTGCCATCTTAGCAAATTCAGATTTATAGTCCTCTACGGACATGCTCCCCTGCTTTAGTGCCATGAATTCGTTCTCCATCTTTTGACGGATGGCAGGAGGCAGATATTGTTCCAGAAATGCCTTCTTGAGCGAGGCCCAAGAAATCTTTTCACCCCTAGAGTCGCGAGCAGTGCTGGCCTTTTCTCTTTCCACCAATCTTTTACCCGCGATCGTAATAGCAAAGCGGCACAAACTACCTTCTTGTTACTCGAATCTCCTACGAATGTGAACAGACTCTCCATTTTATCGATCCAGTCCACCACCTTATCTGGTGATGTTCTGCCCTCAAATTCTGGAGGTTTCACATCCAAGAAGTCCTTTGACTTAAAGGAAGAGTGCATGTGCGCCGGCTGGGGTTCGTCATTATCCACGGGCTCAATCTCAGGTGTTTCCGTCGGTTTGGTCGCTGCGGTGGTATCTCGATTTCCCGCTAGCGAAGTTATGAGTTGGGTCAAGGCATCCAGCTGTTTCTGTTGATCCTCCATTTGGGCATGTTGCATTTGGCTACGCTCTTCGACATCCTGTCTCTGTAGTTCCATCGTGGTCATAATCCGCTCTATCGGATCGGTCGAGCCAGATGGTCGAGGAGGAGCCATTTCTCTACAAAAGAGTATAACTTCTGTCAGTCTCATAAAATATTATTGACTTATTGTATGGGGCATTGGTTTTTCATAACTCAAAATTGGGACCTTTTTGAAAGCCACCAAAATATTTTATATACTTTTCGAAAATAATATTTAGAAGAGGCCATGGACGTAAAGCCATGCTCTAATACAACTTTGTCACGACCCGATACCGCTAGGGTCCTTCGTCCTCGCTTTGATCCCTACGGGATCGTTCGTCCTCGCTAAGACGTGATACCGTACAACCCTAAGTTGTGCTTGCACAGGGCCAGTACCTGCACAAAACAACTAGACATAGCAAAACACACGCACACAGCATATTTAATTACAGAAAACCAAATATTGGACACAGAGATTTGAAAAGGAAATAATTCTTTTATTCATAACTTGAAAGGATTACAAAGTACAAAGCTTGCGACTCAAATGCCATAATTTGATTACATATCTCTCTTTGAAACTCTTTTCAAAATAGCCACAGTGTTCATACACCATATCTCTTTATTACATGCTTAAAATGTAAAAACACCTTCAAAGGAAAAGCTTGCGACTTGACTGGAAATGAAAAATTGCTACGAGACAATCCACAAGCTCTACTGGGCTGGACGAGCTTTAGTGTAACGCCCCAGTCCCAAAATACGTAGGACCGCACATACGATTACATGCCAGCAGCACTTCACCAATGGGTCAAGCTACACAACAAGCCCATTAGCGAAATACTTAAGCTGTAAATCAAGATAATACCAAGAAATACAACCCAGTCCACAAGTATATACATCTAATCACATCCATAGAGTCTACAAAGTGATCAAGAATAAATAAAAAATTGTCTCAAATATCCAACAATAAAAGTAATAAAGTCTGTGCGGGTAAAATATCTCAAAACTACAGAGATAGAAATAAAGTACAAATCAACTACAAGTCTGATGAAAAGAAAATGGAATAATGTAGAAAAACTAAATATGAAGGTAACATGATCACGAGAAATCCTCTGGCACTATCTCGTCCTCCTGTGCCGGTACGCCTCCGGTCTCAGCTCCCGAACCGTAAATCTCCGGGTAGTCTTCAGCTTCGTCTAAGCCTGAGAAATAGCCAGGTCCTCAGAGGACTAGCAAGGTGCATAATATACATGCCAAGGTACAAAAATAAAAATATGATCTAAGGCAATCTACTGTATCCGTCTATGTGCTATGCAAGTGAGATACTTTTCTAGAATACCAGACCCCTTCCACTAAGGCTCACTAGCACCTCAGCAGGGTATTGCTCCCAGTACCTGTGTCGTGGCACTAAGGACAATCAATTCTCGACATTAATAATCCCTTACTCTGCTACAGAGATAAAGGTCACTAAACAACGGGCCACACGATAATAGGTCTGATATTGTAGTCAAGTTTTCCCCAATCCCCATGTCTAGAATCTAGCAATGTCAAGTCTATACAGTCATCTAGAAAGTAAAAGCAATATTGATAAGGAAATCTGGAATGCTGACACGAGATCAATACCATGAATAGTCATGTAAATCTCGCATCATGAATGTGTCGGTGTCCTGTTGTCAATTGTGTCAATAGACACATCAGTATGTACGTAATGCCTAATGTCAATACTCTATGTCATATCATGACATCGGCACCCGTCTATAAACGGACACTAAGTAACAACGTCGTACGTCATACAATCGAATAAAAAAGAACAAAAACAGAAAAGAATAATCTGTAACGAAGGCAAGGCACGTTTGCCTGTAACTACTGTCTGCGGTAAGCCTGTCCAACTCCGGTGTCCTTGTCGATCCTCCCAAGCTCACCTATAATAACACACTATATTTTATATTTTATATCAACACACCGTATATAAATTATATGAGCATCTACGCCTCCTAGTTGCCATAACGTTGTTACGACACTCCATCTATTATATAAGTATATATAGATAACAAAATCCCTCGTAAATACTTTACAATTATAATAAAGTAATATATTTAAATTCTAAAATTTATCTATAAATACTTATATATTGCTATAATTATATTTTTAATAGGGGAACGCTTTCACAAGTGGTCTTATGTCAATGCCACATATGACTTCCTCAATTTGACACATTAATTTAGTCCCGAAACAACGATTAAAATAAAATTAATAAATTCTATAAAAATCCCAAAAATTAGTTAAAATAGTACGATCAACGAATTAATAATCTATAAAATTAATAAATTCTATAAAAATCCCATAAATTCTACATTGTATAAATTACACGAAGTAATTATATACTAAGTACATACGGTCGAGGAGGTGGATGCGCTGGTACATCCATGTACGATCAACGAAGTAATGATCTATTGTAGGTTGGATGTAAAAATCTGTATCGTAAGACAAACTAAACATAATTAGTTTGATGCCGATATTGATTCTGATACTCATCCTAATTTCTTCCCAACCTCTTGTAAAAAAGGTGTCTGTCGAGGTATAATTGTACTTGTAGGAGTACACGACACCAATTGTCCAATATCGATCCTTTTGGTCTATAAGAGTTACTTCACTCAGTTTGTCAAAACAAGTAAAACTTTTTAAATTAATATCCAATATCGACCCTTTGGCCTGTGCTTGAGCAGTATCCTAACTCAAACTATCTATCCTAACTAATAAATTAATATCCTACTTTAACATCTACTAACTCTCATATTTCTTCTAACATAAACTAATATCCTAATTTAAACTAACCCTTTAACTGAAACTAATATCTAAACAATGCTAATCATGAACTAACACCATAACCTAGAAGTCCACACTGCTCAAGCACAGGCCAAAGGCCAAGTTATAAGGTAAAATGCAGGCAACTGCCTATAGCTACAAGGCAAAACCAAATATTGACGGTATATATACCGTCAACATTTAAAAAGTTTACTTGTCTTGACAAACTGAGTGAAGTAACTCTTATAGACCGAAAGGGTCGATGTTGGACAGTTGGCATCATGCACTTCTACAAGTATAATTATACCTCGACAGACACCTTTTGTACAAGAGGTTGGGGAAAATTTGCCCTTAGTAATGAATTGCCCTTACTAATGATGCTCTTAGGTAACATATTTAACAGATGAGATTTTCATGTTGCACTTACGCATTTGTAGCTATAAACTGCTTGAGCAACAACATATAGGTATGGGAATCGGTATCGGACTATTCCTATGAGTATTGGTATCGGCGATATCGGTAGTAGACTTACTTTTTCAGAGAAGGGCTGGCATGGACACCTTACTTCGGACTGACACGGACACTTTACTTCTAAAATATCTTATATACTATTAGGATACTCACTCTATACACTCTATGTAATACGATATACCAATCATACCTACACTTCTAGGATACTCTATACACTGTAGGTACTAGGATACTCCTTAGTATATTAGATATCAAAATCACTTAGTATGACACAAATATGAGTGTGCATTTCATATAAGAATCTAAACATAAACTACATTCTTGGAAATAATATCAATCATGTTAGCAGACCACCTATTCATGCAACTATCTCAAACTGACAATTATTTTGAGTAACCTCTTTCATTTCTATCGATACATGCCAAAAATACTCTTTACCACATATAAAATAACACTAATATCCCTCTTTTCATCTCACACTAATAACTCACACACACACATACACACACACAATCATATATATAGAAATACTAATATAGTATTTTAAAACTCTCGACTTTGAAGAGTCATTTCTGTGTCAGTGTATATGACTCTCCTTGAAAGCTTTCTTATTTGGTAGTAGACGACACTTAAGTATGCTAGTGTTTTTTTTACCTTCGAAATAATTACTTAATTGATAATATTGTGTACGAATATTGTGTCGTGTCAGCATGTCGTATCGTGTCTGTGTCAGCACATCAGGAGGAGGGAGATAGGGTTAGGGTTTACCTGCCTTGGTCGGAATCGGGTCGGGGTCGGGGCTGGAGCAGCGGCGGAGGGGACTGGTCGGGTCGGCGTCGACGAGGAGACTCGACGGTGGAGGAGCGGTGGAGGGTCACCGATTGAGGGGAGAAGAGGACACCTGCGGGCGAGCGGGGTTGCGGGGACAGGGAACGAGGGAGAGGGCTGTCGCCGGAGGGAGGGGTCACCGGGGAAAGGGGCTCGCCGGTGGGAGGGGGTTCCGGTGGGAAGGGGTCGCCAGATACGAGAGGGGGAAATATAGAAAGATTTGGGGCTCTCGAACGGGAGAATGAAATTTTGGGTAAAAAATGAAATCGATCGGGCCAGCAGAACCCTATATGAAACGTTTTAGCAACGTCATTCTGAGCCGTCGGTAACTGTCGCTAATATCAGTAATATTATCGACATTTACCGACGTATCCGTGACGTACGTTTTTTTATACAAAACGTAGTCGCAATACGTCGTCGAACGTCGCTAATATTAGTGATTTTAGCGACGTTCACCGACATATCCACGACGTACATTTTATAATACAAAATGTAGTCGCAATACGTCGATGAACGTCGCTAATTTTTACGACCTGCACCCAGTGCAAGGGCACGAGAAGTGACGAACTCCCAGCCTACACCGCAGTGTCGGCGGTAGAACGATGTCCTGGGTCACTATATCTAATACAGTCTAGAATAAACTCCGAATGGAGAGTAAATAATAAGTAACTCAATCACAATACTAAGATGGAATAGAAGAATGAATCTCAAGAGAGTCACAGAAAAAAAGTCTAGGTGTAAACCACCAGAATAAATCTCAAGTACAACTCATTAAGTCTCAAACAGAAATACAAATAAAGTACTAAAACACAGCTAAACTATGGGCAAGTCCTCAGCGACTGTGGGATCCTCCTGAGGGTCCACGTCGCCAGTGTCATCTAAGCCAATGCCTAATAAGTAGGGCAGTACTCCTCATCAATACCTGTAAAATTTTTAACATGCCCAGTCAGAACGGAACGAGCACATATCTCTCACAACAGTTCATAGCAGGAATGGACATATAAAGCAAGCTATAGAAAACTATACATGAATCGCTGTAAAGGAAATCAATAAGAGAGAGACTATAAAATAAGATATAATATGATAATAGAGAAATATAACCTTCTACGTGAATTAGAGCATGAATTGGTTATGTAAACGGTCTGGGTTACACATGGATACAGCTATGGAGTGCACATGGATACCTACTGGGGATAATGATCACATAACCAACTACACTCTCCCTGCCCCCAATCAATACACAAGGATCAATACAAGTTATGTTATTGCACATGGATAACAACTACTGTATACATGGAGCTCATATGGTCATGAGTGTGCATGAATAACATATGAGTGCACGTGGATAAATATGAATACATGGAGTAAATGATGGCCATGATAAAGTACATGAACATGACATACTCGATGTATCCGAGAGGATAACATCGCATGAAAAGATCCAGAGGGTACTAATCCGTGTGAACATCATGTCAGCATCAAGTATACTAGTCTATAACAAGAGAACATATCCAAAGAAGTATGAAAAGATCAGAGAATGTACTCGTCTGGCAAATCAAACTGCTGATGATAAGGTATAACTAAACTGGGGCAATGTAAACCTATTTAAAATACACACATGTCACAACCAAGTCTACAATATCAAGAAAAATAGCTACAATGCAAGACTACATGCTTCTAGGTCCATTTTGGTCAAAGTCAACCCTCGGTCAACTCTGGTCAAACCTGGTCAACGCTGGTCAAACCTGGTCAACGCTGGTCAAACCTGGGTCAACTAGTCCGTCTACTAATTTCCAGGTCATACACAAAATTCTAGGTCATTTGGAGTTCGTTTGAGTTGAATTTGATCAAGTTTGACCCAAAGTTGACTTTTGTCAATTTGGTCAACTTGTCAGCCAATTCGACTAAACTAAGCTCGAAATGACAAACCAAATCTGTCCTAGGGCTCCTATAGTCATATACACAACTACAATCTAATCTAAGAGAATTAACAAGCATAAATATATATATACATATAGGTATATACACACATGTGTATATACAATACAAACAAAACCCAAATCTAACAAAAAGTGGTGTGTGCATGTGTATGTACTAGTGCTTACCGAAATAGGATAAAATCTGAGATTAAAACAGTAAAACGCAACCATGAAATTACTCAAAATAATATACTATTTATATACATATATACAAAGTAAGAAACTACATATATATAGATATATCTATATACACAAACGTTTAAATGGAAGATACGAAATGATGCGAGATAAATAAAGAGTCTAAAATCTGGAAATATATCTCCCTCGACCCATTCGCAATATAAATACATTAGGAATGGGTTTCAACGGAATTATATATATATATATATATATATATATATATATATATATATATATATATATATTTTGTTTATTATTTTTTTTTTTTAACCAAAACAAACAATTTTATTGAATCAGAAAGTGGTGCTCCAAAGGAGCAATACAAGCGGTATATATATATATATATATATATATATATATTTTATATATATATATATATATATATATATATATATATATATATATATATATATATATTTATATATTTATATATTTATAAATATATATATATATATATATATATATATATATATAAATATATAATATATAAATATATATATATATATATATATATATATATATATATATATATATATATATATATATATATATATATATATAAAGCTATATAGAAACACATATATTCATAAATGATGGAAAAATTATGAAACAAAGCCAAAGGTTGGTTCCCACGAATCCGAAATCTCATATAAGTCCCGTAAACTCAGATTTAAAAGCTAAGAAGCTGAAAAAAAAAAAAAATCAAAATATCATATTAATTCAAAAATCGAAAACTAAAGAAAAATAACCCAATTCACACAACGGCCCAAAATCCAAAATACACCAAACGAACCCACGAAACTTGGCGTACACGTTGGCCTCGACCCAGTGATATGTTCGTATACTCTCGGGTTCGAAATCGTGTCCGTGTCGTGTCCACAGAACGCGTATCGGAATTTTTTGATACCGCGTGGTACGCGTGCGTTCTCGCTCGTTTCAGCGTCGCACACGCAACGAAATGCCACGTGCTTGTGCACATAGCTAGGGGGGTCCTGGGGTAGGTCTAGGACACGATGACACGGCGACACAATGCGCCAAAGCGGCGCACGCAGCCCCCGCACCCGCGCGGCCTGCTGCGCGCGCGCGTGCCCGCGCGCCCTCGTGCGCGTGGTGCCGGCCTCGCTGCTCCCTCGTCGGGCCACTCTGCCACTTGGGGTTCGTCCTACGGGTTGTCTATGTCTAGGTCAACATGTTCCGGGTCCTGGAACGGGTCTTCGCTGTGGCGTGTGTGCGCACGAAGTCCGTCTCCGCGACAAAAAGGACAGGTTGAATGCACAATGGCTGAGCGGTGCACGCGCGATATCTCCGCGCTCGCTCAACAAAAAGTCATAAAATTTTACGAGCATGAGGAAAGAGGTTGCCCCCACATGCTCACAAATTTTCACGCAAAAATATGCTCTGTGCATCGCGCAATCACACGCGGACAGCAGGGCACGCACGGCCTCGTGCACGGGATCCGTGCACGTACGTCCGTTGCCCGAAACGCCGCTGAAACGATGTCAAACCCAAAACCGTCTTCATGAAAGTTTATTAAAATCATATTATCTAAACATCCATGAAGACAAAAACGAAAAACAATAACTTTCTATCCTAAGCGGCATTTCGTCGAACACGTGTCGTAAGGGACCGACACGGGCTCGATACCTCCATCAAACGGAGTCGAAATCCCACCAAATTTCGTGGGCAAGGCTAGGGAACCTATATGGATGCAAAAATGAAGAAAAAACTATATTTGCAATGGTAGATTAGGGTTTTACCTATTGAGTGTCAAAACTCAATGATCGGGGCTCCTCGGTTGTCGTGTCGGCCGATTTCCCTCCAGCAAAACCCTCCATCTCCACTCCAGAAATGCTCCAGCAGACCATCCTTTCCTCGACGAGCGCAATGGAGTTCGTTTGGGAAGAAACGGACTCCGGATGAAGAAAATAGGTGTTTTGGAGATATGGATCTTTTAGGGTTTCTTTGTGGAGGCTCACAATTTTCACAAATAATGAAAAGAGGAGGGGGTGCTGCTGTGTTGGGCGGCCAAGGGGGGTGTCTAGGGGTTAGGGTTTCACTTGGGCCATCTCCTACTGTCATGACCCGTACCCTAGAGTAAGGGCACGAGACGTGGGTACGTCCAGCATAGGCCGCAGTGTCGGCGGTAGAACGCTGTCCTAGGTCACGTCATCTAACAATATAATACTGAATAGTTTATACTCCCCGATTGGGGGTGACATAGCAGAAAGTAAACTCAATCACAACTAAGACAGGAAGATAAGATGGAATGATAGATAGATAAATACTGCTGAAAGGGAAGGAAATCCACAAGTACAAACAGAGAGTCTAAGTGTCTAAGATAAATACATATCCCAAGTACCAAATATATACAATCATCCAGAATGAAAATGGAAGAAGACATCCTAGTCTTGAGGAGTGTCGTCCACAGCTAAAGGCTCCTGCTGCTGGTCCAAGTCTGTACTGTCATCTAGGGTAGCCCCATAATAAGTGGGACAGCCCGCCTCGTCCTCATCCTCTGTAATATTTCAACAGGTCCAGTCAGGACAGGAGCGAGCACAATACATCTCAACAAGTCATAACAGGAAAGGAAATATAATCATGCTAGAGAATAAAATACAGGAAACTGAAGAACAGCATAATATAAGAGAAAGACAGTAAGTAAATATCTATGATATATAAAAGAGAGACAGTAAGTAATATCTATGATATATAAAAGATAGATAGTTAGTAAATATCTATGATATATAAAAGAGAGACAGTAAGTAATATCTATGATATATAAAAGAGAGACAGTAAGTAAATATCTATGATATATAAAAGAGAGACAGTGCTAGTGATTTAGAGTACAGACGAACATGTGAATGGCTTAGGACTGATTCATGACTACACTAAGAGTGATTCATGACTATACCACTTTTGGATATTTATTCACATGACCATTCATACTCCCCCGTACCCCAATCAATACACAAGGATCCAGTCAAGTTACGTTAAGATTCGTGACTAAACTACTAAACCGTATAGGGTGATTCATGAATTGATTCGTGAAGGCTCGGTGATCATGAGAGTACATGAGTCACTAGCTGATTCCCGAAGATTCATGCTAATAGAAGCATAAGATACGTGATGTAAGTGAAACACACTGGACAAAAGTATCTGATGCTCCCGAGAAGGATAACATCTCATAAAGGGATCCATATAGTACTAATCCGTGTTACCAACGTGTCAGCATCAAGTAAGATAATCTAAAGCATGAAATATAATCCTAAATAAGATATGAAATGATCAGAGAATGTACTCGCCTGCTATCTGAGTTTCCAACTGAAATATACTGTCCGAGGAGAGGTGTCTGGCTCCTAATCAGAACAGCACAAGTCACAACAAGTCCAGAATGATAAAGATAAGCACTACAATGCATTCTACATGAATCTAGGGCAAACTAGGCCAAGGTCAACTCTTGGTTAACCCTGGTCAACTAAGAAGTCAAACCTAGGTCAACTATGGTCAAACTAGGTCTATCAAGTCTAATCTAGTCTAACTAGTCTATTCTAGGCCTAATAAGACTAAACAAGCCTAACTAAGCTCTCATTAGTCTAACAGACACAACATACGCCCAATACCACATATAGACTATGTATCACTATTCACATATGAATGTATATGCATATCCACATATACAAATAGAAATGTGCCTAGCACATTAGCTATCACACATAGGAATACCCATTACATCCTACACTACCAGCTACACATAGGCTAGTATATCTATTTACCCACATATACAATATATGTATAATGCACATACACATGGATTAGGAATTATCTATATACATAAATGTGTGTGGATATATATATGTGTAGACATGTGTGTGTGCATATGAGATGTATCAATGTGTGACAGGAAATGCAAGGCGGTGTATACATTATGAATTGTGTGTGTGTGTGCTAGAGGGAAAACATGTGTGGTGAACATGTGAAAACAAGATTCAATATCAGGCCTAACAATGACAGTAAAACAGTGGGGAAAATCAGGACAGTGTGTGAGTGTTTGTGATCCTGAAACAGGAATATAGGTGTGTGTGTATAGCTTAGGGTCTCAAATCATTACAATGGCAGGAATTTTAGAAGTTATGTGACTGAAATCACAATAGTGTAGGAAGTGTATGACAGGAATATAGATAGGTGACAGTGCAAGGATGGGCAGGAAACCAATTCAGTTTCCAGATTATTCTAATCAGTGAATAAATTATAGCACAGAGAATCAGTTAATCATCTAATCAAATTCTCAGTTCAAATCAGGGAATCACAAACTCATGCTACATTCTCAAGGAACAACAGTAACATTCAATTAGAAACTCAATAAAAAACTAAAACTGGGAATTAACTTCAATGTCTCAGGATTTCCAGATTTACATATTAAGGAATGAATGAATGAATCTCAGGTTTGTGTAGATATGTGTTCACCTATACAACATGTTAATAGTGATATGTAGTACATGTGTGTACAGGAGACAATGACAGGAATTTTAGTGTGTGTCATGCCACAGGGTTGTGTGTTAGCAGGAAACTGGAATCAGGTTCACAGGTTTAAATCAGTCTAAACAGTGAGAATATTTGCAGTTATTTAGAGGACCTGTGTGTTCAGTGTCACAGGAACATACAATATGTGTAAGTTATAAATGTGTGTGAAGAGAGGAACTTGTGTATGTCAGTGTCACAGTATTTCTAACATCACACAGGTTCACAACCCAAGTGACAGGGTGTGTCAATGACAGTTCCACAACAGTGAATAACTCATGAATTCAGACATTTGGAGATTGACAGTTCAATGTTTGAACAATCTAAATTGAACTAACATTCAAACCAAAATCAGCTATGCATTGGTTCAAACCAAATCGACAATTACCACTAATTCCCATATTCGAAATCCCATTCAATCAATTCTTCCCAAAAATGATTCCCTACATCTAAACATGATATTTTATGTGTAGTAAATTAAATCATCACATAATATATGATATTAAATCATTAAATGCAAATCGAAACAGGAAAAAATAGTGAATCATTTCACTAATACTTAACAGTATCAGAAATTTGGGGATATTCCTATTTAACATTCGATCAGCCATAAAATGATAAAATGTAGGTAGTTAGTTAATAACTGATATGTGCACGTGTCATCCTTGTAGTATCGTGTCCAATAACACTAGACACAAGTGTCCAAACCAATGCACATATACGCACGAGACTGGCATGAGCTCGCGTGACCAGTGCACGTGTCCGCACGCACCCGACACACAACCAAGTGACACGAGAATTGGGGAGTGTCGTGTCAGACACTGCCCCGAGCTCTGTGTCAAAGGACACGCACCCACGTGTCCAGAATAACCCACACGAACCCACGAGCAGCAGGACGCTGCTGTCCACGCGCGCAGGCGTGTCCCCGAGTCCAGTTCGACTCCAACTCGACACGAAACCAGCTCAGTCGCTTAGAAACCTATAAGAGACACCAAGACACGAATTCCTATTCAAACACTTCTCGAAAAATCGATCGAAATGCCCTTTGTGGCATTTCGTCGAACACCTGCGCACAGAACTGATACGTGTACGATACGGACACGTACAGGACACAAAAATCTACAAACTCTATTCCTACAGGACCAGGACACCTAGGGCTAGGTATATATGCAAAGAAAACTAAATTTCATTGGATGGATTGGAATTTACCTATGGTTGTTCTTCAACGCAAAAAGTCTCTTCCAAGGAGTTCTTCAAAGCCACCCAAATCCTTCAAATTGATTCAAATCTGAGATTTGACTCCACAATCAGCAAGAGAACATTGATTAGAACACAATAGAAGAAATCCCAATAAAAATGGAGTCCTATTGATTAAACTATGAAAAAAAATAATAAAGGCTCACCTAGTCTTTAGAAAAAATGAAGAACTAATTAAAAAGAGGCTCACCTTCCTAAAAAGATATTATATAGGCAAGAGGGGTCTTGGCTGGCCACTTTAGTTAGGGTTAGGATTTTTAGGTTGCATCCTTGGGCTAGGAATGAATCGAGGCTAATGGGTGGCCTACAATCTAAGGCTCTTTCCTAGTTAAGTTGCAAACCACCCCCTTAGCTAAACATGACTCAACCACTTAACCAATACTAACTAATTCTCAAAGTGGCTAACTAAACTAGTTATGGCTAATCTAGGTTAGGTCCAATCTAGGTTAGGCTAACCAAAACCACATAGCAATAAATAAACTAGTATTTAAATCACACATTCAAATAAATCATTTTAAATTCCTAATAAAATATATTAAATTCAAATTATTTAAAAATGACAAAAATATCCTCAAACTAAAATGATAAATGAAATACCCTCATCACATGACTAGGCTCTAGGGTAGACAGTCTCTACGGTTTCACTAGCAAAACACCAAAATCACAAGTCATGATTTTAAATAGTTTTAATATGATTAAAAATCACCAAAAATCATATTACTATTTAAATATCATAATTAAATAAATTAAAGTACAAAATTTCAAAATTACCCTCATTTGGAAAACTGAGTGTTACAATCCTGCGGAGGTACGTCACCAGTATCGACTCCAGAACCGTATACCTTCGAGTCGGGTAGTCCTCGTCTCTAAATAAGCCTTGAGAGATCACCAGGTCCTCAGAGGACTGTTTTCCATAAATAAATTCACTTTATTTATTTTGTATCTAAGAAAATTATAACTGTAGGAATCTAATCTAGAAGACGATTACTTTATCCCTTGGACGATGCGATGAAGAAAACTCGAACTTTGAAGAACTTGGACAACAACTGGGCAATCTCTCTGTTCTCTCTGAAATTGACTGTAGTGTCTGATGAAGATAAAGAAACTCTCTTTTATAGAGTTCAGGATAACTGTCCTTAAGCATACGCTCAGGTAGTTACTTGACGTGTGCATAACTGCAGGGACGCGTGGCAAATTCTGATGGAGACACATTAGCGTACGGTTGAAAGTAGTGGAGCATATTCAGGAGAGATTGATGGCATGAATGCCACGTTGCATAACTTCTGAAGAAGTGGATAACTGATTACAGGACACGTAAGAATGTGTGTTAACTGCACGTTGAAAATCATCCTGGACACAACTGCTGTGATACGCTGCTTTAGAAGAAGAGTCATACGCTAGCTTTTAAAGGCACATGTCTTGCATACGCTGACTTGGACAGCGTGGAACCATATAAAGCTGATACGCTCACATTATTGACAGGGAGTCGTATGGAAACTATACGCTCACTTGACAAGGAGTCGTATGGAATCCATACGCTCACTTGGTTGGCAACGAGTCGTATGGAATCCATACGCTCACTTAGTTGGCAGGAGTCGTATGAGATCCATACGCTCACTTAGTTGGAAGGAGTCGTATGTTTGAATAAGTAGACACGTGGCATGTTTGAATAAGTAGACACGTGGCCATCATCAATCTTCTTTGATACGCCATATCTTCCAATAACTGACAAAATCTTTTCGAGCGTCGTGACTGCGGATATGATGGCTGACAGACTGTCAAAACTGACAGTAATGATGGCTTTTACATTTATGAGAGATGCTGAACTGTCTTCGTAAAAGATAAAACCGACTCTTCGAAAACCTATACGACGGCTAGTCTCCATTGGACAGCTGTCTTTGTACGAAAGACGAAGTGTCAGATTTATCCTTTATTAAATACATGCTGTGCTATCATCTCAGAAAATAATAAAATATTCACTGAGCGTACGGCCTTTAGATGAGCGTATGGCCTTGACTGAGCGTATAGCCTTGAGCGTATGGCTTGGACTGAGCGTATGGCTTGGACTGAGTCTTATGTCAGCGTGTCATAATTTTCACACCCTACAAGACCCCCTTCAAAGTTTTCGAACTTTATGAATTTCAAAAGTTCGAAATTACTTTGAACTTTAAAGTGAGAATAAGTCCTGACACGCTGGCATGAGTTTGTTATCTTCCTCAATATCAGTGCAAATCTTTAGGGATTTTGTTTAAAGAATATCCGCCGTTTGAACTTCTTCCTTTCTTCTATAAATAGGTCTTCCAAAACCTATTTTATTTCTTTACCACAGCCTTTGCCTTCGAGAGAGAAAAGAGCTTTCAGAAACTCAAGATCTTTCTTCTTCTTCTTCATCTTCAACTCCATCTCCATTAATGGCACCCAAGGTTGATGCTGCTGCGAAGGGAAAGGGGAAAGCCCCTGAAGAGTCGTCTCATCCTGCCGTCGACACTGCTACCACCAAGAAGACGGCCAGTCAGCGTATTTTACGCAGTGAACGACCATTGAAACCTCTCTATAGTGAGGACGAAGATGATGAACAAATAACTATTCCCTTTTTAGGGCTCTGGTTAGAACAGAACTCAAAGAGCGTATCCCTCTTTAGGGTCAATACGTCAGCAAATACGCTTCCCTCTTTAGGGTTTAGCCGTATTCCATGTTTTTCGTTTTTACGAAAAATATGTTTGGAGCGTATATCTGTAAGATACGCGTATTTTTGATAGAGATATAAAAAATACACTATCTTAAAAGAATATGCTATGGCAATTTGTCTCATTGAGATACGCTAACTCCTGTGTTAGCGTAAATTTTTGATGATCATCTTGTCAACCATACGCTGATACGCTCAAACTGATCATAAACTGAACTTTTAAAATCATTCACTTAAGATAAACTGAGCATATACTGAACCTTGAGTCTGCCATACGCTTAAAGAAAACTGAGCGTATGCTGAACCTTGAGTGTGCCATACGCTTAAGGAAAACTGAGCGTATGCTGAACCTTGAGTCTGCCATACGCTTAGTAAAAATTGAGCGTAAGTTGAGCTGTACACTTAGTAAAACTGAGCGTATGTTGAGCTGTACGCTTAGTAAAAACTGAGCGTATGTTGAGCTGTACGCTTAGTAAAACTGAGCGTATGTTAAACTTTACCCTCTCTTGATGTTGAAGATTTATAATACTTTATTCTTCATTTGCAGTTGATATTCTGGCTCAGGAAGCAGAATTTGAAGGAAGTATGGGAAATAATTATAGAAGTGATCTATCACATGTTCGTTTTCTCCAATTTGACGGACCTTCCACAAGAATAGCTCTGTTGACCAATCAGGAAGATGATACTTTGCTGAACCTGATGAGTGGACTGCCGTTACAGAGTGTAGATGGTGTTGCCCATTTGAAGCCAGCATTCCTTTTTGGAGATGCTATTGACATGAATTCTCAGCCTGCTCTGGACAAAGTATCATACTGTTACTATAGGGATGGTAATGTGAATCAACCTATGTATTTGACTGGTTTGACAAAGAGTATCAACATAGCCCGTTTATTCTATTCGGGCCAGCAAAGACAAATGAAGTGGGATATTACTCCATCCCGACAAGCTAAGGCTGGGTGGATCGGATATCGTCAAGGGAGATTCCGCAGTGGTA
This sequence comes from Iris pallida, assembly GCA_029216955.1. Lineage (NCBI taxonomy): Eukaryota > Viridiplantae > Streptophyta > Magnoliopsida > Asparagales > Iridaceae > Iris > Iris pallida. The sequence continues at coordinate 3,372,815 of JANAVB010041018.1, forward strand.
CTGAACCACATGTCACATCTCTGCGAGGACTGCTACCTGCCACCATCCCTCCTGAGGACTCGGCACTACTGAAGCCAGTCAGAGTCTCAATTTTTGCCAATGAATTTGCTCAATTAAAGAATGCCATCTACCCAAAATAGTCAATGAGGCTGACTGGTCTAGTAAATCCAGAGAACACTAGATGGACTGCTCTAGTGAGATGGATTTTGCAGAACTTCGATGCACAGTTGAAGGCGATAGATTTATATGATGCCATTAAGTGTACTGCTTATGGTTTCAAACCAAACCCGGATCTGTTTTTGGCATTAGCGGAGAGATATAACTATCGGACCGGCACCTTCATGACCCCAAAAGGCGAGATGGGATTCGCCCTTCATGAAATGGCATATATATCTCAGCTACCAACAGCAGATTTGCCATATAAAGAATATATTCCTTTTGTTGATGAAATGAATAAGATTTCTGCAGCCAACCCACTAATTCTTTATGTATTTGAAGAATTAATGTGTTATTACAGCATCTGTAAAGCATTTTATAAAGGACAGGGTGGAGAAGGAGACTCCAACTGTCATTCTTCCAAATGGATGGCCTATTTATTTTAAAGCCGTACTGATGAAGTTCAAAAGAAGAAAAAGACCGATCAGTATGTCGGTAAATTCAAGCCTTTGAGTCAAGCCGAGATTAACAGATTAATCCGGGAGACTAATCATGACGACATTGTCGTCAAAGAAGACATTGACAGCTACAAGGCCGGTGATAGGTTAGAAACCTATATTAAGCAGGGTGGCCGAGAATTGTCCGTTGAAGGTTATCTGGCCGGATTCATATCTCTTTGGCTGAGGAAATTCGTAGTTCCTGGCACCTGTTCGGCAGACAGGATGCACAGAGGAGTCGCCTTCGCAGCAGTCCGTCTGGTTTTTGGGTATAAGATGGATCTATTAACGGCAATGACCTGCCGTCTGAATGCCGGATTAAGGGCATACACAGATAGGATGTTCGAATTAGCACGGAAGAGCCTGACGTCCTTTCCTCGGGTAGAAATGCCTTTTACATACTTGTTTGGATGGCTGCTTCTATATTTCGAATCTCTGATGAGTGCTGGGATGGCTAGGCCAGATGATACTTTCCTTGAAAGGTACAAGCACATACCGAAATGGAGATATGACACTTTAACCGATTGCAGAACCATCTTGAACAGGGGAGAACTATGGAGCTTCACCTGTGTTCCTCCACCTGTTGGTTATGAGACCATGCCCTTTTCGAGTCTTCGAGAGGCGACTAGTTTCCCACGTTTAGCTTTGAGACAATCTGGTTATGAGGCTCAATGTGTCTTCTTTGAACATCTCCTGAGTGAATTAGAAGCAAACATCCATAAATATTGGGAGATTAAAAAGGAGGACGTTAATTCTCTGACTGCAGCTGAGATTGCTCAATTGGAGAATGAAGCTCAAGCTCAGCACATTGCTGTGACAGAATTTCTCGCTCAGTCTTCCAAAGAGCTAATGGCGAAAGACAAAGAAATCATAAGTACTCGTCAGAATATGGAACGCCTAGAGCAAAATGAAGCGTCAAAAGCTGAAGAACTTAGAAAGCTGAGGGAAGAGCTAGCTCGTATTCAGGAGCAAATTGCCTCTGTGGAAACAGAACAATCAAAGATTGCTACTGATCGTAAAACTACAGCTGAACGCTGTCAAGTTTTACAGCAGGAGCGAGAATTGATGCAAACTAATCAGATTGAGGAGACCAATCGTCGTAGCTCTATTATTGTAGAATATGACCAACGGATGATTGGAGCAGAAACAGCAGAGCGAATCAAGAAAGCTCATGATGAAAAGATGAATAATGTAATCGTTCGTATTCAGGAGATCATTACTCCTCCTAAATAATTCTTTTACATTTATCATGTATTGAAGTTTTGATACCCATTTGTAATCATTGTTCTGATTTTGATTGAAATGAATATCTTGGCTTGATTTCAATTCTGTGGATAATATTTTTGTAGAAAAACATGTTCAGAGGTAAATAATACATGACATATTTTAATAGAATAGAATATACAAATAAACTTTGTAACTCTATCATGATACTAAACCAAAGATAATTTAGTTTAATACTGATTAGAGAAAACAGAATTCAGATATAAAGATATCTTTAGATTCTATTTTCCATGATCTTTGGACTCGGAAATCAAAAGACGAGATATCATTTTCAGAGAATAGAAAATATGATACATACTGAGATAGAAAATTCAGAGGTAATATGGACATGATTTTCTATTCAAGATCTTTATTAAAACCACTGGGGATCTAATAAAAAAAAATATCAAATTCTCTGGGAAGATGATACATGGTGGAATATCAGTTTCCTCTGGGGATAACGATATCGAGATAACTTTTGTAAAGAAGAATTAACTTTGATTTCACATTTGCTGGGGAATGATGAAAATATTATACATAATATTTCTTTAAGAATTTGTCATTGATAGGCATCATCATGACTTTTCCATCCATAGAGGCAAGCTGATATGCTCCGTTAGAGAAGACTTTGTTTACTACGAATGGGCCTTCCCATTTCGTATCAAATTTGCCTTTGCTCATATGTGTCATGGTCATGGGACGTCTGACAGTAAGGACCAGTTCTCCCTTCTGATATGCTCTGACTTTGACTTTCCGGTTAAAAGTTTTTAAGATTCGGGCCTGATAAAGCTCGATATTTTGTTGAGCATACAATTGTTTTTCATCTAGAGCTTCCAATTCTTGAAGTCGAAGACGATCATTGTTTTCTGTTGTAAGTTCATTGGAGATTGCAATTCTCAGAGACGGAATCTGGATCTCGAGAGGAAGAACAGCTTCACACCCATACACCAAAGAGAAAGGCGTACATCCGGTCGCATTGCGAACTGTGGTGCGGTAGGCCCATAAACATTCACCAAGCTTCTCGCTCCAGTTGCGTTTGTTGGAAGAAACAAACTTTTTCAAGAGTTTGATGATTGTTTTATTGAAAGCTTTTGCCAATCCATTAGCTGCTGGATTATATGCTGTAGAATAAACCGTAATCAGTTATTGCTAGAATAAACCGATGTCCTCTTGATGATGGTGGGTTGATGGGACCAATGACGTCCATGCCCCAAGCTTCAAAGGGCCATGATGCCGCTGTTGGGTGTAAGAACTCTGACGGTTGATGGATAAAGTCTGCATGAATTTGGCAGGCTTTACATTTCCGAGCATATTGAATAGCGTCAGCCACCATCGTGGGCCAATAATAACCCATACGTCGGATACGATCTTGAAGTTTAGGACCTGGTTGATGAGCTCCGCAAACACCATCATGTGCTTCACGGACTATCTGTTGTGCTTCTTCACCAGCAATGCATCGGAGGAGAAGACCGTCGTAAGACCGACGATATAATGTTTTCGTCGTATGATTATAATAGAATCTGAGAGATCGACGCCGGATAGACGCTGCTTCACTTGGATTATCAGGAAGTATATCATACAAAACAAAGTCTAGAAACGGGCGTCTCCAGTCTTCAGGTATGGCTTCTATTTTATTAGAAAAGACATATTCCATAGTAGAATCGGAAGAAGACGAGGACATGTTGTCAAACTTTAATCCAGTATTAAGGTTGAGAGAATCTTTGTCTGGTTTATAGGGAAAAGCCAAGGCCAAATTATTCTCAACACAGAATAGTTCTCGGTTATAAACCACTATCACTTGCTGACGTCTGATTGGTATAGCTAATACAGCAGCAAGATTAGCTAAAGCATCAGCTTCTGCATTATAGGCTCGTCGAACATGTTCAATAAAGAAACCTTCAAAAGATGAGGCTATAGAGAGTGCTGTTCGATGATAAGGTATCAAATCCTGATGACGAACTTCATACGTTCCTCTGATCTGATTGACAATAAGCTTGGAGTCTCCATAAACTTCCAAATATTGAATATCTAGATGTTTAGCAAGTTGAAGGCCGATGAGCAATGCATTGTATTCAACTACATTGTTTGAACATGATTGATCTAGAGAATAAGCCCTCTGAATAGTTAGTCCTTCTGGGGATACAAGAACAATCCCAACTCCGGCGACAATATCGTCGTTAGGACCCATTCTAGATGCTCCAACAAAGAATAGATGCCAGGTAGGAATTTCTTCAGAAACTAGATTTGAATCCAAGACTTCATCAGGAATCTCATCATATAATTTAGAATCTTCTGGAATCGCATGAGCAGCCAGAAAATTAGCAAGAGCCTGTCCTTTAACTGACTTCTGAGGAACATAATGCATATCGTATTGAGCTAACAAGATTCCCCAATTAGCTAGTCTGGAATTGAGAATACCAGGTTTCTTCATCATAATCCTGATGGGATTCACTCTGGAAATGACGTGAATCGTTTGACCGATAATATAATGTCGCGTTTTCTGAACAGCAAATATTAATGCTAAGCATTCTTTCTCGATTGGAGAATAACGCGGTTCAGCACCTGTCATTGTGCGACTGAGATAATAAATAGCCTGTTCATGGCCATCTTTATTTTTCTGGGCAAGTAATGCACCAAGAGAATGATCCATGGCTCGAACATATAGAAGGAATGGTATTCCCGAGACGGGAGGTACCAAAACTGGAGGGTTCATGAGATACTGTTTAATATCGTCAAATGCTTTTTGACATTCTTCGTTCCAAACGAAAGATACACCTTTCTTCAGAAGTTTGTTGAATGGTCTGCAGCGTCCTGATAAGTTGGAAATGAATCTCCTGATATAAGCAATTCTTCCTTGAAATCCTCGTAGCTCTTTTAAGGTGCGTGGAGGACGCATCTCTTGAATGGCTTTGATCTTCTCGGGATCCACGTGTATACCTTTAGCGGTAACGACGAAGCCGAGAAATTTACCACTAGAGACGCCCAGGAAGGACTTAGTAGGGTTCATTTTAAGTTGATGTTGACGCATTAAATCAAAGATAGTCTTCAAATCTTGGATATGATCCTCCTTTCGTCGACTTTTGACCGCAATATCATCAACATAGCATTCGACTATTTTCCGAAGATGTTCGCGGAATATAGTGCTCATTGCTCGCTGATATGTTGCTCCTGCATTCTTGAGACCAAACGGCATCACTGTATAACAGTATGTACCGATCGGCGTTCTGAAGGAAGTGTGTTTTTCATCATCTGGAAACATTTTGATCTGGTTGTATCCCGAATACCCATCCATGAATGACATTCGTTCGAAACCACATGTATTGTCGATCATGACATCTGTAATTGGAAGAGGAAACTCGTCTTTAGGACAAGCTGCATTGAGATCGCGAAAGTCTATATAGACCCGGATCTTGCCAGTCTTTTTAAGGACAGGAACGATGTTAGCCACCCATTCAGGATGTTGTTCCTCTCGAATAAATCCAGAAGCCATAAGCTTGTTGACTTCAGCTTCAATTGCATCCATGATGTCTGGACAAAATCGTCGCTGTTGTTGTTTGACCGGTTTAACATTTGGCATGATATTGAGTTTGTGCATTGCAATCTTTGGATCTAGTCCTGGCATATCCTCATAACTCCAGGCAAAGACATCGATATAATCACGAATAAGTTTAATCATGTCTTGTTTATCCGTTTCTGAAAGACTTTCGCTGATGAATATTGGTTTAGGGGACCCTTCTTCACCAACATCAATTTGGATCAGTTTATCTTCAGTAGGAGGTTCCCTCTGCTCAAACCTGAATTCCCATTGATTATCTAATCTTTGATCCCATTGTTCCGATTCGGGTGATATTTCAAAATTATCCTCATCTTCATCATTTTCCTGCGGGCCACCAACGGAGACCATATTGATGGATAAAATAGAGCGATGGAGATCGCCAATACTCGTGTCAGAATCCCAAGAGAGGGAATCAGAAGACTCAGATCGTTCGTCTTCATCGGATGGTGAATCTTCATGGACGATGTTGATAAAGAAAGTAGGAGCAATGTAACCTAAACCACATTTTGTCCTTCCGTATTTTAATGGAGGAATTCGAACAGGCATTCTTCTTCCTTTTCCATTATTGAGACTGGTTCTAAAGTCATAACCCATATTCTTGATGATATTTTTAGATTGCTGACTATAGCGACGCAGTTGTAACCTTCCAGTATCGTCGTTTGTGTCATCTTCTTCCAAGTTAGGAGGATTTTGGGATCCTTTATAAAAGAAGATTGGATTTTCTCCCTTCTTTCTAGCAGGGACCACGAAGTATGATTTTTGTATGGATTCCAATGATACGTCTGTATGAAGAGTTTGAACAACCCCTATAGTTAGTGACTCTAAGCTATCTAGCAATTGTAAATAACTTTGTACATGATTACAGACATTAATATACTGCAAAGGAGATGCTTCATTAATATTAAATACTGTATTTACAACAGAAGGCTGAGCCTTATCAGACTTAGTCAAATTAATGACAAAAGGGGGAGAGGAAGAGCGATCAGAAGTTTTGTTTCGATTAAGATCGATAACAAAAGGCTCAGAAGAGGTGAGCTCCCTTGAAGAAGATCGTAGATAAGTCGTACGTCCACTGACTGGAATGACTAGAGTATCTGGTCTAGCCTGAGAAGGTGGAAGGGGAGTGGTACGTCCACTGACAGGAATTATCAGTGAGCCTTGTGGAACTTGGGAAGACAACACAGTAGTACGTCCGCTGACAGGAATTATCAGTGAGCCTTGTGGAGCCTGGGCAGGTGATGAAGTAGTACGTCCACTGACAGGAATGTTTGCCATTAAAATTATTTTGATTGAAATTTTAATACAAACAGAACAGTGATACAATATAGGACTTAGATGTAGTCCTAGGAGTACACTTTTGTTTAAGCTGGGTCCTTAGTGCCAATGGAGCGAGTGGTAATGCGTTGACTCCGTTGACCGGCTGACGACGGTTATCGGTTCTCTGAAGGTGTTGATTGCTCTGGGTGCTGGAGCTTGCTGAGAGGAGAAAGACGTTGAGTGTCTAGAACTGCCTCTCCGGTGATTCTCTGTTGTGGATTCTCTCTGTGTTGTGAGTCTCCTGTGTGTGAAGGAGATGATCCTTCTATTTATAGTTTTGCAGGCTGGCTGCTCATGCGCGCATGTAGGATACGCCGGTGTGGGGACGCCACATGGAGGTTGCTGATGGAGGTGCATGGATGTTGCGCCCTGATCGAGGGGGAAAACTCTTCAAACTGCTGTTGTGAGCCGGCACGTAGCAGAGAGAAGATCTTTTCGTTGCTGAAATCTTGGATGAGTTGAGTCAAAGGACACGTGTCGTCGACTCATGGTTTGAAGATCTCGGATTTGGTGGAGAGGAGTGATCTGGTGGGCTGCACCTTGGATTGGGCGCAGGAGGAGGCTGCGGCTCATAACCTTTAGGAGTTACAAACTATTTGGGGCGCATGGCTTTTGAGGCGCATGCAGGCGACTTTCCTTCTGTCTTTCGGGATCAGAGAGCAGTCTGAGACGCATGGCTTTTGAGGCGCATGCTGATTTGGACGCATGGCCGTAGAGGCGCATGCGGTTGGTTGAGTGGCCACGTGGCAGTAGCCGTCGAAATAAAGTCATGATGATGCTGACGTTGTCGACGCTTCGTTTTCTGAACTGTTCAGACTTTGGGAGGCGTGCTGCCAACTCTGTCAGTTCAGCATTTAATGTTGGTGACGTTCGATGGACAGCTGAGTGGGCGCGTCGGTTGGCGTTCCACTCGGTATGGAGATGTGTGGGGGCGCACCCTCTGTAATGCGCCGAATACTGTAGGGCGCGTCTGTGTGATGCGCCTGATGCCGAAGGGCGCGTCCGTGTGATGCGCTGTCTGGCTGGCGCATCGGACATATCTTTTAATGATACGGCTGTCTCGCTCTTCGAGTGCTATAAATAGCCGTTTGGCTGAATTCGAGGCGTCCGGTTCATCCATTTAATGTAAATTCATTGCACGGAATTCGGAGGGCCATCCACTTGGCATGTGGGTTTGATCTGCCCGACCTATAAATAGTGGCATGGAGAGAAGATTTGCTTCTCATTCCCTCACGTACTTCCAACATGAACTTGAACATGCAGGTGCATTCTGTTGACGAAGTGCTCCCGAGGGTGAAGATAAGACGCTGTGTTGTCTTCGATGCACTTGAAGGTGACTGTTACATCCAAAAGACGGCGTCGAGGGCTTCCGAGGCAGGCGGAAGGTACCTGTTGCATCCAAAGATAGGGATGCTCGGGCCTTGTCTCCGTTATTCCGGAAGAGCCGTAGATCGGAATGGCGGTGCTAGGCTCTATCTTCCTTCAAAGTGGGGTTTGCCCACTTTGGTTGTGTTGAAAGCTGCTCATTTAGCCGCGGTTTCGATCACGGTCTTCCTTCGCCTTTGGAGGCTCTTTCGAAGCCTCCCCTGGCCACAGCATTTGCGGTGCTCTTCTCTTCCTTGGTTCCAGCCAGAGGGTTAAATGCTTTGCTTGACGAAGCACTTATCAGGTGAGCCTGGCTGGAAGAGCGGCACATAACTGGGCTCTGTTCGGCCAGGTGAGCCTGGTTGGAAGAGTTGCACATAACTGAGCTGCTGAAGATATGGTAGGATGCGCCTGGTTGGAGGCGCATGATGTCTGCTGCGCCTGACTGATGGCGCATGGTGGCTGCTGCGCTTATCTGGAGGCGCGTGGTAGCCGCTGGCTGTAGACTTAGGATCTTTCCTTTGTAGAAATTTTCCTTTGTACAACCTTTTCTTAGACATGTAATAGACTTCTGTATATAAAAGTCTTCTTTCGAATGTCTATCTTTATTGATCTTGCTGTGAAGTTCTTCGTCTGAGTTCTAGCGCATGTAGTATCTGGCACATGGGCTTTCTGGTTGTGAAATTCTATGCTTCTACAAGACCCCATTCAAAGTTTTCAAAACTTTTGAATAAGTTTTGGAATACTTTGAATAAGAAGCATGGAGGTCAGGGCGCATGATTTCTGGGCGCATGCCTGTTCGGGCGCATGCTCTTCTCAGTTAATGATGATGGTGCCTCGGTAACCGAAAAGATTAATGATGATCTTTTGGTTTTATTTGCTGCTATCCTTGCACAGAACCCGAGGCGACGGCTGAGATCACACGTCATCTGTTCACGCGTGCGACCAAGCCCTATAAATATGTAAGAGTTGGAGAGAGAAAGGGTTCTTCTTCTCTGTGCCTCTGCTTCTTTAGAGTTTCTTCTTCAAAACCCTAACTTCTCCTTCCTCGAGAGAATGGCTCCCAAGACTCCTCGCGGTGCTGCCGGCAAGGAGAAGGAGAAAGCGAAGGAGTCCGCCGATGAGGATGTACCTATCACTCTTGCGAATCTTGCCGACGTTCGTCCTGAGGTGACAGGTAGGTTTCGTCTCTGCTTTGGGCCCTGTGCCCTAACTGCCGACGCGTATAGACTTCGGTCTTTAATGATACGTCGAGGTTCTATCCTGCCGACGTGCATGGGTTTATACCTTTATCATGCACCGAGGTTTTAATGGCTGACGCGCATGGGTTTTATTCCCTGAAGATGCGCCGAAGCCTTTGCTGACGCGCATGGGCTCACGCTCTGATAATGCGCCGAAGCTCCAATGCCAACGCGCATGGGCTTACGCCCTGATGATGCGCTGAGACATGCTGACGCGCATGGGCCTATGCCCTGATGATGCGCCGAAGCAGATGCGCATGGGTTCATACCCTGGCAATGTGCCAGTCCGCTTGACATATTTTGTCTTTTTGTCTGACTTCCACTTTTGTTGTGCCAGTGTCGATGACGATCCCTTTGTTGAATGAGGTCCTCCTGGACGCTTCTCTTTGTCAGATGGGAGTTGATTTTGATGAGGCGGTGATCAACCCTGCAAAGGATGCTATCCTTCAGGACTAACCTCGTGAGAGGATGCTACAAATCCAGGTCCAGTTGCCGCTTTTCCTCCAGAGTATGATGGAGAGCGGTAAACTGAAGTCTGCTGATTCTGAAGGTGTGACTTTCTTAAAGCCTGCCTTTATGTTTGGCGACCGATTAGTCTCTTCCGAAGCGAAGATATTGAAGATCAGAGAAGACTGGTTCTTTGCTGCTAAGGGCATGATGTTATACATGCGGCAGGTTGACCGCCAGTTGCCACTGACAGCCTTTTATCGTCTAGCTTCGAAGAGAATGATGGGTTGGGAACTTACTCATTCTCAAGGAGGTGCCTTGGGGGGTTCCCTTTCGATTGACACCACCTCGAACCAGCGAGACACCTTGACCGCCTCACGAACCGGTTCTTCGTTCAGTTACCGAGCTTTGCGTGCCGGGAGCATCTATAGTGAAGTCCCAAATGACACGTTTCCCTTCAGTGCCCCGACTTTTGCAAATCGGATGCTGACGTCGAAGGTCACGTATCCGACAGCTGGTTTTAGAGTCGAAGGTTGGTGTCACTACATCCCAAAGTGGGACGAGTTGACCTCCTGGGTGCTTTCCAGGTTCAAAGTTGAGCTTAAAGAGATAGGGCTGACTGTCGCCATTCGGGCCACGCAGGCAGGCGTGGACCTCAATAAGCCGATGTTCCTTGCGCTCTTGGAGCTTTTCAACGCCCAGACTGGCAGCTTCTTTACTCCAGTGGGGGAGTTGGGATTGGCCCTTCATGAGATGTACGAAGTGTCCAAGCTTCCTTGGGGCTCGGAACCGTACGAGGAATATTTCCCATCAAATGAAGAGATCCAGGTCTTAGAAGATAAGGACCCGGAGATGATGGCCGTTTTCAAGGAGGTGACGAGCCATCATTATCTGATGCACCGGAGGGACAAGGGTAAGACCCAGCCTCACGTGACTGCTTGGAGGGACTATGTCTTCAGGCAGGATTTGGCGGATCCTTCGAGGATCCGGTTTGCGACTCCGCAGGGCTTGAAACCCGCAGAAGTGAGTTCTGAAATAACCGGCTGGACGAGAGGACCCCGCATTCCAATGAGAGCGGTAAGGATACGTACAGCTGTTTCTGGCACTGCGCGCACCGGATGTCATCTAAGGCAGTGTTGACGGCCTACTTGATGATATGGCTCCAGGATTGCATATTTGCAGGGGGATCCGGTACCGTTGAGAGGGTACATCGGAATCTCATTTTGCCTGCAGTGAAGTTGGCCTTTGGACGACCTTTAGCTCTCCTTCCCGCGATGGTGTGCAACCTGTTACGCGGTTTGAGGTCTTTTGCTGATGATGTGATCCACGAGAAAGGTAATAATGACAACTTTTCCCGGGCCGAGCTGCCTTTCCATTATCTTATGGGGTGGCTGATCTTACATCATCCGAATGTGATGAGTCCTGGCCCTGAGGAGGACCATGTCGAAGGAGATACCTTCATTCGCCGCTTCTACAAGAGGAAGTGGTCTTACACTGGCGTCCCCGTTTGTAGGAGGGTTTTGTCCTTCCTTCAGGGGTGGGAAATCGTGAAGGTTGGCCCGATCTTCAAGAATTTCGAGGCCGACCAGGATTTGGTTGATTCTGGCGAGGATGCGGTTACTTTGCCGAAATGGAGTTTTCGTTGGTTGCAGAGTATCCGGCCTTCGCACCTGGTCTACCGTAATCAGAACAGATGTTATCTGGAACCGTACTTGCCAAGCCGATTTGCTCGTCAATTTGGCTACACTCAGCTAATGCTGCGGAATCCCAGTAGCAGTCTAGGCTTCATTGGGAGTTTGCTGGATGGAGCCCGGGGCTGGCAGTATTATAACGCTGGATGCACTAGCGTTAAGTTTACCACACCAGTTCGCAATCCTCGTCCGCCAGAATTGGCGGGGTATCGGGCTGCTGCTGTGGCACCAGTGAAAGACCCGTCTGTCGGAAAAAGGCGGGCTGACCCAGAAGCTGGTTCTTCTATACCGAAAAGGTCGAGAAGGACGTCGACCCCGAAGATTACGGAAGCGCCACTTGTAACATTGTGGCGACTTATGTTCTTCTTCTTGTAGGGATTGAAGAAGAAGTCTCGTGCTTCGAAACCGGGCACCAGTAAGCCGAAGGAGGTGGCAGGCTCTTCTGAGGAGCGCATTCCACCAATGATGATGTCTCCTGTGGAGGAGGGTCCCGAAGATGTTCCCGCGGAGGTTTTAGTATCTCCTGACTTTGAAGTCGCAACAACTTCTGGGATAGTATCATCTGCCGTGGAGGCCTTGGACGCTGAGGGTCCTACAGACTCGAGGCATCCTGATGATGAAGTGGATTGGAGTTTGTCACCTTCTGGTGACGTCCCTCCAGCGTTGCAAGGGTCCGTTGCGGGGGCAGCAGAAGCAGTGAGGATAGAGGAGAGGGTTGATTCCCCTCCTGGTCATGATGAAGGGAGGTCGGCTGAATTATTGCCAAATCCTTCCTTGGCTTCAACCATGGACATAGAGATGGCTACCGATCAGGCGGTAGCGACAGATTTTGTCCCTGTAGAGGGACTTGAGAAGAATGAGACCCTTCTGCCGGTCTCGTCTCCTGGGGCTGGCCAGGAGATAAATGTTGATCTCCCCGTTTTGCCGGGGGAGGTAGCTGATGCTGATAGAACGTCGGGGGTAGAAAAGGTGGCCGTTGACGTCGGTGATTTCTCCGGGCTTGAGAAGGGTAAGGGTGTGGAACCCTCTGTTGCTCCTTCCACTTGGGGTACTATCACGACGCATGTGCCGGCTCCTTCTGTTCCTTCGGCTCCTCGGGCTAGCAGTCTGGCCCCTGTTGATGAAGAGCCTATTGCTGCCGAGGTTCAAATCTCTCAGATCAAGGTTGGCGGATCTTTCTTCGGTCCGCAAACTGTAGTAGCTCCCCCAACTCCTGCTATGACACCGCAGGTGCTGGCGGATGCCGACGAGTATGTGAAGTTCCTCGTCGAGGGAGTGTACAAAATAATGGAGAAAGGTGTATCTGCAGTGATGGATGCCAAGGGGAGCTTTGTGACAGCAAAACCTTTGGCAATGCCTTGTATCGAGCTGATCCGCGTTCACCAAGGCCATGACTATATGGCCGAAATTCTGGAGGTTTCGGTGATTGAGCTGGACGAGCGGCTCGCAGAACTGCAGCGCATCCAACGAAATGACCTCTCTGTCTTGATAGATGCAGAGATAGGGAAGTTGATTGCTGAAATCGAGGCTTCCCATCGAGCCGATGTGACCAGTTGGGAGCGTGAAGTGGCTGGGACTGAGATCGCGGCGGAGCAGTTGTCTCAATCTATGAAGAAGACGACGGAGAAGCGGGCTGCGGTGGATGCTAACATCGCAGAGGTTGATGCTCAGATGCGCCATCTTGAAGACCAGCGGGCCCAACTTTAACTAGAAGCTGATCGTGTCCTGACTGAACACGTGGCATTCAAGCAGGAGGAAGCGACTCTTACTCAGCGGACCCTTGCTTTGGCTCAGCAGCGACGACAGCTTGATGAGAAGTATGAGAGTAAAACTTCCGCTGAGGCTGTCGGATTAATGCGTCAAGAAGCTGAGCTCCGAGTCCAGGCGACTGTGGAAACTCGCACTGCCGACCTGAGACGTCGAGTCAAAGAGCTCTCATCCCACCCTGGAGAGGATCGGGGACTGTAGTTTCTCTTCTTTTTATGTGTTTTTGTAACTCTTGCTGGGGAAATAGCGTATTTCTGTACCCCCTTTTTTGAAAAATAAAGAAATACACTATCTTTTTTTTTTTGTGATGTGTTCATTTTTGATCTCATGAACTTGATGATTTATGTGGACCTATTATCTTTTGCGCACCTTGGTTTTTAGGTACAGATAATAAGTTTGAAGGAACCAACATGTTTGCTCAGAGGTAATGTGGACATGGCAATCATTAGGTTCAAATGATAGAATCTTCCTACTCAGAGGTATTTATGGACGTGGTAGGAATGAACCTGGGGGATACGCTGAACAACTCAGAGGTAATGTAGACGTGGAAGTTCTGCGATCAATGTACGACAACACAGGAGTTGTTTGTACGGGATGTTTACTCAGAGGTAATATGGACGTGGTAAACATGAAGGATAGCGTAAGCTCACGAAAATGTAAGGTTCCGTTTTGTAGGATGTAGAGAGACAACTCAGAGGTAATGTGGACGTGGTTATCTTTCTACGGAAGGATGCCACGGAACAGCTGGGTTCCGGAAGCGTTTGATTTTGTGAAAAGAGGTTGTTTGGGGAAATACATGTCTTGGAGGATGTCAAGAATAGTACTTCTTTAGGAACTTGCCGTTGATGGGCATCATGAACAAGTCCCTATTGGGTTTGGCGAGGCGGTAAGCACCGTTTGAGTATACCGTCTCAATGATGAAGGGTCCTTCCCATTTGGGCTCGAACTTCCCTGGTATCTTGTGAGTTAACACCATTGGCCTTTTGACTGCTAAAACCAGGTCGCCAACTTGGAAAGTTCTTTGCTTGACCTTCTTGTTGAAAGCCTGTGATATACGGGCTTGGTAAAGTTCGATGCGTTGTTGAGCTAGGAGACGCTTTTCGTCAAGTGCCTCCAGTTCCCGCAGACGACGACGTTGATTGTCTTCTTCTGTGAGTTTGTTTGTGATTGCTACTCGGAGTGAGGGGATCTGGATCTCGAGAGGCAGTACCGCTTCGCTCCCGTAGACCAGGGAGAATGGTGTGTTGCCTGTTGGGGTCCGTACCGTTGTGCGGTAGGCCCAAAGACATTTGCCGAGCTTTTCGTCCCAGTCGCGTTTGTTGGATGACACGACCTTTTTGAGCAGCCTGACGATAGTTTTGTTGAACGCCTCGGCCAATCCGTTTGCTGCCGGATTGTAGGCGGTTGAGGCCACGTTTTGAATGCGATTCTTGTCACAGAACCTGCTGAAAATGTGGCTGATGAACTGGGGACCATTGTCATGAATGATTCGCCTGGGTACTCCAAAACGGTAAATGACATGGTATTTGATAAAGCTGACCACCCTGGAGCTTTTTACTTCCGCTAGTGGGACTGCTTCTGCCCATTTGGAGAAGTAATCGATGATGGCCAGGATGAAACGATGTCCTCTTGATGAAGGAGGGGTGATTGGTCCTACAATGTCCATGCCCCAGGCTTCGAATGGCCAGAAGGCGACTGTAGGATGTAGAGGTTCAAACGGTGTATGTATGAAGTCTGCATGAAGTTGGCATGCATGGCACTTCTTAGCATATTCCACTGCGTCGGCGGCCATGGTTGGCCAGTAGTAGCCCATACGTCGCAGTCGATCTTGCAACTTAGGACCTGGTTGGTGAGCTTCGCAAGTTCCGTCATGAGCTTCTCGAAGAGCTTCGGCCGCTTCTTCGTTAGACAGGCATCGAAGGAGAAGTCCGTCGAAGGAGCATCGGTACAGCATTTTAGTGGCTGTATCGTAGTAGAATCGAAGAGAGCGTCTCCTGACTGAGACGGCTTCCTTCGGGTCTTTCGAAAGGATTCCGTAGACGGCGAAGTCGATGAACGGGAATCTCCAGTCTCGGACATTAACATCGGTGTTTGTCGGTACGGCGTGAGCCATTTGCAAACATAGGTTGTTTCTGGGACAAATCAAGTCTCGGCCAGTTACCGTGACATAGTGTTGAGTCCCAAGGGGCGCGGCCAATGAGGCTGCGAGGCCAGCCAGAGCGTCAGCCTCCAAGTTTTGTAGACGGGGTACATGTTCGATGAAGAACCCAGTGAAGGTTGAAATGATGTTCAATGCAACTTTATGGTAAAGGATCAAATCTCCATGGCGAACCTCGTATTGCCCCCGAATCTGGTTTATGACGAGTTTCGAGTCACCGTAGGCTTCCAGATGATCCACCCCCAGCTGTTGTGCTAGCTGGAGTCCCATGACGAGTGCATTATACTCAGCAACATTGTTGGAGCACGGCTTCGAAAGAGAGTATGCGCGTTGGATGACCAGCTGATCGGGGGAGACCAAGACTACCCCCACTCCTGCGATGATTTGGCCATTGGGGCCCATTCTTGAAGCGCCATCGAAGAACATCCGCCAAACGGGGCTTCCTTCAGTGACGTTTGATTCTTGGACTTCATCCGGGATGTCTTCATAGAGTTTTGAAGATTCTGGAATGGGGTGTGCAGCTAAAAAGTCAGCCAGAGCCTGACCCTTGATCGCCTTCTGCGGAACAAACACCATGTTGTATGGCGTTAGTAGGATCGCCCATGTAGCCAGCCGGGAGTTTAATGACCCTGGCTTCGTCATGAGAACTCTGAGTGGATTGACTCGGGAGATGACGTGAATTGTCTGGCCCGAGACGTAATGACGAGTCTTCTGAATGGCAAACACCAAAGCCAAGCACTCCTTTTCAACGGGGTTGTACCGGTGTTCGGCCCCGATGAGTGTTCGACTGAGGTAGTAGATTGCTTGCTCGTAGCCTGCATCGCTGTTTTGAGCCAGTAAAGCGCCGAGGGAATGATCCATGGCACGGACGTAGAGGAGGAATGGTTTGCCGACGACAGGTGCCACTAGG
The DNA here is from genome assembly GCA_029216955.1 of Iris pallida. NCBI lineage: Eukaryota > Viridiplantae > Streptophyta > Magnoliopsida > Asparagales > Iridaceae > Iris > Iris pallida. The sequence continues at coordinate 3,389,183 of JANAVB010041018.1, forward strand.
ACTGGCGGGCTTGTCAAGTAAGCCTTGATGTCGTCGAAAGCCTTTTGGCACTCCTCTGTCCAGACGTAAGGGACTTCCTTCTTCATGAGCTGAGTAAAGGATTGACATTTACCGGAGAAGTTTGCTATGAACCTCCGGATGTATGCCAGACGTCCCTGTAAGCCCCGAAGTTCTCGAAGGTTCTTCGGAGGGTCCATGTTGAGGATGGCTTTAGTCTTCTCGGGATCGACATGAATGCCTTTTGCCGTGATGACAAAGCCCAAGAATTTGCCGCTAGAAACCCCCAGGAAGGATTTAGCGGGGTTCATTTTGAGTTGATGTGCCCGCATGAGATCAAAGACCGTCCTCAGGTCCTGTAGGTGATCTCTTTTGAGGCGGCTCTTGACTGCGATGTCGTCAACATAACACTCAACTGTCTTGCGAAGATGTTGACGGAAGATGGTACTCATCGCTCGTTGGTATGTTGCACCGGCATTCTTCAAGCCGAAGGGCATTACTGTGTAGCAGAAAACACCTATCGGAGTCCTGAATGACGTGTGTTTTGCGTTATCGGGGAACATCTTGATTTGATTGTAGCCTGAATACCCGTCCATGAAGGACATGCGTTCAAAGCCACATGTGTTGTCGATCATTACATCGGTGATTGGGAGCGGGAATTCATCCTTCGGGCAAGCAGAGTTGAGATCCCTGAAGTCGATACAGACTCGTATCTTCCCGTTCTTCTTGGTGATAGGGACGACGTTGGCTACCCAGTCCGGGTGTTGTTCCTCACGGATGAAGCCACTGGTCAAGAGCTTGTCCACCTCCTGATCGATGGCATTCATGATGTCCGGGCGAAAGCGTCGCTGTTGTTGTTTGATAGGTTTGGCATCTGGTAAGATGTTCAACCTATGCATCGTGATCTGTGGATCGAGACCCGGCATGTCTTCGTAGCTCCAGGCGAAGACGTCAATATACTCTTTAGCCAGTTGGACTAAAGATTCTTGGTCTTCTCCTTCCAAGCTTTTGCTGATAAAGATGGGTTTAGAAGAAGACCCATCCCCGAGGTCGATCTGCTCGACTTCGTCTTCGGTGGGAGGTTCTCGTAACTCAAAACGAGACTCCCATTGTTCTCCTAGGCGTTGAGCCCAGGGTTCCTCTTCGAAGGGTTCCGGCGGTTGGTCTTCGCCTTCATCTTTCTGAGGTTGTGCCGATGTCATGTTAGCTGACAGCACTTTCCTAAAGACTGATCCGATACTGGTATCGGAATCCCACGTCGATGCTTCAGACGAGTGGGAATGTTCTATGTCTTCTGTGTCTGAACTCTCTGGAGTTGATGGCGGCGTGACATAGCCTAACCCCCGTCGAGTCCGATTATAGTAATCCTGTGGCTTTCCATTGGGCATCGAAAGCCGGACAGGGAGATGCCGACCCTTGCCGTAGTTTAGGCCTTTATTGCTTTTCAGGTCGTAGCCCATCTTTTGCATGATGCGCTTTGCCGTATCCGTATACCGATAGACTTGTACTCTGCCGGTATCAGGTTCAGGCTCGATTGACGGGAGGTCCTGATGACGCTCGACTTTGCTCGAGATGATGGTGCCTTCGTCTCGGCTTCGTGGGGGGATTATGAAGACTCCTTGAGACGGGGCCACTCGATTATGGTGGATGGTCGTTATTTATGTTTGCAACGACCGTAGAGCGTTGTCTAATGTATACATGGCATTCCAGTGTGGAAGACAAGAATAATTGAAAGACACTCTATTATTGATAAAGTACGAGATTTTATCCCGTGGGATTACATTGTCTAAGGAGGGTGCGTCTACATCAGCAGAGATATATTCGCCAAGCTCCTCATCTGTAAGCACTGGGGCCGGATGAGGAGAGTCCTCTACCGCTCTGACTTTGGGGTCTGAGAGGGTTATGTGAGCCCTCTCCGGCATTTTGGATGACTGCGGCGGCTTGCCTTTAAGACGCACCTTGAGAGGTGCCTCGGTTGCGCCTCTGATGAGTGGCGCCTTCCCTTGTAATTTTACCACCAGGGGAGCCGCTGTTTGAGGTGGCTTTCCCTTGAGGCGTATCTTCAGGGGAGCTTCGTGAGTCGGTGCTTTCCCTGATAGCTTGATGCTCATTGGAGGCGCCTTCTGGGGAGGCTTGCCCTTCAATCGGATTTTCAAGGGGGCGTCGGGAGTCATTTCGGGCTCCAAGTCCGGCTCTGTTGCCGTCTCTGCTTCATCATCGGCGTCGTTGGCTTCCTCCTCGTCAAGTGGCTTGTACAAGTCGGAATCGGTGAAGTAGGCCTCAATCCCTTTGAAGGGATCGATATCTGCAAACTCCGTCCGGATGACGCCGTTGGTGGATACATATTTCATGCATTGGTGGAACGTGGAGGGCACCACCATGTACTCATGTAACCATGGTCGTCCGAGTAAGATGTTGTAGTTGACCTCGGCATCCACCACATAACAAGTCACCTCAGTTTTGAGGCTGCCGATGTGACACTTCAGCCGGATCTTGCCCAGTGGCTCGCTCTTGCTAGCGTTGAAGCCACTGATGGTCGTATTAGAGGGCGCCAGCCGGTACATTGGGATCCCCAGCTTTGATAGCAGCGCCTTTGGAATGATGCTTAGGGAAGACCCCGGATCGATCTGAATCCTGCTCACCTTTACCGAACCGATGTACCCTGTGTAATACAACGGTCGGTTATATCGGTGATGCTTGAGCAGCATGTCTTGTTGGGTGAAAGTTATGTTTGGGATAACTTCATCCGCACAATGACAGTGTGCACAAGTAGTTGGGAGGTCTTCAGGCTGCTTGATTTGACTGAGAAAGGATTCGGCATCCTTCAGAGCTTCGCAGAGAGCTTCTCGGGAGTCCTTGGAGAGACGCAGGAGCTCGAACAAAGACAAGCGTGCAGGAGTACTGGCCAGTTGTGCCAGAATGTCAAAATTGTGGGGCTTGGCTAGCCCCGAAGCATTTTCTTTCCGCAGAGGTCTGTCGAAACGGGCCTCCACTTGCTTTTGTTTATTGGCTGCTGAGGGTTTGGATGGACCCTCCTTAGGGATGGTGCCAGGAGGCACCACTTCGGCGGCAGCTTCACCGGGATGGGAGTTCTGTTGTGCACGCGTCTGCACAGGAAGCGCCTCTTCCGTTGAAGAAGAGACCGTGCGGCAAGACTTGATCTTCCTGCCTTTTGCTTTGGAGGTAGGGCGTACCTCCGGTTGAGTTACCTCGGAGACGAGGGCGGGGTGAACCCAGAGGACCTCTCCTCGAGATGTGGTAAGTGGGACAAGTCCAATCACATTGTCACGGGTGGGTGGCAAGTTCACCACCTCTATTGTCGCCTTAGGGATGGGGACGACGCCATCTTGTGTGGTAGTCGGCGGCAAGGTGCCGAACTGAAGTGACACCACATTAGCTGACACCGTCTTCTCCTCGTAGTCGACGGAGATTACATCCGCATTGATCATGCGCTGGATGTAATTTTTGAGGACGTAGCAGTCCTTGGTCGGGTGTCCGATAAACCGATGGTAGTGACAGTACCTCGGGTTGTCCACTTTCCCGACTTCATCGGGCCGCTTCGGGTCCGAAAGCTTGATCTTGTCACCCTGCTTCAGTATCTCAAAGAGTTGCAGGGTGTCGTCATCATTGAATGAATAAACCTCCTTGGGTCTCGGTGCCAGTGGAGGCTTTTGAGTAGGCGCAGATGCGCCCTTCGAGGCATTAACAGTCAATGCCTGTTTTTCCTTTGTTTCTCGTCCGGAGTTGTTGATTGCGGACTTTTTCCCCTTATCGTCAAAGGCGGGGAAACTAACACCCAGAAGACGTGCATTGGCCGCCTTCTTCTCTGCAGCTTCAGCTTCGATGATTAGGGAGCTCCAGTCGGGAGGGGGAGTAGAGTTAAGCCAGAGCTTTACTGCAGGCAGCATGTTCATACTGCAAGCGGAGAGAAGCGCATGCTCTGGCATGCCTGGAGGTAGCCTGAAGCAGGCCTGACGGAAGCGTTCGATGAATGCCCGAACCGTTTCCTTGTCCTTCTGGCGTATCTCAATGAGAGACGCCATCGTCATGTCCTTCCCACCGTCGTAGAAGCGGTCGAGGAAGAGGCGTGTCAGGTCGTCGAAGGACGATATGGAATTATCGGGGAGGCTGCAGTACCAGTCATACGCCACCCCTTTCAGGGCCCCAACAAAGATGCTGGTGAAGAGCGCGTCCTCCTTCGGAAGATGCCCTGTCTGCGACTGGAAGTACGTCAGGTACCGTCGTGGAGAGTCCTTTCCGTCATACGGCGTGAGTGTTTGTGGTTTATACTTTGGAGGATAAACCACCTTGTTCCACTCAAGGGGATAAGGCTGGGGAATGCCCATCTTCTGGCGCTCCTCCTGCCTGTTCTTGGACTCGAAGCGCTCCCGCAGATCTTCGACCATTTCGACCACGTCCTCCGTGGAGCTAGGAGTCGGGGAAGGAGGTACCACCTGGAGTGGAGCGTTTGAGGGCTCCGACGTCCGGGGTGCTTCTGTGTCTGAGGGTGTCCGTTGGAGGGGCACACTCGACTCTCCATTGGCTCCTGGGTCGAGACCATTTGAAGGTGTCCTGATCAAGGCCGACCGTATCTCAAACACTGCTTGAGTCAGTGCTTGCATTGAGGCAGAGAGGGTTTTGAGTCCTCCCTCTAGCGAGTCTATGTGCTGGACAATGTCCTGTGGCGGCGCATCAGTCTCAAGATCACCCCCGGTCGTGTATACTGTCATGACACGGCCGGAAGTGGATGGATTAGTTGAGGCTTCGCTCTCAGCCTCGCTCTCATGTGGGGGAGTCACTTCTCCTGGTGTTTGGCTACCCCCAGCCACATTCTGGAGTTCATCTTCGACAGGCGCATCTGCAAGGGCCTGACTGCCCTCAGCTCTGTCTTGAAGGGCCTCTTCGTTTCCAGCACTACCCCCGGCGGTGTCCTGGAGGACATCGTCATTTTGAGGGGCTTCAGGGAGGCCATCTTCGCCTTGATGAAGATCCGCCGCAGCTGTGCTTTGGACATCTTCGTCTTCGGAAGGAGGCTCGACAAGGGTCTGGCTACCCCCAGCTTCCTCCAAGAACTTCTTCCTCGACCGAGTGCCTTCGAACACTCCGGAGGTCGAGACAGCTGCCTTGGTTTTTCTCGGCTGGCTTTTGGATGAAGACAAGGAATTGGCAGTCGTCTTCCGGACAGATGAGGAGTTGGAGATCACGTTGCATGAAGCAACCTTTAGCTCCTCTTCTGCTGACACCTTCGTCCCAAGGCGATGTCGGAGGGGTGTCGATGAATATAGCAGTTGGAAGACCGACTGCTTTGGCGGTACTGCCGTCTTGCAACAGCAGTTGATGGTGACCACTGCACAAGTGTGCCCCGTGAGAGGCGCATCGTGCTTGTTGGTTAACTCTCCTGACCGGCGCTTGTGAGTGATCACGTTGTGCAGGTCGTTGGAGGAGAGTGCTACCCTCACACCCCTCTCACGCGCATGGCAGGGCCAAGCGCCGGGGTGGTCGGGTGAGTGCTGCACCTCCTGATCTAATACCAAGCAGGCATCACGATCAGTAGTGGGGGAACCACAGCATTTGAAGTGACTTGAACGGACCTCAAACGCACAACCAGAGGAGGCACGGGAGTTCAAGACCACTGAGTTTGCCTCTCTCGGCTTGGTTGTGCACGCAGTGAATGCGCCCAAGCGAGATAAGGACTTTGAAGGTCGACTCGTTGTTGGTGCAGAAGCACTTGAGTCAACCTTGTACAGCTTTCCATCGGCAGCACGCGTGATTGTAAGCGCGTGCCTCTGGCCGGCTGCTGGCATAGCACGTTTGTGGCGCATGGCCCGTACCGCCTTAGATTTCTTCGTACCAGCCCGCTGGGGTGCATAGTACTCAGCATCCAAATTCTCCTCGCCATTACAGCGAGTGAGTCTGTCAAAGACAGAGGCTCTTTGTGGCACATCAGAAGTGATGTGCGGGGCATTGGCTACGCCCCTGCTCCGTCGACGTATCTTCCTCGCCTGAGAGGAAGATGGCTGAGGAACGTGGTCAGCCGTACGCTTCCCCGAGAGATGCGCTGCATCAGCGGGCACACCTTGACTGCTGAGGACGTCAGCAGGAAGGGAAGGCTGGACGGGCGCATCCCCTTCAACGGTGGTGCCCGAGGCATCGACTTTGCGTATCCAGACTGTGCGGGTCTTCTTCGGCTTCGACAGCCGCTTCGAAGGACTCGCACTTCCTTCAGAAATGAACTCCTCGTACGCCTGTTGATTGAGGCGCACTACCAGCGTCTTGTGGGAGGAGCCCACCTTCACGTCGTCGGCCTGTGACACAACCTTCTCGGTAGAGGAGAAAGAAGTCCCCAGCAGAGTCGCCAGCTTGTTTGCCATTAAAATTGTTTTGGTTGAAATTTTAATACAAACAGAACAGTGATACAATATAGGACTTAGATGTAGTCCTAGGAGTACACTTTTATTTAAGCTGGGTCCTTAGTGCCAATGGAGCGAGTGGTAATGCGTTGACTCCGTTGACCGGCTGACGACGGTTATCGGTTCTCTGAAGGTGTTGATTGCTCTGGGTGCTGGAGCTTGCTGAGAGGAGAAAGACGTTGAGTGTCTAGAACTGCCTCTCCGGTGATTCTCTGTTGTGGATTCTCTCGGTGTTGTGAGTCTCCTGTGTGTGAAGGAGATGATCCTTCTATTTATAGTTTTGCAGGCTGGCTGCTCATGCACGCATGTAGGATGCGCCGGTGTGGGGACGCCACGTGGAGGTTGCTGATGGAGGCGCATGGATGCTGCGCCCTGATCGAGGGGGAGAACTCTTCATACTGCTGTTGTGAGCCGGCACGTAGCAGAGAGAAGATCTTTCCGTTGCTGAAATCTTGGATGAGTTGAGTCAAAGGACACGTGTCGTCGACTCATGGTTTGAAGATCTCGAATTTGGTGGAGAGGAGTGATCTGGTGGGCTGCGCCTTGGATTGGGCACAGGAGGAGGCTGCGGCTCATAACCTTTAGGAGTTACAAACCATTTGGGACGCATGGCTTTTGAGGCACATACAGGCGACTTTCCTTCTGTCTTTCGGGATCAGAGAGCAGTCTGAGGCGCATGCTGATTTGGACGCATGGCCGTAGAGGCGCATACGGTTGGTTGAGTGGCCACGTGGCAGTAGCCATCGAAATAAAGTCATGATGATGCTGACATTGTCGACGCTTCATTTTCTGAACTGTTCAGACTTTGGGAGGCGTGCTGCCAACTCTGTCAGTTCAGCATTTAATGTTGGTGACGTTCGATGGACAGCTGAGTGGGCGCGTCGGTTGGCGTTCCACTCGGTATGGAGATGTGTGGGGGCGCACCCTCTGTAATGTGCCGAGTACTGTAGGGCGCGTCTGTGTGATACGCCTGATGCCGAAGGGCGCGTCCATGTGATGCGCTGTCTGGCTGGCGCATCGGACATGTCTTTTAATGATGCGGCTGTCTCGCTCTTCGAGTGCTATAAATAGCCGTTTGGCTGAATTCGAGGCGTCCAGTTTATCCATTTAATGTAAATTCATTACACGGAATTCGGAGGGCCATCCACTTGGCGCGTGGGTTTGATCTGCCCGACCTATAAATAGTGGCATGGAGAGAAGATTTGCTTCTCATTCCCTCACGTACTTCCAACATAAACTTGAACATGCGGGTGCATTCTGTTGACGAAGTGCTCCCGAGGGTGAAGATGAGACGCTGTGTTGTCTTCGATGCACTTGAAGGTGACTGTTACATCCAAAAGACGGAGTCGAGGGCTTCCGAGGCAGGCGAAAGGTGCCTGTTGCATCCAAAGATAGGGATGCTCGGGCCTTGTCTCCGTTATTCCGGAAGAGCCGTAGATCGGAATGGCGGTGCTAGGCTCTATCTTCCTTCAAAGTGGGGTTTGCCCACTTTGGTTGTGTTGAAAGCTGCTCCTTTAGCTGCGGTTTCGATCACGGTCTTCCTTCGCCTTTGGAGGCTCTTTCGAAGCCTCCCCTGGCCACAGCATTTGCGGTGCTCTTCTCTTCCTTGGTTCCAGCCAGAGGGTTAAATGCTTTGCTTGACGAAGCACTTATCAGGTGAGCCTGGCTGGAAGAGCGGCACATAACTGGGCTCTGCTCGGCCAGGTGAGCCTGGTTGGAAGAGTTGCACATAACTGAGCTGCTGAAGATATGGTAGGATGCGCCTGGTTGGAGGCGCATGATGTCTGCTGCGCCTGACTGATGGCGCATGGTGGCTGCTGCGCTTATTTGGAGGCGCGTGGTAGCCGCTGGCTGTAGACTTAGGATCTTTCCTTTGTAGAAATTCTCCTTTGTACAACCTTTTCTTAGACATATAATAGACTTCTGTATATAAAAGTCTTCTTTCGAATGTCTATCTTTATTGATCTTGCTGTGAAGTTCTTCGTCTGAGTTCTAGCGCATGTAGTGTCTGGCGCATGGGCTTTCTGGTTGTGAAATTTCATGCTTCTACAAGGAATTATCAGTGAACCTTCTTCAGATGATTTAACAGACTGCGGAGGAGTGATACGCCCTTTTACAGGAATAACAAAAGTGCCAACTTTTGCTATCTCATCATCATTATCCATAGCTTGCAAGACTTTTGAGTATTCATCTTTGTATATGCGAGCGTCATTGAAGTAAGCTTCAACTCCTTTGAATGGATAGAGATCTGCAACCTCCTTTTGAACTTCTCCATTATCATCAACATATTTGAAGCACTGATGAAGAGTCGAAGGAACGACATTATGTTCATGTAAGAATGGTCTCCCCAATAGAGCATTGTATGAGCAACCATGATTGTCGATGATGTAAAAAGTAACTTTAGTGCGAAGATCGCCTATTTGAAATTTGAGGCAAATCTTGCCCAAAGGCTCACTCTTTCCTTGATTGAATCCCAAGATGGTAGTGATAGTGCTGGAAAGACTATGTACAGGTATCTTCAGTGCATCTAGCATAGCTTTTGGCATAATACTGAGAGCAGATCCTGGATCAATCAGGAGATGATCAACCTTCATAGAATCAATATATCCTGTATGATATAAAGGACGGTCATGTCGATTATCTTCTAGCAGCATATCGTCCTGCGTAAAGGTAATGTTTGGAATAAATTCCAATACATTATGGCAATGAGAAGCAGGTTCTGTTTCCAATTTCTTGAGAAGAGTTAGGCAGGTTTCTGCTTGCAGCAGGGCTTCACTTAGAGTTTCTCGAGTCTCTTTAGAGAGGCGTAAGAGCTCGAAGATTGATAATTTAGCTGGGGTATTGGCTAGTTGAGCCAATATATCAAAATTATAAGGCTTTTCAAGTCCTGTAGGAGATGACTTCTTCAATGGTTTATCGAAGTGGACTTGTTGTTTGCCTTTGTCAGCTATTGTTGGTTTAGAAGGAACTGTCTCAACAGGAACATTTAAAGGCTCTTCAGTAGAGACTGGTGTTGGAGCTGTAACCGGAGGGACGTCAGAAGTTTCTTCAGGAATTTCAGCATAATCTTTCAAATATATTTTTCCTGATCGAGTTCCAGCATGAACTTCAACTTCAGATTCTGGTTCAGGGTCTATGGAAACCATGTTGCAATTCTTTATCTTGCTCTTGGTTCTTTTATGTTTGATGAGAGCTTCATTCCAGAAACCAAGGCCAACACGAGATTGATTATGCCTCATAGTGATGGCTAAAGGTGCTCGGAGTCCTTTGCCTGAGTTCAAACCAGGAGCAGTGGCTAGATCATAACCCATCTTCGCCATCAATTCACGAGATTGTGAACTGTATAGATGAAAAGCAGGCTTGTACCTATCTTCAAATTGAGGTACAAATTTTATCTCCGTAGGGAGTGAATTTCCTGCCGAGATGAAAGTAGAGGTTAGATAAAAATCGGATGTGAAACTAGAAGTCACATTGCATGACTTAGTCTTCCCGAGCTTCTTTTTAGATGAGAGAATCTTTCGAGGAGAAGAGGAAGACGTTTCAAACTCCGTCATTAAATCCGGGTGAATCCACATGATCTCTCCCTTCTTAGTTGTGACAGGAACAAGCCCGTCATTCTGTGCTGGTGGGATGTTTACAACTTCGAGAGTTGCTTTGGGGATAGGAACAATTCCACTTTCTACCATTAAGGGAGGGAAGTCACCGAACTGCATTGAAATTACATTTGCTGTGACTGTCTTGTCTTTGGGTGTCAGTATCACAGCTCCTGATTTAATCATCTCTTGAATCTTCCCTTTTAATACATAGCAAGACCGGATTGTATGACCCAGCATTCTATGATATGGACAGTATTTTGGATGATCTGTCTTATTGGCTTCATCAGGCTTTTTGATTTCTAACAATTGAATCTTGTTACCTTTGAGCAAGCATTCAAAGATACCCTGAACATCGTCATCGTCGAAAGAATATTCTTCCTTCGGTCGAGGAGGTCTCTGTTGTTGATTTGTTGGAGCTGGGGTAGCTTGAGTAGTCTTTACCTCTTGACTACTGCTTTGGAGATTGACTTCAAGAGCTTCTTTCCCTTTGCGATTGTTGGGTCGAGTACTATTGCTAGCACTCTGATTTGATTCTTTGGGAGCCATTTGTACCCCCAGACCCTTGAAGGTCTCAGCACTGACTTCAGCAGCCTTGGCACTGACGATGAAAGAAGGCCAATCTTGGAACTGAGTGGACCCTGTCCACATGCTGATAATTGATAAGAGATTCGACTTGCAAGTGTCGATGGTAACAGCATCGGGAGTTCCGAGAGGCATTTTGAGGGCTTCTCTTCTGAATCTTTCAATGAAGTCCTCGGTGGTTTCATTATTTTTCTGTTTAATTCTTATGAGGGCTGACATGGTCATATCATTAAGCCCTTCATAGAATCGTTCAAGAAATATTTGCTTGAAACCGGCAAATGAGGTAATGCACCCGTCAGGGAGACTTCTATACCATTCATAAGCCGTTCCTTTGAGACACCCAACAAACACCCGAGTAAGGAGGGCGTCACTTGGTTGCAGTTGATCAGTCATTACTTCAAAGTGATTAATGAACTGACTTGGGGAGGTTGTCCCATCAAAGAAAGAGATGGTCGGAGGTTTGTATTTTGGTGGATACGATACCTGCTTCCATTCTATTGGGTAAGGTTGTTTGATACCTAACCTTTGCAAACCATCCTTCTGTTTAAATACCTCAAATTGAGTTCGGAGATTTCTTAACTCTTCAGTAACAATTCCGGAGGATTGTGGAGTTGTAACTTGTTGAGTATAATTGGGAGGAGGGACTGCAGCATATGTACCACCCCCAGCTCTAGACTGACTTGGAGTGGGTTGTACAGGAACATTAGATTGTACCCTCGGAATAGTAGAGGGTTCCGGGTTTGGAACAACAGGAGTATTTAATACAACTGGAGGGGCTGTATGTTGGACTTGCTGAGCTTGCATAAGAGTGTGCATAGCATTCAACGTATCTGCCATAGCTCGCAACTGTTGTTCTAAGGAAGAAATCCTTTGTTCATGAGCTTCGGTGCTAGTTGAAGGTTCATGATTGCCCTCTGCCATGTAAGTGGTATTCATTCGAGGAATAGATGATGAAACAGTCTGTTCTGAATCATCACTGTGTGAATCAGTATCTTTCCCGGGGTTATTTACGGGAGTCAATACTGGAAAGTTGGATTCTCCAAGGAAGTCCTCTGTGATCTCCGGATTACCACTTGGATGAGAAGAAGAAGAGACCCTGGCCAAGGCTCCGGTCCTGGATCGGATGCCGAGATAAACGCCATCTTCAGAGTCTGCTATAGCATCAGACCGTATGCTACCCCCAATATTTCTGGAGGTCATGTTGACAGAAGCATAAAGAGGTTCATCTTCATCCAACATTGGTTCATACTGAATCCATTCGAAAACAGATTGTCTTTTTGGTGAACAACAACATTGAATTACAACTCGAGGTTGGAAGTTGCAACCATGCTTTTCATGGCAAATATGAGCAATATCATAGCCTGATGGAGTGTCAATTCTCCGTTTATTTTGCAAATACTCCCGGAGATCTGTAGGAACAGATTGGGAAGTACTTGAAGATAGTTTCTATGTAGAAACTTGTCTTTTGTTCTTCTGTCTTCTCGGTTCTTGAGTGTATAAAGACCGATAAATTTGAGCCACATAATTTTTGGCATATTCTGCATCAGGGTCTAATATACTTGTCTCAGTGGAATCGAGACGATTCTGATAAAGCTTGTTACGAAGATCCGTAGGAGATCTGACTTTGATATCAGTCTTGGATACTTGTAATTTGCCTTTCTCAGATCGAGAAATTTGGAGAGAAGGAAGATGGGTATTATTCCGACTGGGAGTCGGTAATAATCCATCTTTGGAGGAATTAGCCAAAAGGCGTTTTCTTTTGTTTGATCTAGTAAGGGTACTAGTCAAATTAACTCCAGAGGTAAAGACCTTAGGAGTAGAGGAGTTGACTAAAGAGTCTTTCTCCTTGGTTGGCACAAGATGTGCAAGTTGAGGGGGAATCATTTGTATGTTCTGTGGAAGAGAACCCCCAGCTTGATTTTGAGAAACAGTCAAAGGACTGTATCTGTTAGCATACGCTGACTTTAGTTTGGGCTTCTGGTCATACGCTGCCTTTTTATTAGCATACGCTGGCTTTGGCTTAGCGTACGCTGCCTGATGTTGGCTTTTGTACGCTGCCTTTGCCGTACGCTGCCCTTTAAATGCTATACGCTCAGAGTCATCAATGGCTAAAGAGCCGACTGCTGTCGTAAGAGTAGAGGAAAAAGGGACTTTGACATGTCCAGAGATGGTTTTCCTTGTACACGCTGACTTGGTTAAAGAACCAACTTTGTCAGCGTGACTAGGAGAAGCCACTGTTGCTGTGTTCAGAGAAGCCGAACTGTGCTTAGTTGAAGTTGAAGACGTGTTCTTGTCAGCGTGAGAAGTGACAGAAACGTCTCGGGCTGTTGAAGAAGACTTAGGGACATAGACAGAGCGTCCCTTCTTCTTGGTAGCAGGAAGAGCGGAGGAAGCAGTGCGGCCCTCCTTCGCCTTGAGCATTTCTTTATAAGCCGATTGGTCGAATTGTACAACCATCGTCTTCTTCGTCAAGCCGATCGACGAAGTATCGCATTGAGTTGTTGCTATCTCGTTGGAGGAGACAGCTTTCCCCAGCAGAGTCGCCAATTTATTTTCTATAAATAAATTCACTTTATTTATTTTGTATCTGAGAAAATTACAACTGTAGGAATCTAATCTAGAAGACGATTACTTTATCCCTTGGACGATGCGATGAAAAAAACTCGAACTTTGAAGAACTTGGACAACAACTGGGCAATCTCTCTGTTCTCTCTGAAATTGACTGTAGTGTCTGATGAAGATGAAGAAACTCTCTTTTATAGAGTTCAGGATAACTGTCCTTAAGCATACGCTCAGGTAGTTACTTGACGTGTGCATAACTGTAGGGACGCGTGGCAAATTCTGATGGAGACACATTAACGTGCGGTTGAAAGTAGTAGAGCATATTCAGGAGAGATTGATGGCATGAATGCCACGTTGCATAACTTCTGAAGAAGTGGATAACTGATTATAGGACACGTGAGAACGTGTGTTAACTGCAAGTTGAAAATTATCCTGGACACAACTGCTGTGATACGCTGCTTTAGAAGAAGAGTCATACGCTAGCTTTTGAAGGCACATATCTTACATACGCTGACTTGGACAGCGTAGAACCATATAAAGCTGATACGCTCATATTATTGACAGGGAGTCGTATGGAAACTATACGCTCACTTGACAAGGAGTCGTATGGAATCCATACGCTCACTTGGTTGGCAACGAGTCGTATGGAATCCATACGCTCACTTAGTTGGCAGGAGTCGTATGAGATCCATACGCTCACTTAGTTGGAAGGAGTCGTATGTTTGAATAAGTAGACACGTGGCATGTTTGAATAAGTAGACACGTGGCCATCATCAATCTTCTTTGATACGCCATATCTTCCAATAACTGACAAAATCTTCTCGAGCGTCGTGACTGCGGATATGATGGCTGACAGACTGTCAAAACTGACAGTAATGATGGCTTTTACATTTATGAGAGATGCTGAGCTGTCTTCGTAAAAGACAAAACCGACTCTTCGAAAACCTATACGACGGCTAGTCTCCATTGGACAGCTGTCTTTGCACGAAAGACGAAGTGTCAGATTCATCCTTTATTAAATACATGTTGTGCTGTCATCTCAGAAAATAATAAAATATTCACTGAGCGTACGGCCTTTAGATGAGCGTATGGCCTTGACTGAGCGTATAGCCTTGAGCGTATGGCTTGGACTGAGCGTATGGCTTTGAGCGTATGGCTTGGACTGAGTCTTATGTCAGCGTGTCATAATTTTCACACCCTATAAGGACTAGCAAGACACATAATATACATGCCTACTATACAGTAAACCTCATGCAAGAGATATAGGAATAACCAATCGAGGAAAGAATAACACGTAAAGAAACTCTATGGATGGTGACATGTCATGAGAATATAATATTAATCATGGCTAAAAATCGTAGCCCGGGGAGGCACTAACAGTCCTATAATAGGTTCTCTATCGTAGCCCGGGGAGGCACTAACAATAGAGGTATAGCCACGACTGATAAAATGTTCTCTCCTAAGGTACTAGGAAGCCAAGTCTATCTAGTCATGTCCAAGTCAAGTACAGGTCAAACAGGTCAGGAAAACATGTCACAGGCATAACAGTACTATCACTAGATATGAACAAGATAAAAAAGACAGAAAAGTAATATGGAAAATGAGTAAAAACTAGGTGCACGTAAAACTAGAAAATGACCATGAGAAATAGAAGCAATGTGTAACCAAGTAAGACACAAAGGAATAGCAATATGAAAGAGCATGTAAAAACTGTAAAGTTTGGCAAGGTGTACTTGTTTGGTTCCGTGATGTGAAGATGAAGTGTAATGTCCCAAATTCGTGATACGTATTTAGTGTACGTATACGTGTTTTGGACCCATATTTTATTTTATTTTAGTCATGATTAGTTACCTTGGTTTATTTTGCATTGGCTTGATTTTGTTGCCATTAACAGTTCAATTGGTTTTAATGGTTCATTGGTTTATTATTTTGGATTAGTGAAGCTTGGGTTTATTTCATGATTCATTTGGTTTAAATTGCTAGAGAGAGTTATTGGCCTTGACTTGGTTCAACATGACTTGGCTTGGCTTGGTTCGGTTTATTTTGGTTTGACATGGTGAACCACCCCCTCCCATAAATATCAAACTTCCTCTCTCTCTCTCCTTATTTTTATTTTCTTCTTCTTCCTCCTCTCCACCTACACCCAAGCTCTAGGCAAGTTGCATCTTGCTATCACTTAAGGGCTACATTTTATTTGTCTAATAGCTTTATTAGCTCATTCTAAGTAACATTAGAACTTGAGTTTTCTCCATTTGGAGCTTGGAATTTTGTAGATCTAGGTTTGAAGTATTTTCAGATTTTGGTGGATTTGATCTATAAAACTTGTTCATTTTTATGTTTTGATTATTCCATGTTAAAGAGAATTTAATTTTACACAACTTAGACCTTTGCAAAGTAGATTTTCATTGAGATTTGACCTAGTTATGGTCTTTTGAAATTTTGAAATTCCATGGCCATTGCTCTCAGCTTTGGAGATGATGATCTTCTGTCCCGGGCGCAATCCAGCCTGTCCAGTGCTCTTTAGCGCTGGCGCAGTCCATCTAGCCAGTCCAGTGCTCTTTAGTGCTGGCGCAATCTATTGTTGCGCAATCCAGTGCTGGCGCAGTCCAGTGCTGGCGCAACCTATTGCTGCGCAAACCATCCTCTGCGCAACCTATTGCTGCGCAGTTCATCCTCTGCTGAACCCATTGCTGTGTAGTTCATCCTCTGCGCAATCCATTGCTGCGCAACCCATTGCTGCGCAACCCGATCCTGCGCAATCCATCCTCTGCGCAATCCATCCTCTGCGCAATCTGACCCCTGCGCAGCTCACTCCTGCGCAGTTGGCCCCTGGTGCACTTGACTCCTGCGCAATCCAACCCCCTGACCCCTTGCGCAATCTATTGACTCTTGGAGATTTGGTTTTATTTCTCTAAGCTTGGCTCTTCTATAGCCCTGTATATTAATATTTTATTAGATATTCTACGCCCATTTTATATCCTTACGCCTTTTGTCATGAACTTGATTTTACTTAATATGTTTGGAATGACTATTGTACATGGCATGGTATGACAATGAACTTGCATAACACGACAGTGACCCGTAGTGGTGCACTCCTGACATGACCAACCTGACATGATAGTGGCCCGTCGTGGCGCACTCCTGACTTGACATGACCTGATAACTTAGCTTGACTTATCTTGACACCGTGGGTGGTTCTTTCTTACTTGCTTGTTAAATCCACTTGTCCAGTCTCGCACCATGTCTAGGATGGAACTCCTGAGTACCACGGTCAGGGGTACCTATTGAAATAAACTAAGGTTAATGATTAGAATAATTCAGTAGTCATGAGAGATTTTCTCCAGTTACAGGCGATCCCGTTATCCCGGCCACAATTGTTGGACTTGTAGCCTGCCGTCGAGTAGGGCACATTTCTAGCCCACTGTCATATGGGGCACACCTAATAACTCTTGATAATTGCTTAATGAATCCCAGTCGCCTGGATAACCTGGATTAGCTGCAGGGCTTGTGGCTGGTGGAACATCTCATTGCATCTTGATAGTAACTAGGATTGTGACAACCCTAGTTAGTTAATGTAGAAAGCCGTAGGCAATGATTGGCCGTGATTGAATGGATGGAGTCTAGTCCAGTATGGTATTGTCTAGAATTGATTGATTGCAGGATTATACCAGAATGATTGGAAGATTGTCACTCCAGATTGTTACTATAATGATTGTCACTCCAGATTGTCACTATAATGATTGTCACTCCAGATTGTCACTGTAATGATTGTCACTCCAGATTGTCACTATAATGATTGTCACTCCAGATTGTTACTTGACCTGATTTCTTATATTCATCTTGCCGATAAATGGTAAGAGAAACCAAGTTTCGTTCAGACGAAGGGTTACAACCCCGGTCCTTGTTTGGTTTACGGGTTGTAACCTAGCTATCTGAATAGTCCCATGGTTATCTCATCGTATATCATCCTGGCATGCTTTTCCATATGTCCTATCTTTTATTGATTCTGTACAAGAATGTCTTTTATATATCACTTACCATGTTTCTTCTTCGTTTTCCCTTTATATATTGTCCCGCTATGTTTTATTTAGCATGATTCTCCAGTTCTTTTATGTCAATGATGCTTCACTTAGTTATTTTCTCTGATTGGGATAAGTGCATTGGTAATGCATAAACCCCAAACTGTGTTACTTATTATTTTCTTACCTGTTGAATGCTAATGATTTGTTGGTTTTAGTCCTTAAGTGAAGCCTCCCTTGTGGCACTTGCTCTTTCTGGGGTCTGACCCAGCTGGTTTTGTATGGCCAGATACCGGAGCAGCAGCAAAGGATCTACCTGCTTTCCAGCCCGATGGTGGTCACCAGGCGTAACCAGGGCATCGAGTGGGTTTCTTTTTGTTCTCCCACTGTAATATTGTAAATTATTCTTTTGAGGCGTTTAGCCGACGAGCAAGTGTTAGCTCGATTGTACTTACTTACCGTCTGCCTACGGGCTGTAACATGATTGACAAGCCCCGGGGGTTGATCATGTATGACTGAACTCTTGCTAGTCCTTACATTTTGTACGACTAGCTTCATGATCATCTGGATATGTAATGTTTGGGACGCCTTACAATTGTATACTTAGTGATCTGATATCTTGTTACTATTATTAGTTGGTTGAGATTGAGACAATAGGCTATTTTATGATCTTAAGAGACCGATGGATTGTAGTGAAACCCTCACATATCTAGACAGCCGTGACCGTATAGCGGTGTGGATTCCATTCCATTATACGTAGCTGGCTATGTCTGCCCCCGCTCTCCAGTGTTCTGGTTCTGGGGCGTGACATGAAGTCTCGCTCCCGTGTCCACGCCTCCGGAATCCAATGCTCATAAATAATTTATTTAACTACTTATAAATCTTATAACATAACTTAATTAACTAAATTAGTGTTTTAAACTACTTTAACTATATTCAAATATCTCGTAGGACTACTTAAATTGTATAACATACATACGAGTCCAACGAGACCTCGGAACACAGTTTTAGGGTTTTCGACTTTCCAATTAATCGGTTATGACCCCACTTCAATAACACTCTTAAAAATTATAGAAAATTCCTAAAAATAATATTTAAAACTATTTTATACAGTATTAAATCTGAAATTCTAGAACTATGACTTATAAAGAATTATGTGACTAGTTGACTACTACGTCAGCTAGTCTACCGGAAACTCGTCCGAACATGGTCAATTACTCAAAATAGCTAAAATATCCAAAAATATATTTTATATAGAATTTAAAGTACATTATATCTCAGAATTAAGACATGAAAACAAGAGTTAAGTTATGCTACTAATTTAGAACATTCTAAGTCGGCAGATTACCCAAAAAAGCTAGTTTTGACCCCTAATTTTTTCGACCAGATTTGAGTTGCTAAATTCGTGAAAAAATACTTAAAAATCCTAATTTCTATATATGAGCACATAAAATTCAGTTTCGAAAATAACCACCAATAACTTATAGTTCCTTCACAACAGGGTTAAATTTGATCATACCGAAACATGAATATTATGACTATAAATTATGAAACTTTTATGGGTAAAAATATATTAAAAAAAGGTACAAAAATACTATTTTTACAGATTTAATAATAGATTTTTTACAGAATTATAGCATAGGTTTGAGATGGAAAAATTAGGGTTTCTTACCAAAAGTCCTTGCTAGTTGGGTTGTGGAGGCTTCTCCTTGCCAAAGCTCCCACCTTTATTGCTATTCTTGCTTGATAATCCTCTCTTGATGAGTTTGGATGGGTTGGCAATGGCTCTAGATGGTTGGATGGAGAAGATTGAGTTTTTAGGGTTTGTTTGGTGGAGTTTGGATGAAAGAAGGATGAAAGAAAGAGTTTTTATGGAGGAGAAAGAGTTGTATGATGGAGGGGATAAAGAT
Organism: Iris pallida; assembly: GCA_029216955.1. Taxonomy (NCBI): domain Eukaryota; kingdom Viridiplantae; phylum Streptophyta; class Magnoliopsida; order Asparagales; family Iridaceae; genus Iris; species Iris pallida. Next base: position 3,408,259 of record JANAVB010041018.1, read on the forward strand.
GATAGATTTGGATGGAGGAGGTGCTGCCAAAATTTGGAGGGGGAGAGGGGGTTGGTCGGCTATGGAGAGGAAGAGGAAAGAAGAATTAAGTTAGGGTTTGGGTTTGGCTAAAAGTAGGTATATATATATGGACTTTTTGGGTTGCATGCATAAAAAGGAGTAGGAATCCTATTCCTAATGAGATGTTGTCACGACCCGATCCCAACTAATTGGGTCGAACCGGATCATGTCCAGCCTGCACCGTTGTTGAGACGGCAGCAGTAAGCTGTTCAGTAGTAGGTAACCATACAACAACACTATATTTGTCACAACTCAAAATTCGGAAATTTAAAACTTTATTAAACTTTTACAATGGAATGAAAGATACAACTTAAACCATTTCTACATACATCAAGAAGAAAAGAAAACTCTAAGCAACCAGCTCATCAGTCTCGAGATCATCGTCCTCTAGTTTGGACCTCGGGAAAAATTGCGGTACAAAGCCTCATCAGTGATACCTAAAATGTTGGGTCTCCAGTCAGGAGGGAGCAAAGTATAATTCATGCTAATTTAAAACAGTTAAAGTAAATAATAGAATCATGCAGTTTTAAACAGTTTGAAGAAAGAATAGTTTTCAGCTGTAAAACAGTGTGATTTGAACAGGCAATGAATTATGACCGGCTTGGGATGTACAGTAGTATCCTAGCGATAAGATATGGCTTGTCCCCGTGTGAAGAGGGGAAAGCTAATACAGTCAGTAGTTACAGTTGGCTTTGGTCATAATCATTACTCTATTCCCCCAGTCCCCAATCAGTACAGTAGTCACAATCAGTACTCTCTGAGAGAGTTTCGTGTTTGCATCGTGGTTTAAACATGCAGTAAAACGATTATAGAAATAACTGTAAAACTAACACAAACTATACTTGCCTCAGGAAAATGACTGGAGAGATGAGTTGGTACCGAGGAGGAACGTCAGGTATATCTTCGAGTTCCTACAGTTGAGAACTCGACTTAGATCCGCTAGATAACCAAGCTAAGTGTGCTAATTGCAATCTCTAGTAACAAGTCCTAGTCAGGTTTTTAAGTTGTTATTAAGCTACAGCTAACGTTTACGTCGCAAACTACGTGCGTTGCTTAGACCAGTTAATTTGATTATTTGGAAAATAATAATGAGAACCGATTATCTTTGGAAAACTTTGTGTTTTCGTAATATATCTATAAAAATATAGTTTCTTTTAGTGATAAATCATGAACTAGTTATTTACTAATATTTTATCCATTTATTTAATTCTTAATTAATTATATGATTACGCTCTAACTACGATTATACATCCAATCCAAAACCACCCAAAAATCAACATCAACTCAGAAAAGAAAGTAAAATCTACACTATGCAATACATGGGCACAGCTAATCATCCTAGAGTTATGGGCTTATGCCCTGTACAATTCTTTTTACATAAAATAAGAGGAAACGTTTTAGTTATTAAATAAAAGTGCAGTAATTAAATAATTATAATAAATAGCTTAAACATTAAATAAAATAATTTAAAATAAAAGTTGGAGTCTCAGACTCGGTCCATCATTACATCCAGCTAATACCTCAACGCCCGGTTGGACCGGTGCGTTTGTATTTCGCTAGGGCCCACAGACCGGTACGGTCGTCGCCCGAAAATCAGTTTTAAAATTCATTTTCCGAAAACCGATTTGAAATCAAAATAAAGTTTTGTAAAAATCTGGACAACATTTCCTCTATTTCGGGACAACCCAAAACTGGGAAATGCGCCACAGAAACCTGCAATTGTTCCAACCAAATAATAATTCCAAAACCATAACCACCGAATTAACTTTCCAAACCACCAGAAATAATTTCCCAACCAACAGAACTTCCCGAAATACCCGGGAATCCCGAAATCAAACCAACAACACACAAAACCCAGCAAACAAAATCACAGCATATGCTAACGCAGCTATACGAATTTCCTAAAGGAAAATTGGGGACCGATTCTCATCATAGACTCTACGGGAGGGACGAAATACTATGATTAACAGGGATTACCGAATTCCGTTGGCGGAAAGCCGTGGGAAAAACTTGGGGAGAGCCGAAACGACGTTCGGACAATGCTGCACGGGGTCGTGGATCTGGACAGCCGGAACTTCGCGGATCCGGACAGCAGGAGTGGCGACAACGGGGTCGGCCACGCGCAGAAAGGGGCACGGGAGAGGGTCTGCGGGAGAGGATCTCACGCGCTGGACAGCGCAGAGATGAGCCGCGGGCGGATCTGGCCGGAGAGGTGGGGAAGAGTCCGGCGGGGTGCGCTATCGGAGCGGTCGCCGGCAAGATGAACTCGGGGTGGCCGGACGGAAAGGAACGCGGCTAGGGCCGGCGGGTTCACGGGCGCCGGAGGGCGCGCTCTCCAGAGGGGTCGGCCGGTTGGCCGAGGACAGCGTCGACGGGCGACGCTGGCGGATCTGGCCCGCTGCAAGCGGCGCTCAGGGGCGCACGACCGCGGGTGAGCGCGGACGGACAGGGAGACTTCGTCGGGGAAGGGTAGGGTTAGGGCTTGGGTTTTCTCCAGAGAGGAGAAGACTCAGAGAGTGAGAGAGAGATTTGTGAGAGCTTCTCCTTTGAGAGTGTGAGTTGAGAGAGTTCTGTGGTTGAGAAAAATGAAGAGATGAGAGTATTGTTCTCTGAGAGGGAGTGGTAAGTGGGAACGTGGGGAGAAATAGGTGGTGTGCTGGAGTAAAGATAGGGGAGTAACGTAAGGAAAAGAAGGAACAACGTGTGGGAGGGGAAGTGGAAAAGTTGTACATGGGTTGAGAGGGGTGATGGTCCTACGGGACCAGCTATAAAATTTATCTATTATATTTTTTTTATATATATATATATATTTTTTTAAAAAAAAAACAAGTCAGAAATTAGAAAGAAAGGAAAATGAGATTTGGGTTTGGCTCAGGCCTAGGTCTGGGTTCGGACTCGGGTCTGGGTTCAACTCAAAAAGCCATGTTGTTAAGTTTGAAATAACTTTATCATTCTAAATAATATAATAATAATAATAATAATAATTTTAGAAATACTAATAATAATAATACTAAAACATTAATAATAATTTAGCACAAAAATATGGGTTTCACAATCTTTCCTCCTTAGAAAATTTCGTCCTCGAAATTAAAGGCAGGGTAGGAGAATCAAACAGGTACGGGTACTACACCCGTAACTCAGGTCCAACAATAAGAATTTCCAAGACAGTCGTGGATGAGACGGTTTATGATATCATCCATGTAGAAAAAATACAAAAGCGAACCAAAGTACACGAGGTTGATCAGACCATCGTGCACCGGTCCTGAATAGACAATATATTAGTGGGTGCACCCAATAAAATACCGTCATGATCAAGCTTGATAAAAAAATAGCTTGCAAAACTAGGCTAATTTAGCAGCATCAGTCAAGTTTAGAACGAAAAAAATAAGAAAATAGGAGTTTAAGTGATGGCTCAAATTCTGATCTTCTTCTTAACTCTGACTAGGCTTGCAACTGGTTTCTCTGGCACTGAAAGGTTAAGTCCAATCTTCATCTCTGAATTGTCCAAAATATGACTCGGATCCGAAATGTAACGTCTGAGCTGTGACGTAGAAGACGTTGCACACCCTCAAGATTAGCTGGTAGAGCTAACTGGTACGCTACTTCCAACTCGTCTTAAACTTCAAATGGCCTGATGTACCTGGCCTCAATTTTCAGCTTCGTCAAAACTGATTGTTCCTCTGGTAGGAGAAAACTTCACCAAATGCAATTTGGTCTTCCCAAGACCTACCAAATTCCAAGACGCGAAATCCCAATACATCTTCAAGCATCTGAATTGACCTCTCTGCTTGCTCGTCCCGTGGTACTCCATGAATCCGGTAGATGTGCTTCTCGTACAATGCTGCCCACTTCTTAGTGGATAACCAACTTTGAAGGGAATAAAGTGTGCTGACTTAGTCAGTCGGTTTACTAAAATCCAATTGGTGCCCTTTCCTCCTTGGGAACAAGGCAATCCTTACTCAAAGTTCATTGTTATATGCTTCTACTCCCACTCCGAATTGTCCAGCGGCTCCAACAAACTTGTTGTTCTCTTGCTAAATTCCTCATGTTGACAAAATCCCATACCTGGAATTGTCCTTCTTTATTCCATAACACCAATCAATGGAGGCATATTCCGATCCATCTTATTATCTCCTGAATATATGGAATACTGCGACTGGTGTATTTCTTTCATCAACTCGTTCTTCCATTTGTCAGCCGATACGCAAAGTCTCGTACCATTCTTCAGAGTTCCACTGCTGATCGATTTAGAAACCCTCAAGTGTTCCTGCCAACACTTGATCTCTAAGCCTGCAAAGTGCCTCGTTTTGAAACTATGTTCTCTTGATTTTGTCCCTCAGCCTCGAACTTCATCAATACTGATTCAGCATCCAGCTCCGTCCTTCTATCTCCAGGTAGTATAACCTCCAGTCCAAACTTCTCGATGTCTTCTAGCAGGTGCTAGTTCTTGGTTAAGAACTTCGCCATCAGTATCGACCAAGTGCATCAGCGACCACATTAGCCTTACCTGAATAGTACTGCAGGTTGATGTCGAAGTCCTTCATCTGCTTCAGCCATCTTCTTAGTCTAACATTCAGCCCTTTCTGAGTGAAGACATATTTCAGACTTTTGTAGTCCGTATATATTTTACTCCCTTTCCATAAAAATCATGCTTCCATAGCTTCAAAGTAAAGATAATTGTAGCAAATTTCAAATTAGGTGTGGGATAATTCTTCTCATGAGTCTGTAGTTGCCTATATGTGTAAGCAATTACTTTCCCATGTTATTGAAGAATGTAACCCAGTCCTTTTCCAGAGGCATTACTGTAAATTGAGAAACCACCGGTTCCTGCGGGTAGCGCAATGATTGGTGTAGTGGTAAGTCTCTTCTTCAGCTCCTCAATTCCGCCTGGCAATCTTTCGTCCAAATGAACTCTTCATTCTTCCAAGTGAGCTTCGTCATCGGCTCTGCAATCTTTGCGAAATCCTTCACGAACTTCTGATAGTAGCCAGCCAGGTTCAAGAAACTTCCGATTTGAACTTGGGGTACACCACCCTTCAACAGCAGCTATCTTCCATCGAAATTTCTTCTCTTGACAACATGGCCAAAAATCTACCTTGTCAAAGAAAATCCACGTTCAGATAACTTACCATAAAATTTCTTTTTCCTCAAAGTTTCCAAAACTTCCTCAGGTGTTCTCCATGCTTTTCTTCAGTCTTCAAATATATCAGAATGTTATCTATGGAGAAGATAAACTGATTCAAATACTCATGAAAATCTCTGTTCATGAGATTCATGAACACAGCAGAAGCATTTGTCAGTCTAACGTCCTGACCAAAGAAAACTATCCATACTTGGTGTTTGATCGCCGTCTTGGAAATGTCCTCTTTCCTGACTTTGATTTGATAGTAGTCAAATCTTAAGTCAAATTTCAAAACACCCTAACTCCACACAACCAGATCAAACAGATCCTCGATCCGGACAGAGAGTACTTGTTCTTTAGTGTCTGGTAATCGATGCACATCCGTTGTTCCATCCTTCCTGGGCACAAACAAGATAGGTGTTCCCTAAGGTGAAGTTCCTTCCTGAATAAATCCTAGAGCCTTCATTGATCTGGTCCTTCATCTTCTACGAACCTCGAGTATGCATCATGCCTTATTGTATGAGGCAGGGTCTGCTGGATAGAAAGAGGGTCCCTAGGTTGTGGCCTAACAGGTGTTGCTGGGATATGAGCTCTGGTTTGATGGAAAGATAAGGGGCAGTCCTTTACCCGATGTTCAGCAGATCCACATGCCAAACATTGTCCCAATCTCTTGCGGCAACTAACGGTCTGATGACCAGGCCTCTTGCAATAGTTACAAGCCCATAGCTTCTTACGACAAGGCTGCCGAAAAGTAGAGTACTTGATGGGACCCAAATATCTTCTAGTTTCAAGGGTATCCTTCCTAGGACAAAAGTTTTGCTCTAACTTGGTTGGGGATAACTAAGGCTATATTATGACGTTCTTCATGTCTTCTCTCGTGATATTCTTCTGTTCCTGCTGGGCTTCATCTTGAGCTTTCTGGAACTCCAGGATTTCTTGAAATAGGGCAACCATTTGGAAGATGATTGCTGGTACTAGTGGAGCAACAAAAATGAATACTCCACCAAGGAAATGCAACTCAGTTTGAGGAGAGGTAGGAATCGCCAGTGTAGTAAAAACTTTACTGGATGCATTATGGGGACGGTCAGTCAGCCGCGAGAGAATAAACTCTGGACTTGGTTGAGGAGATGGGGTATGATCCAGAGATGACACCTCATCGCCAGTAGGATTTGGTCAATGGTCATTCTCTGGAAGGTTTAAGACGCACACATAAGCAAGGTATCCTACCAGTCTATAGTCAAACAAAAATATTTATTTATAATATATTTCGGTCCTATGTTGTGACAAATTGATGTTCTAGTGTTCTAGTTGTTTCTAAATATGTTTTCCTAAGTTGTTGTTCAGACCTGTATGGGCCACCACTAAAAATATGTCACGACCCGATCCCAACTAATTGGGTCGAACCGGATCATGCCCAGCCTGCACCGTTGTTGAGACGGCGGCAGTAAGCTGTTCAGTAGTAGGTAACCATACAACAACACTATATTTGTCACAACTCAAAATTCAGAAATTTAAAACTTTATTAAACTTTTACAATGGAATGAAAGATACAACTTAAACCATTTCTACATACATCAAGAAGAAAAGAAAACTCTAAGCAACCAGCTCATCAGTCTCGAGATCATCGTCCTCTAGTTTGGACCTCGGGAAAAATTGCGGTACAAAGCCTCATCAGTGATACCTAAAATGTTGGGTCTCCAGTCAGGAGGGAGCAAAGTATAATTCATGCTAATTTAAAACAGTTAAAGTAAATAATAGAATCATGCAGTTTTAAACAGTTTGAAGAAAGAATAGTTTTTAGCGGTAAAACAGTGTGATTTGAACAGGCAATGAATTATGACCGGCTTGGGATGTACAGTAGTATCCTAGCGATACGATATGGCTTGTCCCCGTGTGAAGAGGGGAAAGCTAATACAGTCAGTAGTTACAGTTGGCTTTGGTCATAATCATTACTCTATTCCCCCAGTCCCCAATCAGTACAGTAGTCACAATCAGTACTCTCCGAGAGAGTTTCGTGTTTGCATCGTGGTTTAAACATGCAGTAAAACGATTATAGAAATAACTGTAAAACTAACACAAACTATACTTGCCTCAGGAAAATGACTGAAGAGATGAGTTGGTACCGAGGAAGAACGTCAGGTATATCTTCGAGTTCCTACAGTTGAGAATTCGACTTAGATCCGCTAGATAACCAAGCTAAGTGTGCAAATTGCAATCTCTAGTAACAAGTCCTAGTCAGGTTTTTAAGTTGTTATTAAGCTACAGCTAACGTTTACGTCGCAAACTACGTGCGTTGCTTAGACTAGTTAATTTGATTATTTGGAAAATAATAATGAGAACCGATTATCTTTGGAAAACTTTGTGTTTTCGTAATATATCTATAAAAATATAGTTTCTTTTAGTGATAAATCATGAACTAGTTATTTACTAATATTTTATCTATTTATTTAATTCTTAATTAATTATATGATTACGCTCTAACTACGATTATACATCCAATCCAAAACCACCCAAAAATCAACATCAACTCAGAAAAGAAAGTAAAATCTACACTATGCAATACATGGGCACAGCTAATCATCCTAGAGTTATGGGCTTATGCCCTGTACAATTTTTTTTACATAAAATAAGAGGAAACGTTTTAGTTATTAAATAAAAGTGCAGTAAATAAATAATTATAATAAATAGCTTAAATATTAAATAAAATAATTTAAAATAAAAGTTGGAGTCTCAGACTCGGTCCATCATTACATCCAGCTAATACCTCAACGCCCGGTCGGACCGGTGCGTTTGCATTTCGCTAGGGCCCACAGACCGGTACGGTCGTCGTCCAAAAATCAGTTTTAAAATTCATTTTCCGAAAACCGATTTGAAATCAAAATAAAGTTTTGTAAAAATCTGGGCAGCATTTCCTCTATTTTGGGACAACCCAAAACTGGGAAATGCGCCACAGAAACCTGCAATTGTTCCAACCAAATAATAATTCCAAAACCATAACCACCGAATTAACTTTCCAAACCACCAGAAATAATTTCCCAACCAACAGAACTTCCCGAAATACCCGGGAATCCCGAAATCAAACCAACAACACACAAAACCCAGCAAACAAAATCACAGCATATGCTAACGCAGCTAACCGAATTTTCTAAAGGGAAATCGGGGACGATTCTCATCATAGACCCTACGGGAGGGACGAACTACTATGATTAACAGGGATTACCAAATTCTGTTGGCGGAAAGCCGCGGGAAAAACTTGGGGAGAGCCGAAACGACGTTCGGACAATGCTGCACGGGGTCGTGGGTCTGGACAGTGGGAACTTCGCGGATCCGGACAGCAGGAGTGGCGACAACGGGGTCGGCCACGCGCAGAAAGGGGCACGGGAGAGGGTCTGCGGGAGAGGATCTCACGCGCTGGACAGCGCAGAGATGAGCCGCGGGCGGATCTGGCCGGAGAGGTCGGCGCGGGGGAAGAGTCCGGCGGGGTGCGCTGTCGGAGCGGTCGCCGGCAAGATGAACTCGGGGTGGCCGGACGGAAAGGAACGCGGCTAGGGCCGGCGGGTTCACGGGCGCCGGAGGGCGCGCTCGCCAGAGGGTTCGGCCGGTTGGCCGAGGACAGCGTCGACGGGCGACGCTGGCGGATCTGGCCCGCTGCAAGCGGCACTCAGGGGCGCGCGACCGCGGGTGAGCGCGGACGGACGGGAAGACTTCGCCGGGGAAGGGTAGGGTTAGGGCTTGGGTTTTCTCCAGAGAGGAGAAGACTCAGAGAGTGAGAGAGAGATTTGTGAGAGCTTCTCCTTTGAGAGTGTGAGTTGAGAGAGTTCTGTGGTTGAGAAAAATGAAGAGATGAGAGTATTGTTCTCTGAGAGGGAGTGGTAAGTGGGAACGTGGGGAGAAATAGGTGTTGTGCTGGAGTAAAGATAGGGGAGTAACGTAAGGAAAAGAAGGAACAACGTGTGGGAGGGGAAGTGGAAAAGTTGTACATGGGTTGAGAGGGGTGCTGGTCCTACGGGACCAGCTATAAAATTTATCTATTATATATTTTATATATATATATATATATATTTTTTTTTAAAAACCAAGTAAGAAATTAGAAAGAAAGGAAAATGAGATTTGGGTTTGGCTTAGGCCTGGGTCTGGGTTCGGACTCGGGTCTGGGTTCAACTCAAAAAGCCATGTTGTTAAGTTTGAAATAACTTTATCATTCTAAATAATATAATAATAATAATAATAATTTTTGAAATACTAATAATAATAATACTAAAACATTAATAATAATTTAGCACAAAAATATGGGTTTCACAGATGTTCGGCCAAGGGGGGAGGTTTCTTGGAAAAAACATTCCATTGTGGGGGTCTACTTGGTATGGTTTGGTTGTTTGGTGAATTCGCTAATTGATTGGATTGAGGATTAAAAAGGTCTTTCCTAATATAGACTAATTAAATCTATCTTATATAAATACAATCCAAATCTGAATTAAATATAACATATATTTTTTTATTAATATATATTAATGCCCAACATGCCTACATAGGTTTGGGTTAGACTTTGGGTCAAATATAAACTAATGCCAACTAGGATTACACGTAGACACTTTCTATAAATAGAAACTTTACAAAATTGAAAACATATTAATATTAATAAAATATATATACAAAATAGATATCAACATGAATGTATTTGAGAGTACTACATGTCTATTTAGATTTGGATTTGGTTCGGGTCAAGTCGGAGCTAAATTGGTACAACCGGGTCTCCTAGAAATTCAATAATCTAATAATTAAATAAATAAATCATCGGTGGGGGTTAAGTCGTAACTTGGCCTGGTTTTCCTGGTTAGAACACACCAATGGCTCGGCCTTCCCAACCATGGCTAAAACACTAGTCAAAGCACACGTGTACATTATCCGTGTCACAATTCTTGGTCGTCTTGTACTCCAAATCTTAACCATGGCTAAGGTCATCTATAATAATAACTATTTAATCAAAAATATTCATAAATTCCATAAAATCCTACTTAAATCAAATAAATAATAATAAAATAAATCCAAAAATTCAGGGGTGTTACAGAGAGTGGTCCGGATTTGAAGTGGGCGGCGAGCCGGACGCGGGGGTGCTTTCTGATTCAAATTTGGTGGAGTAGATTGGGAGATGGAAGGATTTTTGTGAAGATGAAAAATGGGGAGTCTTTGTTCTGTGAGTTGGTTTCTTTGAGATGGGTTGTACGTAAGGGATAAGAGAGAAAAAGGGTGTAGGAGCGTAAAAAGTGCTTTATGGACTAAGTCAAAGAAGTTGTGGAATGTACACAAATTGAACAGAATAAAACTCTACGCAAGCTACACTCTACGCGAGCTACTCTCTACGCAAGCTACTCTACGCGAGCTACTTTACTCCAGAGCTGTTCACTGAACTTTACGTCGGGGACAGGCTGTCAGGCCGCATTTAATGCGAGTGATTTGATCTGACAGAATAATTTTCTGACAGCAAGCAGCACAGAAGTCGAGAAGATTTGATTTACATCAAATCCAATACTCGTCGTATAGTGTGCAGATGGGGCTACTTTACGCTCAAGAGATGATTTCTTTTACGTACGGAAGCTATTCGAGATTTCTACGCTCAAAGCTGTTGTGGGCGTAAAGTTTATTTGAGCTAATTTTACGCTCAAGGCTATTTTTTTAGCCACTTTACGCTGGAAGTTTATTTTGGGCTATTTTTACGTCCAGTCTGCTACTTTACGCAGGGAGTATATTTTGGGTCATTTTTACGTCCGAGCTTTCCTGACTACATGAGAACATGGTTTGCTTACGTGGCTTTCATGCCACACTTATCGAGGAACGTGTGTATGTGCTCTTTCCAATTTGTTGAAATAGTGGGACACGTGTCACCATGCGTAGAGATCAAAACTCTACATGGGACACGTGTTAACGTGCGTAGAGGATAATTTACATCGTGAGTGACAGTTACTAGCGTAGAGACCCAATTTTGTTGCTTTTTATGCACAAAGGGTCAAGTCTATAAATGGACTTATTTTTTACATAGGCAGCATCAAGAGATCAACAGAGAGACAGGGAGAGGAGATTCTGAGAAAATTCATACTTTCAGAGTGATATTCCCAGAAGCATTTCTTCAATTTCTTCTCAAGAACAGGGTGAAGCAAAGCAAGAAAGCATTCGACTGTGCCATCAGTGCCGTTGCTCGATACCTTTTCGGTGACTTAGTTCTTCCGATTGTTCGTCTTCTTCAAGCAGTTTTCTTCTTCATCATCATATGGTCCAAGGAACAAAGTGATCGCCCTCAGATCAGACTTCCATAGCAATACTTCCCAAAACAACTTGTACTTCTGTACTTTTTTTCGTTTTCTTTCAAAAGCCAAATTTTAGGCATTTTGTTAAGTGAAACAAAATGACGACTCTGTTCGGGACGACCTTTTCCTCTGACGAGAAGGCAATTGCTCAATATGATGATGTGTCGGTCGGATCGACAAAAAAGACTCTGGTTGTGCACTTCGACCAGACTGCCTACGAAGAAATGCTCTGAACTGGGGGTAGTACTCGCTGCTCCAATGTTCAAAAATCACGGAAGGCACAAAAAGTTTGGATTCCTAAGTCCAAAGTATCCTCGGATCTCCCTGCTATCTCTGAAGGCAAAGGAATCCTTCATACTCCTGTTGTGGAGACTCCCGTCTGTGACGAGGCAGTCTCTACTTCAGTGATACGCCTTGTGCGTAAAAATTAGTCTCCCGTCTGTGACGTGGCAGACTTTCAAGTTTTACGCTCTGCGCGTAAAAATCAAACTTTATGCCCTGGGCGTAAAAATCAGTCTTCCGTCTATGACGTGGCAGACTCACAAGTTTTACGCCCAGCGCATAAAAATAAAACTTTATGCTCTGTGCGTAAGAATATATCTCCTGTCTGTGACGTGGTAGACTCCAAAGCTTTGCGCTCTGTGCGTAAAAATAAGTCTTCCGTCTGTGACGTGGTAGACACACAAAATTTACGCTCCACGCGTAAAGGAAAATCTCCCGTCTGTGACGTGGCAGATACTCATATTTTGTGCTCTACGCGTATAGATAAATCTCTGTCTGTGACAGCGTAGATAAACTTCACAATGATGCCTTTGCATCTAAAGTGAATTTACCTGCACGCATGCAGCGTAAAAACAATGTTGGTAAAACTTCGGTTCTCCACCAACAGCCTTCTTATACTGCTTTACGCAAGGTACCAAACCTACAAATTATGCGTAATGCTGATGGAGTCCTTCGTGCACAAAAATCTCAAGATTTACGCACACAACTCCAAGCGCGTAAAAATATACAGTTTGGTTCTGCTAATGCAGCCAGTAATCTTCTTTATACACAAGGGACTAAACGTTTCTCTACCCCAAATGTAATAAAGAAGACTGCTCCCTCTACTTCTTCTGATTTATGCGAATTTCTAGTATAAAAGTGTAAAAATAGACAATCTCCTGTGACACTCCTCCAAGAAAATTATCATTGTGAGTGTCACCAGATTGTAATCAAATGTTGCTGTTCGGCTTCTAAACGGTCAGTTTTTGATTGATTAAGCTATAATGAGCTTCAGCAACAAGTTGATAATCAAGAGTATGAGTTGTCATGTGCGTCATTCAACATGGCATCTCATACCAACAGAGGACAACGTCCAAGACGCAACTCGTCCCAGACTCCCGGTCAACAACAGTTCAACAGACTTCTTGATTCCTTTGAAGGGGTATATCAGCATACCCGGTCAAGAAGTCAAAGACAGTTGCAGCCCTCAGATTCAGAAGCTGGGGGTACCCAGTCTTTTGAGCCAGATACTGATAGTGTCGATTCATACCTCTATACCAATCCCTCTGTATGTTCAAGGGAGATTGAATTCTATGCTATTGGAGATGAACCAGAGACATCATCTGCTAATACAGAACAGCGTCTCTCTGCCGTTGAGCAATCACTAAAGGATATGCTTACCATGATGCAAAGCATGCACCAAATAATAATGACTCAACAAACTGCTCAGCCGGCAGTAGTAACACCGGTTCAGGTAGCAGCACAAACTCAAGATAGTCAAGGGGTTGATATACCTTTGAATATTCAAGAGCCTGCTGTCAATCAAAATTCTGCATCTCCAGATCCTATCATTCCAGAAGATGTACCACCTCCGGTGGGGGTGACAGTACATCCAACAACTATTCAATCGAATGTGCTCCCTCAAACTAGTGAAGCTATTCAAGCAATGCGTGAGCTAAAAGTACAGTTTGAAGTTCTGAAGCACAAGGATCAGCTCCAGAGGTTAGGGATTAAGCAACCTTATCCTTCTCACTGGAATGATGTACCCTTTTCTCCAAAGTTCAAGCCACAATCCATGGTATTATTTGATGGAAAGGCATCTCCTAGTCAATATATCAATTACTTTGATATTATGACTGTGCATCTACAGAAGAATGATGCTCTTCTCACTCGAGTTTTCATCGGGTGCTTGACGGGTTCAGCTTACGACTGGTATCGCAGTCTACCCGACAATTGTATTTCGTCTTTTGACGAATTTAAAGCAATGTTTCTCTCCTGTTTCTATGAGGGAGGAATAGACATGAATATGTCCTCCTTAATAGAAATTAAACAAAAGGAGAAGGAAGATACCTGAACGTTCATTGAACGTTTCCGACAGGCTACTTTGAAAATGCCTCCGGGTATGCCAGATTCAGTATTGATCGATACATGCAAGATGAATCTGCGACCATCTATTGCTGTCTTTACGGGCTCTCAATTCACAGATTGGACCTCGTTCATCATAGCAGCAGTTTCAGCCGAGACCAATGGTAGATTGGCTCGTGAACACGGGATGATCTTTGCCTCAGAGGACAAAGGAAAGAAAGGTTCTTTTGGTAATAATTCCGGCAATCGTAATGTGAAAGAGAAGGAAACCCTAGTGGTTAATCTTTCAAAACCCAAAACGATGCCGAATAATCAGGAATCTTCCAAGCCAAAAGAAGAATACTCTTTCGATGACAGTGATATCCCAGGGATATTCCAATGTCTGGTAAAGAGTGGCAAACTCCAGATTCCAGAGCCGAAAAGACCTAATGAGGTGAATCTGACCGACAATCCCAAGTATTGTATCTATCACAGATACATAAATCATCCTACCAAGGCTTGCTATGTTTTGAAGAAGAAAATCCAGGAGCTGATAAATGCCAATGCCATCGCTTTAACCAACGATAAGCATACGGTCACAACCAATATGATTTCTCTTCAATTTGGAGGTTTTCCTCCACAGCAAGTCCCAGATGGAATTGTCCTAATTCCAAAGGCGACGATGAAGATTGTGAATATCCCGCCTGCCAGAGAGCAAAATGAAGGACTTTTGCCTCTTACACTAAAAAATGGTGAAATCATGTGGGTACACCCTGATTTAGTACCTGAAATGGAGAATGAAGGTAAAACTTCAAAATCCAAGAAAGGTAAAAAAATCAAAACCTGCAACATGATTTCTCATGTTTTAATCCCAGACCATGATGATTTGGATCATTTATGGAATGGCAATCCTTTAGAGGATAGATTGAGGGGTTTGAATATATGTCCTCCAAGTTTGGCTCCTCCTACCAAGCTTAAACTTACTCATCAACAGTGGTTAGTGTTACCCCCAGTTTTCAAAAACAGGAGTATTTTTGTCATTTTACAATTTCAAATATTTTTAAAATTTATTTTATTATTTATGATATTGTTTTGGGGTTATTTGAGTCGGGTTCGAATTTCAACTCAATCCGACTTGAAACGGGGACCCGGGGGGGTAGTGGGGTAGTGTGACTCTAGTGGGACCCACACACTAGTTAGGCATGGCCCATATAATATTAATTTTAGTCCACATGATATTAATTTTAGTTAGTAGTTAGACTAATTATTTATGGATATGTTTAGTTTAATTAGAGACTTAAAACTAGACTAAATTGACCTCAACCTTTAACCCATTCCTAATTTAAATCAAATAGATTAGTGGAGGGCATTTTGGACATTTAAATAGGGGACACCTCACCCTTTTTGGGCAGCCACCTATGGGGGGATAAGGAGTGAGTCACTCCTTCATTCATTTATTTTTATCCACTTTCTCTCTCTTGTTTTTCCCCAAATTAATTTAGAGATGAACCTCCATTGATTTTATCTCCAAATCAACCCCTTCTTTCACCAAATCTTCTTTATTTCTCTTCTACTCCATGGTTAGAGGGTGCTAGCCAAGTTTGGGAGGATTCGAAGCTCGTTCGTGTCCTTTTTGAATCTCTATGTGTCGGTGCCGTGTCGGAAGGCTTTTCCTTTGAATCTCTCTCCCGAAAGGTATAATCTCTCCTCTAAACCACCCCTACATGCATATAGGAAATTTTGAACCCATAGGAATGACCCCCATGGTTGTATCTCCATTTGTGTCCATTTTGTGTCTATTTGGAGGTCATAGGAGTGTCCTTTGTGTTGTGATTGTGTCCTAGTGGGAAAAACCCCTATTTTGGACACTTGTGTGTATATATATTTATTTGTGTGTGTGGTTAGATGGTTAGAGAGTAGATTGATCTTATTTAGGATGATTAGAATAAGTTTTATTTAGATAGCTATGTTGGTATCCAAGTATTTTGGCCTACATGTGTTTTTTTGTCCAAACAACCCAAATTCGTATAATTTTTATCCACGTTTTTAGTAGCTAGAGCAACTTAGAAATGCCATAACTTTTAGCTTAGAACTCCGATTTATCTCCCGCTTTTTTTAAAAGAACCGTATCGAAGTTAGATTTCCAAATATATATTTTAATAAGCCAAATTCTTTCTGTAACTTTCTGTAGAATTATTTGAGTGTCAGTTGTACGAAAGACGAACGTGTTTCGGTATTTTTGCAATTTTGGGAGCTTCCGGACACGAAAATGCGATCCGTTTGAAGTTTCGGAAATCTAACATGAAGGGCTACAACATACTTTAATCCTAGAATTTAGTAGAGGCCCAATTGGTACAGTATTGATTTTAAGTAGAAGAGTAAATGTACGATATATGCATTTTGTGTAACCTATGAGCCTATGTAGTATGGATATTAAATGAATATAGAGTATATAAAATATGATATGTTAGATGAATGAAATGATATATATATGATATATATATATATATCCTCTTTACATTAATGTATATATATATGGTTGAACGCAAGCATGTAGGAATGCAATTAATATAATGTATGTAAGCAATACATAAATGCATGAATGAAAGAATGATATACAATGTATGCATGAAAGTATATAATGAATGCTAGATATGAATGCAAGGTATACATGTAATGATAGATATGAATGCATAATATATAAATAATATAATGCAATATACAATGATAGCATGTATGGTAATGTAGAATATATGATGCAAGCATGTATTTGTCCACTATTTTTCCTTTTTCTTACATTTTCCTTCCCTTCCCTTTCCTTTTCAGTTTTTTTCCCCTTTTTCCCTCTTCTTTTTTTACATATTGTACACAATGTATATAATGTATAGATGCATGTAAGTATGTAATATGCATGAATGACATGTATATAATAAAAATAAGTATATGTATGCAACTTAATGATATGTGAATGGATATAATGCCTGAACTGAAATATGCATGCATATGGGATATGAATAAATGTATATTAGACAAGCCATGCAACCCCTTTAACTTGATGTAAAATCTGAACACACTTGTACACTATAACCCTTTCTTGAAAATGTGAATCTAGATAATACAAACACTTGTATTAACACTTACACATTGGTCTTAATGCTGATTTAGTTTCACATGATGTATCACATGCACACTTGACACTTAACACTATCACACTCTATCTCTTAGCATCTTAATACATGACTTGTTGTATGATATATTGCCTTGTTATAGCCTAATATCTATAGATGCCTTAACCTATTTTGGATGTATATATATATGATAAATATATATAGATGGTTGTGAGTGATGGCTTGTTTAGCCTTGTGTTGTTGTGTGCTTGCTAGGATAGACTGGTTAGGCTTAGTGAGACTTGTTGGGATTAGGTTTGACCTAGTTGACCTAGTTTGACTAGTATTGAGGACTAGAGTTGACCAAGGTTGACTGTAGCCTAAATTGACCCCAAACATCATTTAGATGCATTGTAGCAATCTATTTCCTTATTTTAGACATGTTGTGACTTGTACTGTTCTATAGAAGACAGATACCACTCCTCGGACAGTAGATATTCTTCAGATACTCAGGATACAGGCGAGTACATTTTCTGATAGTTCTCTCATTTATTTGTCAATTACTGTACTTCAGTTCTAGTTAGCTGTATGTGATTCTCTGTTACAAACACGTATTGTTATTTCTGAATCCATGTATACGACACACATACTTACTCGTCTTACCTCTATTATTCGAATCACCATACGAATCACTATTCGAACCACCTATTCGTATCTTCATATGCTGGTTGGACTAGCATTCGTCTTATGTGTTGGATTATGGATTCATTGTATTAGAATGGGCGGGGAAATACTTGATTAGACATGTGAACATTCCCACTATTCGAACCACCCCCTGTGAATAATATTCGAACGATAGCCATCTCTCACCTGATTAGTGCGTGATGTGCCGGATTTACCCATAGCCATTTATATGTCTATCAAAGTATTTTAAAACACACTTGGAGAATTTATTCGAATCATTGTTAGATCATCATATGAATCACTATTCGAATCACCTTATTCGAATCACCTTATTAGAACAATGATTAGAATCACATTCGACTCATATTGTATTAGACTCACATTGGGATTACACTCGACTTATATTGTACCATCTGGACTCATCATGTTACTCTAGTTCAGCTAGATTTTATTTTACAGTCTTTATTGCTATAATTTCTTCTCTTGATTAGTTACTTACTTTCCTTGTACTTTATCTGTCTCTCTATACCATCACCTGAATATAAACTACCATATTCATCAATACAACTGTCTATAACTGCTTTATAGTTCTCTGTCATTTACTTGGGTTTTCTAGATGAGATGTGCTCGTTCCTGTCCTGACTGGACCTGTTGATAAATTTTACAGATAGCCTGGAGGTTGCCTGCTAGCCTAGAAAAGACACATGTAGAGGATGTATAGATAGTCATTTCAGTTGTCTTGAGTTGTATTCACTTTATGGATTACTGTATTTGAGCTTTGAGATGTATTTTTGGGTTTGTGTATATTAGACACTTAGACTTCTACCTGCTGTATCTCTTTTGGATTTCATGTTTTATCTATCTTTATCATGCTCTACCTTAGATGTGATTGAGACTGTATCTGCTATGTCACCTCCATTCGGAGAGTATATACTGTACAGGTACTTTTATATTGTTAGATGTTTGACCTAGGACAGCGTTCTACCGCCGACACTGCGGCGTAGGCTGGACGTACCCACGTCTCGTGCCCTAACTCTAGGGTGCGGGTCGTGACACGTTTTTAGTGGTGGCCCATGCAGGTCGAGTTTGTGTAGTGGTATTCGAACTAGAGTACCACTACAGCCTGCAGTAGGATTAGGATATTTTTTGAAGGTACTCGATCACAGTTAGGATCCCTTGGGAGATTCCTGGGACGACCCTTGAGAATCTTATTTTAACTTCGATTTGAAAACTCTTCTTCCCTTGATTTGATTTATCTTTACTTCTATTGTTGAATTTGAGTTTGTATTTATTGATTTTGATGGATGATTGTTGAATTTTGAATCTTGATGTTAGCTGTTGCATCTGAGTTTGTATTTATATAATTTGATGGGATTTTGTTCATTTATGAATCTTGATGTTCATTGATAAATTTGATTTTTGGGTATCCATTGTTGATTTAATTTAATTTTTGTCAAGATAAAATTATATGGGCTAGGTCATCTAAGTTATGGAATCTAGTCTTCTACAGTCACATTAGCCAGCATGGTGAGGACATATAGTCTAACTTGGATATATTTCTCGGGTGTGGAAATTTAAGGTTTTCGCAGCCAAGCTAGCGGCATCGCGAAAATGTTAAATACCATGATTCTAGAGGTATGTGCCTAAGTTGAGGACTCTGTGATTATCGTAGCCTTGCTTACTAGTATGACGAGGATTTAGAATACCATGATTTTGGATAGACGCATATGATTATCAGATTGTACCTTAAATATTTTTGAACATGTTTTCTCTACTTTTGTTGCAGTCCTTCAAAAAAAAAGAATTATTATTTGTTTTGTTTTGTTTTGTTTCTCATTATTTAACTTAGGAGTAGCTTTAGCTATTTTTATAAACCTTGTGTAACTTCTTGCTATGAGTTTTTCATAATACAATGAATCGATGATTTTTCTAGACCTTATGTTGGATTGATATTTTAGCTCTGGATTTCAAAATGGTTCCTTCCTTAAACAGATAATTAGAACAAATTTTATCGTTATTTCTTTCTTGTTGGTATTATTGTATTAAATAATAATAATAATAATAATAAAACTGTTTTGATTACATCAATCACCTACTTTACAATCTTGGTAGGAATCTAAATGTTGGTCTTGATGTAGAAATTAATTTTTATATTGGAACATGAAAATATATAGTGGACACAGACCCTTGTCTTATACGTATGCATGCTACACTTTGATTTCCCACCTATCTAAATACATATTAATATGTTGTTGACGTTTAAATTCTCAAAACCCCAATATTTCTGATATACTACAGTATCATAGACTGGTTCTCTGCTTTTTCCAGTTTAAATTCATAAATTAAATATAAATTTCATGTTATTAGTTATGTTTACATCACTGCACATGTATGTTATACATAGGGTTTCCATTCAAAAAAAATTGGTTGAGTTTTGTATTTGAAATTGTCAAATCTAAGACTGTGTGCATATTAACCCTTAATATTAGATTTTAAATGTTAGTTCAATTTGTTGTTTTAAAAGTAATATTTTGAGCTATATACATTTTGGTATGTAGGGATATAAATTTAGGTTTCATATTCTTACATGTTAGGTTGTGGTAAACATTGGGTTGGTTGATGTTCGAATTTCTCTAAATCCTAAAACTGAATACATGTTAATATTTTTATATTGATTTCAAATATTTAGTTCAATTTTAGATTTAATATGTAATATTAAACTGTATGCATAGCTAAATGTATGGATAGTATATTAGGGTTTCAACTCTATCATGTTAGGATGTGTTGGGAGAATTGAGTTAGTTGTGATATTTCAAACCCTAAAATCTGAAACTGTATTATGTTAATATTACACTGGTTTAAATGTTAGATTATTTTCTGATTTTGTATGTAAATGCTGAACTAAAACTGGATTTAACCTTCCAATACTAAGCTATAACCCTGTACAAGGACACACACACCCTAACTTAGTATACATTGCCATGTAAACCTAATCCTTCCTCTCTATGTTATGTTTATATATCTATATAGATATATAGAGTTTATGCATACATGTTATAATGTATATAGATACATAACTAAATCTCTACCTCTTTGTATATATATGTATATGGTTAGCCATGCATGTTATGAGTAAATAGGTTGTGTGTTGTAGATTGTTTAACCAATATGCCATGAGTAGTGTAACTGGATAGCTATTGTTTCGAAACCCAAATCCTCCTATACTCTTCATGTATATTTCATATACACACATGCCTACTATCTAACCATATGAACATGTCCACATACACCCATACACACACGAGCCACATAACCTTACATAATGCTAGCTTTTCCTTCTCTAACACTCTCTCTATATATATTGTGATTGGATTTCAATGCAATTGACTTTCATTCTTTAACTTTTGATTGTAATTTTCTTTGAATAGTACCCCTTTATAGATAATTGGTAGTCATCTTTATTTATTTTTGATAAGTACCCGTTTCATATTGGATGGTAGACTGTCTTACAGTTTTGATGATTATTATTTCTGTATCTTTTCTAGTTTAGCACCCTAGATTGCTTGTGTGTTTTGATACCCTATGACCGTTTTGGTTAGCATGACTAGTATACCTAGATGAGACTTCACTACCACCGTATGCCATGATCCTGTATGTCGTCCTTTTAAATCATATGATTTGTTTAAGTTCTGGGACTTTGATTGTGGGGGTTTGACCTAGAAGGAGTATGAATATTTTAATTTCGAGGATAAATTTTTTTTAAGGTGGATAGATTTGTCACCCCCAGTTTTCAAAAATAGGGGTATTTTTGTCATTTTAGAATTTAAAATATTTTTAAAATTTATTTTATTATTTATGATATTATTTTGGGGTTATTTGAGTCGGGTTCGAATTTCAACTCAATCCGACTTGAAACGGGGACCCGGGGGGTAGTTTGACTCTAGTGGGATCCACACACTAGTTAGGCATGGCCTATATAATATTAATTTTAGTCCACATGATATTAATTTTAGTTAGTAGTTAGACTAATTATTTATGGATAGGTTTAGTTTAATTAGAGACTTAAAACTAGACTAAATTGACCTCAACCTTTAACCCATTCCTAATTTAAATCAAATAGATTAGTGGAGGACATTTTGGACATTTAAATAGGGGACACCTCACCCTTTTTGGGCAGCCACCTATGGGGGGATAAGGAGTGAGTCACTCATTCATTCATTTGTTTTCATCCACTTTCTCTCTCTTGTTCTTCCCCAAATTAATTTAGAGATGAATCTCCATTGATTTCATCTCCAAATCAACCCCTTCTTCCACCAAATCTTCTTTATTTCTCTTCTACTCCATGGTTAGAGGGTGCTAGCCAAGTTTGGGAGGATTCGAATCTCGTTCGTGTCCTTTTGGAATCTCTACGTGTCGGTGCCGTGTCGGAAGGCTTTTCCTTTCAATCTCTCTCCCGGAAGTTATAATCTCTCCTCTAAACTACCCCTACATGCATATAGGAATATTTTGAACCCATAGAAATGACCCCCAAGGTTGTATCTCCATTTGTGTCCATTTTGTGTCTATTTGGAGGTCATAGGAGTGTCCTTTGTGTTGTGAATGTGTCCTAGTGGGAAAAACCCCTATTTTGGACACTTGTGTGTATATATATTTATTTGTGTGTGTGGTTAGATGGTTAGAGAGTAGATTGATCTTATTTAGGATGATTAGAATAAGTTTTATTTAGATAGCTATGTTGGTATCCAAGTATTTTGGCATACATGTATTTTTTTGTCCAAACAACCCAAATTCGTCATAATTTTTATCCACGTTTTTAGAAGCTAGAGCAACTTAGAAATGCCATAACTTTTAGCTTAAAACTCTGATTTATCTCTCGTTTTTTTTAAAAGAACCGTATCGAAGTTAGCTTTCCAAATATATATTTTAATAAGCCAAATTATTTATGTAACTTTCTATAGAATTATTTGAGTGTCAGCTGTACGAAAGACGAACGTGTTTCGGTATTTTTGCAATTTTGGGAGCTTCCGGACACGAAAATGTGATCCGTTTGAAGTTTCGGAAAGCTAACATGAAGGGCTACAACATACTTTAATCCTAGAATTTAGTAGAGTCCCAATTGGTACAGTATTTATTTTAAGTAGAAGAGTAAATGTACGATATATGTATTTTGTGTAACCTATGAGCCTATGTAGTATGGATATTAAATGAATATAGAGTATGTAAAATATGATATGTTAGATGAATGAAATGATATATATATGATATATATATATATATATATCCTCTTTACATTAATGTATATATATATGGTTGAACACAAGCATGTAGGAATGCAATTAATATAATGTATGTAAGCAATACATAAATGCATGAATGAAAGAATGATATACAATGTATGCATGAAAGTATATAATGAATGCTAGATATGAATGCAAGGTATACATGTAATGATAGATATGAATGCATAATATATAAATAATATAATGCAATATGCAATGATAGCATGTATGGAAATGTAGAATATATGATGCAAGCATGTATATGTCCACTGTTTTTCCTTTTTCTTACATTTTCCTTCCCTTCCCTTTCCTTTTCAGTTTTTCCCCCTTTTTCCCTCTTCTATTTTTACATGTTGTATACAATGTATATAATGTATAGATGCATGTAAGTATGTAATATGCATGAATGACATGTATGTAATAAAAATAAGTATATGTATGCAACTTAATGATATGTGAATGGATATAATGCCTGAACTGAAATATGCATGCATATGGGATATGAATGAATGTATATTAGACAAGCCATGCAACCCCTTTAACTTGATGTAAAATTCGAACACACTTGTACACTATAACCCTTTCTTGAAAATGTGAATCTAGATAATGCAAACACTTGTATTAACACTTACACATTGGTCTTAATGCTGATTTAGTTTCACATGATGTTTCACATGCACACTTGACACTTAACACTATCACACTCTATCTCGTAGCATCTTAATACATGACTTGTTGTATGATATATTGCCTTGTTATAGCCTAATATCTATAGATGCCTTAACCTATTTTGGATGTATATATATATATGATAAATATATATAGATGGTTGTGAGTGATGGCTTGTTTAGCCTTGTGTTGTTGTGTGCTTGCTAGAATAGACTGGTTAGGCTTAGTGAGACTTTTTGGGATTAGGCTTGACCTAGTTTGACTAGTATTGAGGACTAGAGTTGACCATGGTTGACTTTAGCCTAAATTGACCCCAAACATCATGTAGATGCATTGTAGCAGTCTATTTCCTTATTTTAGACATGTTGTGACTTGTACTGTTCTATAGGAGACAGACACCACTCCTCGGACAGTAGATATTCTTCAGATACTCAGGATACAGGCGAGTACATTCTCTGATAGTTCTCTCATTTATTTGTCAATTACTGTACTTCAGTTCTAGTTAGCTGTATGTGATTCTCTGTTACAAACACGTATTATTATTTCTGAATCCATGTATACGACACACATACTTACTCGTCTTACCTCTATTATTCGAATCACCATACGAATCACTATTCGAACCACCTATTCATATCTTCATATGCTGGTTGGACTGGCATTCGTCTTATGTGTTGGATTATGGATTCATTATATTAGAATGGGCGAAGAAATACTTGATTAGACTTGTGAACATTCCCACTATTCGAACCACCCCCTGTGAATGATATTCGAACGATAGCCATCTCTCACCTGATCAGTGCGTGATGTGCCGGATTTACCCATAGTCGTTTACATGTCTATCTAAGTATTTTAAAACACACTTGGAGAATTTATTCGAATTATTGTTAGATCATCATATGAATCACTATTCGAATCACCTTATTAGAACAATGATTAGAATCACATTCGACTCATCTTATATTAGACTCATATTGGGATTACACTCGACTTATATTGTACCATCTGGACTCATCATGTTACTCTAGTTCAGCTAGATTTTATTTTACAGTCTTTATTGCTATGATTTCTTCTCTTGATTAGTTACTTA
The DNA here is from genome assembly GCA_029216955.1 of Iris pallida. Taxonomy (NCBI): domain Eukaryota; kingdom Viridiplantae; phylum Streptophyta; class Magnoliopsida; order Asparagales; family Iridaceae; genus Iris; species Iris pallida. Next base: position 3,432,897 of record JANAVB010041018.1, read on the forward strand.
CTTTCTTTGTACTTTATCTGTCTCTCTATACCATCACCTGAATATAAACTGCCATATTCATCAATACAACTATCTATAACTGCTTTATAGTTCTCTGTCATTTACTTGGGTTTTCTAGATGAGATGTGCTCGTTCCTGTCCTGACTGGACATGTTGATAAATTTTACAGATAGCCTGGAGGTTGCCTGCTAGCCTAGAAGAGACACATGTAGAGGATGTATAGATAGTCATTTCAGTTGTCTTGAGTTGTATTCACTTTATGGATTACTGTATTTGAGCTTTGAGATATATTTTTGGGTTTGTGTATCTTAGACACTTAGACTTCTATCTGCTGTATCTCTTTTGGATTTCATGTTTTATCTATCTTTATCATGCTCTACCTTAGATGTGATTGATACTGTATCTGCTATGTCACCTCCATTCGGAGAGTATATACTGTACAGGTACTTTTATATTGTTAGATATTTGACCTAGGACAGCGTTCTACCGCCGATACTGCGGCGTAGGCTGGACGTACCCACATCTCGTGCCCTAACTCTAGGGTACGGGTCGTGACAGTTAGCTATGAATAGTATCCCCTTATACAGGGCACAATAAGTTTTTGCTGCTTATGAGAAAGCACCTGTAGGGATTTTTCCTCTTGTCCCGAATACTTCTTCTATAAAAGTCTCTATGCCTTCTTTTCCTATGGTTACAGAGGTTTTTGTCTCTTCTTCCTCTATTAAACCATCTATTGAAAGTCCACTGCCCATTCACTTGTACAGTCAACAATCAGTCCATCTCATAAAAAAGATGGGCTACGACTTTCAAAAGGCAAATGGTTTAAACTATGATAAAGGAATGCGACTTCCTTTACAAATTCAAAGTTGAAAATTCACTGTTGGATTGGGTTCTGAGGTTCCTCATAAAAATCCTCGCAAGAAGAAGACTAAGGAAAAGAAGACTAAATCCTGCAATATGGTACTTCATTCTCCTGAGTCCGAAAAAGAAACCTTTGCCGGTACGAGATATGGGAAAGAGTACCACAAAGATTATGAGGGATCTTCTAAAGAAGCATAGGACATTGTTGAAACAATTCCAGCTCAACCATCTTCTGCTCCTGCTAAACCATCTGTGGTTGAGAAAGGAAAACAGAAAGCAGTACGCTTTGACGTCCCATTGAAATATACTTCAAATCAAGGGGTGGTAATGAAGCCCTACAAATTTTATATTCTAGCCCAGTTAGCTAATACTCCGGTTAGACTCTCTATCTTCGAGCTGCTTCGTCTTTCTAAAGAAAGCAGGGAGACTCTGAGTGAAGCTTTGCTACAAGCAGACTCATGCTTAGCTCAACTCAAAAGTCCTGGCAATATACCAGTGTCTTGCCCACAATGCCATAGTGTGATGGAAGCAATTCCCAATATCACCTTCACACAAGAAGATATGTTGTTGAAGCATAATAAGCAAGACAGGCCTTTGTGCTACACTGGGTATATCGAATCCACTAAAATTGACAGCATTTACATTGATCATGGGTCTTCTATTAGCATTATTCTTCAGAGTATACTAAGACCTTTGAGGATTCCTACTAGTGATTTGACTTACACTAGTACCACAATAGTTGGTTTCAACTCTGGCAAGAGTAAACCACTAGAGAAGATTCGTCTGTAGATTCAAATTGGTGATCTTCGAACTATGATGACATTTTATGTTATCAACTCAGATGTATCTTACAATATCCTTCTCGGAAGACCGTGGATACATGAGCATAACATTGTGCCTTCAACTCTCCACCAATACTTCAAATATGTGGATTCCCAAGGGGTTGTGAAGACTGAGTTTGCTGATATCAATCCTTTCAAGGGTGTTGAAGCCTATTTTCTGATTCAATACTCTACAAACAAGAGCATGTGAAGGAGATATCAGATATGGCTGAAGATCGATCACCTGCTGAAGTTCAGTCTGTCAATGAAGATCCTCCAGAAGAGCAACCTTTGAAGATTAAAGTCAAAGGTCGAATCCAACCCCAACCTGTCAATGACCAACCTCTGATGATCAAGGTCAAAGGAAGAACTCGAGCTTCGTCTGAGGAATCAGTAAGCATTCCTGCCAAGAGCCAAGGTCAACCCCTTCTGATCAAAGTCAAGGGACGTACTTCTCGTATGAATGATTCAGAACCACCCTTGATTATCAACCTTGGCAGGTCTACGCAGAAGACGGATGATGGTCCGTTAATGATCAATCGGATGCGTAGCAGTCAAATTATAAATAATGTAAATATTGATCATTCTATACTTTATAATATCAATGAAGATTTCCTTTTGGAGTATATGGCTGTCAAATTTATTGAAAGAATGACTTTATCTTCTAATGATCAAAGTCATTAGTATAAAGATGACATAAATACAGAGGAAACCTTATACATTGACCATAAGGAAAATTCCTTTCCTCCTCACGTTGATGTTGGACCTTATGCTCAAAGGTTCCTAACATCTTCTCCCTATCTTCTTCCTGTAGCCGCTTCATCACATGCTTGTGTAACTTATAGACGTCACGAAGGATCTTATTCTGTGATTCCGTCTGATAAGAAAAACAAGCGCCAAATTATGTTTGGCCTGGCCAGAAATATCTCTATTATTCAGACAGATGATCTCAGAGATAAAAATAATGGAAGAATCCGAATTGACAAATATAGTCAACAATATCTTAAGATTATCCAAAATATGGGATATGATTTAAAGACTATGCAAGGTCTCAATCAAGACAAAGTTAGACGGTTACCATTATATGGTGATCTATTTTACCAAAAAACTCGGCATGGGTTGGGATATGATCCGTCCCACATGTTTAATGAGGATATACAAGAAAAAATTTCTTCCAATTCTTCACAATCCTCATATTCTGAAGAAATCCAATTCATCGAATCGGATACATCCTACATGTGCAAGAAAGATATGGAAGAAGAATGTTCTTCTAGTTTTTTACAAGCCTCATGTTCTGAGGGAGACTATTATTATGAATCTGAGTGTATATTCTCAGTTAACATGGTTCAAACTGATGGTGAATCGGAACCATTTGAGAATGACCCTTGGGCACAACAAATGGACACTCAATGGGAGCTTCGTTTTGAACAGCGACAGCCACCTACAGAAGATAAAATTATCCAAATTGATGTTGGAGACGGAACTACGTCTAAGCCGATATTCATCAGTAAGAACCTTTCTGAAGATGAAAAGGAAGACTTAATACAACTGATCAAAGAATATATTGATATTTTTGCATAGAGTTATGAAGATGTGCCAGGATTAGATCCTAAAGTTGCTACTCATAAACTTAATATTCTTCCTAATGCCAAGCCTGTAAAACAACAGCAACGACGTTTTCGACCAGATATGATGGATGCAATTGAAGCAGAAGTCAAAAAGTTGATTACATGTGGCTTTGTTCGTGAAGAACAACACCCAGAGTGGGTTGCCAACATTGTTCATGTTATGAAGAAGAACGAAAAAGTCCGAGTTTGCATATATTTTTAGGATCTTAATGCAGCTTGTCCAAAGGACGAATTTTCACTTCCGATTACCGATGTCATGATAGACAATATATGCAGTTTTGAACGCATGTCTATCATGGACGGATTTTTAGGATACAATCAAATTAAGATGCATCCGGGAGATGAGAAGCATACTGCTTTTCGTACACCCCTTGGAGTCTACTGCTATACGGTTATGCCGTTTGGTCTGAAAAATGCCGGTGCCACGTATCAACGGGCTATGAGCAACATCTTTCAAGAACATCTACGAAAAATAGTTGAATATTATGTATATGATATTACTGTCAAGAGTCGATCAAAAGTTGATCACATTCAAGACTTGAAGACAGTATTTGAGTTGATGCGTCAACATCAACTGAAGATGAACCCTACTAAGTCTTTCTTAGGGGTTTCCAGTGGCAAATTTTTTGGATTTGTCATCACTTCTCAGGGTATCCATGTTGATCCTGATAAAATCAAAGCAATTCTTGAAATGCGTCCTCCACGCAATTTAAAAGAACTCTGCGGCTTCCAAGGTCGCATTGCTTATATCAGAAGATTTATATCCAATCTTTCTGGGAGACGTCAACCTTTCTCCTGTCTATTAAAGAAAGGTGTATCATTTGTCTGGGATGAAGCATGTCAGAAAGCCCTCAATGACATCAAGCAATACCTTACAAATCCACCTGTTTTGGTACCCCCAGTGGTGGAAAGACCATTCTTGCTATATTTTCGAGCCTTGGATCATTCACTTGGTGCTCTCCTTGCACAGAAAAGTGACAAAGGTCATGAACAGGCAATTTATTATCTTAGCCGAATGATGGTCGGAGCTGAACACAGGTATACTCCTGTAGAGAAAGAATGTATGGCTTTGGTTTTTGCTGTTCAAAAGACACGACATTATGTGTCAGGACAGACTATTCATGTCATCTCCAGAATAAATCCTATTCGGGTATTGATGAGAAAATCGATTATTCTTAACTCCAGGTTAGCCACCTGGACGATGTTGCTTACTCCTTATGACATGGTCTATGTACCTCAAAAATCAGTGAAGGGCCAAGCATTAGCTGATTTCTAAGCAGCTCACCCTATACCTGAAATATCGAAGCTATATAAGGACATTCCAGATGAAGTTGTGGATTACAACATGACTTTGAAAGATGAAATTTGGCAACTATATTTTGATATAGCATCACGGGTTGGACCTAAAGGCAATATTGTCTCCGGAGTAGGCATTGTATTGGTCTCTCCTGATAAAATGGTCATATACCGTGCTTATTCTCTCAATGAGCCATGCTCCAACAATGTAGCAGAATACAATGCTCTGCTGATTGGTCTCCAAGTAGCAAAACAACTGGACATTGAGTTCCAGGAAGCTTATGGAGACTCTCAACTGATTGTTAATCAAGTCAGAGGGACATATGAAGTCAGAAATCCTGACCTCATTCCTTATCATCAAGTGGTAATCGAATTGGTCCTTTTATTCAAAGGATTCTTCATCGAATTCGTACCACATTCTTAAAATTTGGAAGCTGATGCTCTTGCTAGTTTAGCTGCAGACTTAGCTGTTCCAATTAGAAGACAAAATACCATCACTTTGTTGGATCGGGATTTATTCTGTGTAAAGAATAATCTACATATTGAGCAGAGTTATACTACAGAATCAAGTTCCCAGCAGAGGGATTGGAGAAGTCCATTCATTGATTATGCGGTTCATAGGATTTTACCTGAAGATTCAAAAGAAGCTGCATCAATCAAGAGACGATCATTTCGATTCTATTATGATTCTTCTTTACACATGTTATATCGTCGTTCTTATGACAGACTTTTGCTGTGCTGTCTCTCAGAGAGTGAAGCTAAGCAAACACTCCGTGAAGCTCATGATGGTGTCTGCGGTGCTCATCAACCAGGTCCAAAATTACAGGACCGCATTCGAAGAATGGGGTATTATTGGCCATCCATGATAGCAGATGCTGTGGATTATGCCAGACGGTGTAAAGCGTGTCAGATTCATGCTGATTTTATTCATCAACCATCTGAGTTCTTACATCCTACAGCAGCTTCTTGGCCCTTCGAAGCTTGGGACATGGATATTATTGGTCCGATTAACCCTCATTCTGTCAAGGGATATCGGTTTATACTGGCTATAACCGATTATTTTTCTAAATGGGCGGAAACAGTTCCTCTTGTTGAAGTAAAAACATCAAATGTGGTTAGTTTTATTAAACACCATGTCATTTATCATTTCGAGATTTTTCGGAGGATAATTCATGATAATGGACCACAATTTGCCCGTCAGACATTTTATCGATTCTGTGACAAGAATCGAATCCAAAATCTGGATTCTACGGCTTATAATCCAGCTGCTAATGGTTTGGTCGAAGCTTTCAACAAGACAATCATTAAACTTCTCAAAAAGTTCATCTCTTCTAATAAACATGATTGGAATGAGAAACTTGGAGAATGTTTATGGGGTTACCGAACGACAGTCCGAACTCCTACTGGTTTTACACTATTTTCACTGGTTTACGGATGTGAGGCTGTTCTTCCACTGGAAATCCAGATTCCATCTCTTAGAATAGCCATTGCTAATAAGCTAATTATAGAGAACGATAATCGCTTACGACTCCAAGAACTTGAAGGATTGGACGAGAAGCGTCTTCAAGCGCAACAGCACATTGAGCTATATCAAGCCCGCATATCTCGAACTTTCAATCGTAAAGTTAAAGAGAGGGTATTTAAAATCGGTGAGTTAGTTCTAGCCGTCCGAAGACCGATGGTGATGACTCATAAGAGCAAAGGGAAATTCCAAGCAAAATGGGAAGGTCCCTATGTAGTCGAGTCGGTATTCTCCAATGGTGCCTATAGGTTGTCTAAATCTAATGGAGATTTGCTTATGATGTCGATCAATGGCAAATTTCTGAAGAAATATTATGTTTGAATTTTTTCTTTATTTCTCAGCTACCAATGTTTGGTTAAGCTGATCATTTGTCTTCCTAAAAAATTTTTTTGATCTTCTGTCTTACCAGCTGATTAAAAAAAAAGAGATTTATTATTTATCATGTTCTCATGACCGCTGAATAAATATTAAATCTACTTTTTTTCCTATCTATCATGTACATTTGGCCTCTGAATAGATATTAATCTATTTTTCTTTGAGTTATTACGATCTGTCACGTTCATATTACCTCTGATAGTGTCGTATACTCTAAACAGAAAAAAAGGATTTATTATCTATCATGTCCACATTACCTCTGGATAGATATAATTTATTGAGTTTGGAAAACTTGTCATGTCCATATTACCTCTGATAAATGTTTTCTATCTCATACCTATTGTTTAAATTCAAAATAAATGATAGGATCATAAAACAAATATTTTATTCATTTCTTGTAAATATTATAGAATAGAAAAAGATGGAAGATTACAAAAGCTCTTTATTTGCCTAAGGCGGAGCAGATAAGTCTTTTAGCAGTTTCTGTAGCTCCGCTAGACGTTTTTCACGAGATCTCAATACAGTCTTGGCAGCTACGGCACGTCGAGCTTCAGGAGTGCAGATATGAGAAAGTCCAGCAAAAGTGACTATCATCTTATCCTTGGCTTCGTCAAGGGTTTTGTAAGCCCCTGATTTTCAAATTTTTTTTTAAATTAGTGTTAATTAATTATTAATGTTAATTTTAGCCTTAAAATAATTATTAGGATTTTTATGAATTTTTCTAGAATTTTTAAATGATTTTTAAATGAGTTTTAAATACAAAAAATATCATTTTGTAATTTTCTTAAATGTTTTAATAGCATTTTGTAATTTTCTGAATTATTTTAATAGTGATTTGCAATTATTAGAATTGTTAGTATATCAATTTGTAATTTATTAGAATGTTTTTAAATACTTTTGCAATTATTCTAATTGTTTTAAAACCATCCTGCAATATTCCAAATGTTTGTGCAAATTTAAAATTGCACAGTGCTCAGCGGGGGAGCTTTATGCAAATTAAATATTGCATTCCCTAAGGCGGTGTGTGTTTTTATAAATCTATATTTTAGGGGGGGTTTTCTGCAAAACCACCACCCGACCGCCGACTTCGGCCGTCATCTTCCTCGGCGATTAACGCCTAAACCCTAACCCTAACCCTAATCAAAACCCTAATCCGACCGACCCCAAACCCTATAAATAGCCCCCCGACTCGACCCTAACCCTAGACTTCATCACGGCCGCCCTAGCCACCGCTCTGCACCCATCTTCCCCGACGAACGCCGCCGGAACCCTAGATCTAGGATTCCAGCCGCCCTAGGCCACGTCCCGACGAGCCACCACCACCAATCGACTCGCCGGAGCAAGGCGACTCAGCCCAAATTTTCTTCGACGACCCCGACGCCTCCTCCGCCCAGTCGCCACCCCGACAGCACGCTCGACTTGGACACGTACGTGTCTCTTTGACTCCTGTGTCCTACTGTGTCTCGATTTCACGTATATGACACGCCAGCACCCGAAGACTCTATTGGTGAGTGTGGACACGGCAAATACGTGTCGTGCGTGTCGTAAATCAACCCGACACATGGACTCCTATGTCCCTAACTGTCAGGACACAGGATTATTATTATTTTTTTTATATATATAAACCATTCTAAACTAAATAAATTAAACCCAAGCCCTATCCTAACAATCGGGCCGGACTGGCCTACTGGCCAGCCCGCACAGTTTAGAAATCCCCCCCCCCTCTGGCTAGCCGAGTTCGAGCCTTGCGCTCGTTTACTGTGTTTCTTTTCCTTTCTTTTCCTTTTCTTTTTTTCTTTTCCTTTTGTTTTTATATATAATTATATATATATATGTATACATATATTTGTATATATGTGTATATGTATTATTATACATACTATATTTAGGCATATATATTTGCTGTTTTTATATATATATATATATATATATATATATATATATATATATATATATATATATATATATATATATATGTATACTTCATTATTTTATGTATATATATATATATATATATGTATTATGTATACATATATATTTATGTATATATATTTCCTTATGTAGATATATTATTATATACATACTATTATATGTATATGTATACATTAATTTTGTATATATATATATATATATATTATATAGTTAAGTATTTTCTTATATGTATGTATGTATACATATATTTGAATATATATATAATATTATAGTTAAGCATTTTCCTATATATATATAAATATCCCTATATTTATATATATATATATTATTTCCTATGTGTATTTTACTTAGCTTAGTGTAAATTATTTATATAAAATAATGTTCATACTTTTATAGCTACTATGTAAAATTTTGCCTTATTAAAATAATAATAATTACTTTGCACTTTTATCAATTTGTATTTTTGTGTATTTAAATTACTGCAACCATTTGATGTCCAAGCCTAGCATGGGTATTTGGGCTCAAATGTGTTTTCACATATTCAAGACCTGTACAAGTCATATTGGACTTGATTCATGGCCTTGGGTCCTGTATTTGAACTTTGGTTCAAATTATGTACATGGACAAAATACGCAGATAATTAATTATTGTGTGCCTTGCTATTTTTGTTTTTCTAAAAATACTTAAAGTATTGTTAAAATTATGGAAAAATAGTTTTTAGATACTTTGTTAAGTTGGCTAATTTAGTATAATTTTTGTAGTAATTAATTTACTGTTTTGCCACTAGTTTGGCATATGAAACCAAAACTCACTTTCTGTATACTTAGGAAAACTGATTTTTATAAAATATTTGTACTGGTTAATAAATCCCAGAAAAATTATAATAAATTTCTATAGTTAGCAAGGATCGTTTTGGTACTTTGTTTTATGCAAAACTAGGCTTTTTGTCTACTTTAAAAATTATTGGAACACAATGATCTTCTGATTTATTTATTGATTAATTACGACTTGTAGCTTTTTGTGTTATTTGGAGTTTTAGTCGTGTTGAACCCCATCCCTCACTAGTGTAAAGACCCTAGAAAGTTAGTTAACATAGTGTGTCACCCCACATTGGTCTCCTAGGCCAAGTCATTATTTTGGCTAAGTGCCCAATCACAAGTCGTGTCGCACCAGATTAGTGTCCTAGTGTTTTAGCTTAGTGTAAAGCTAAGTTATTGTATGTATTTCTACAGTGACGAGTTACCAGACATCTATAGCACTTTTATCGCAGCTTGTTTTGCTAGAGGCAAGTACATCTACAAACTCATTTACTGTCTTTTAATGTTAAGTACATGTGACAACCTTGTAAATTACCATTAATCCAGTTGCAAGTCTTTTGTTAATTGTACATGTTAAAACACTGTTATGTGATAAAAGAATGTTAATCAACCCATATGAATGCTGATCCTTGGAGTAGCAAGTCAAATCATAACATGTTTCATACTATTGCCAGTTCCCACCATGCTTTACACTATTTCTCGTATCTTTTACATGATGATTACTGGGTTATGAGAGAGTTGATAGTATAGTTACTGGACTCGTGGAATGTACTCACTTACATTGCAGTATTCTAATTGTGTAGTTTCTGGACTTGTGGAATGTACATACGTACATTGCAGTAAACTAGCAGTGCGGTTTCTGGACTTGTGGAATGTACATACGTACATTGCAGTAAACTGAGAATGTAGTTTCTGGACTTGTGGAATGTACTTACGTACATTGCAGTAAACTAACAATGTAGTTTCTGGACTTGTGGAATGTACATACGTACATTGCAGTAAACTAGCATAGCACATATTGACCGATCTCATACATGCCCCAGTTTTAATACATAATGTACACATGCCACAATTGACAAGAGTGTCTTAAAATGATAATCAAGATATACCATGATTTCCCGCTTTATATGATTTACCCTGATTCCAGTATGTCTATTTTTCAGTCTTATCATACCATGTTCCTGTTGTACATCTCTTGCATTATACATTCAGTACTTTAGTAGTAGAGGTTGTACTTGCTCCCGTCCTGACAGGATAACGTTGTAGGTATTTTGACCGAGGAAGAAATGCTTTGTGACCCGTACTATGGAGCTCCAGTTGAGGATATTCCAGCAGGGAATCCTGCTTAGCTGCTTAGTTTGACTTAGTGTTGGGTTATTATCACAGACGCTGTTTTGTACCTTTAAACTGGACCTTGTCTCCAGTCTTACATTTTGGTTTGTATTATTATCAAACTTAGTGGTTTTTCATCTATATAGAAGCTGTGTTGTGATCATTCTTAAACTATCTTAATTATTAGCACATTTATCATTATTACCTGACTGTCTAGAACAGCTTACTGCGCTTTATCTTAAGCGTAGGCTGGACATGGCTCGGCCCGGCCCAACAATTTGGGTAACGGGTCGTGACATGTTTTGATGGTAGTCTCAGCTCCAAAGACTTGTTCTTCCAAAATCGAGCTCTGTGTAAGCTGCTGGTCTCGAGCCAATATCAACTGCTCCTTCTCCGCCTTCAAGCGAGCCAGCTCAGCCTCGACTTCGCGAATTCTATCATTCTATTGATGAATTCTTATATTCGAAGTTTCATAGGCTTTTCTCTGGGTATCCAGCTGGGGCTTCGCTCCAGCCAAAAAAGCCTTTTCCTTGGCCACCTTGATGCTATACTCATGGAGGGCCTCATTAAAAGTCGTCTCCCGAGCAAGGTATTCAGCCGATAGAGCGTCTTAGTCCTCTTGGATGAGACTTTCAGTGGTTTCACTTGACAGCTTTAGATATTCTTTGATGGGTTGTTCAAGTCCTTCCACGACTTTCTCCAATGCCACTGCTCTCGCTGTATCATTGAACATGGCGACATTTCTGATCGTAAGAGAAATAGACGCCTTGAAGCTTTCATAATTGAGGCACTTATTCAGGACCATTTTGATCAGAGCCGCCAGAGTCTTATAAAAAGTATTAGTATTAATCTTAACTAAGAGATTCACTTCTGCACTCGAGCTCGGCGTTGCGGCGATGTCTATCAAATCTTTTCTCTGAAGACTAGGAGAAGATGTTGCCTTGGTAGCAGGTTGAGGTGAAGACATTGTTGTCACTGCTACCATGGCCAACTGATTCCCAGGAGCTTCAAGAACATTATCTTCAGCATTTGTTACTCCAGCCGTTTTTGGAGCTGAAACTGCTTGAGTTTCGGTGGCGATGATTAATGTGGGTGGAATGATAGTTGTGGCAGCTGACTCCGGTTCAGGCATTGTCTTTTCAGGAACTTGTACTGGATCGGTAGCAATAGCAGAGGATGCTATTACAACTTCCCCAACTTCAGTTGATGATTTGAGTATGCCTTCATCACCTTCTTCAGCTACTGGCTCTACAGGATCTTCAAGTATTTCAGTTGTAGTTAGTCCTTCTACAACTGATTCTTCGTTGAAGTCTAATTCTTCCTCAGTAGCCTCTTTATTATCTACAGTAGGTTCTACTGCAGTTTGTTCTTTATCCTTGCCCTCAGCAGGAGGGGACACTTCTGGTTGAGCCTGCACTTCGGGCTCTTGTTGTATCTCCATAGAGGTAGAACATTCTTCTTGAGCATCTTCTTCTTCTGAAGAAGAAGCCTCCTCCTCAGACTCCGCATTTTCCTCATAAATATCTTCTTAAGGAGGAGGAGGAGCCACAAGCTTGGATGTAATGATGACACCTACAAAAAATTTAAACAAAATAAATTAATATACAAAAAATCATAATTTTGTATGGATTTTTTATAGATTATATTTACCTGGAGTAGGTGTAGGACGTGCCAAGTACGCGTCATAATCCCCGTCCCAGTCCTCGTCGTCAAAATTAATAGCCGGTTCATCCGAAGGGATGAGCACTGAATCAACAGTATGTACTGGGATGACGTCTTTAACAACTTGTGCCTTTTGTGGCAAAGTCAAATAAAGTGTTGAGCTGAGACGTCCCGGAGATAGGACTACCGCAGCTTCTTTTGGTGCTGCCGGTTGAGATGCTGAAGATCCTTCTCCAGGGTGAACTGAAGAAGATGCAATATGTTGCGGCTCATCCACCTGAGTGTCACTCTCCGGGGTAGTGGCTCTTGATCTGGAAGGTCTTTTGGTGGTAATCTTCTTTTTCTTTTCTGGGGTCTTCTCTGGAAGAGTAACAGCTGTACCTTATTTTCGTTTTTGGGACTTGCCAATAATGATGGGTTCCGCAGCTTTTTCCCCAACTCCCGTAGGGATAACTTCCAGATATTGATCTAGAACGACAGCGTCGTCAGGTATGTCTGATGGTACCCTGACTGGCTTCTCAATATTTCCTTCCTTGGGCCATCTTAGACTACCTCTCAGGTTGTAGCCATGGGCGAAGGAGCAGATGGAAGCATAATAGTGAGCATACGTATGAAGTATACGTAGCTCGGTGGTGCTGGTAGCAGTTGACACTTTAAATTTGGCACCGGTACAGGCAGTGCTAAAATATCTCCAACCTCTAGCACCATCAATCAGTTTCCCATAATAACAAAAACTGGTAGAGGGATTACCAACATGAAGTTGGTCATATCCAAATTGGCGAGCGAACCTACTTGGTAGATATGGTTCGAACGAACAGCTGTCTTCATTTCTGTACATCAGATGGGAGGGTCTGATACACTGTAGCCATCTGAAAACTGGCGCAGACAGTAAAGTTCTTCCTTCAACTTCATCTTCAAATTGAACGTCGAAGAAGTCGGCTGGAACTTGTGGCCGGGTACAAAAAAAGTTCCAACCATAAGAATAATTCAATACTGCTCGGGTATCTGCCACTATCGTGGCAGTCCATGTAGCTTTGCTGAACTTCTGGAGGACCTCCGCATCATCTCCCGGGCCTGGTGGCAACAAATTACAGTTGTGGTGCAACAGCCAGCCCATCAGGTAGGTGTAGGGCATTTCTACCCTAGGAAATACGTTCCGGTGAGGAGCATTATTGATTAGCGCCTCAACAAAAGTCCTCAGACCTGCGTTTACTCGGCACACCATTGCCGATAGCAGGTTGATTATGGCTTTAAACACCAAACGTACCACTGGCCATAGCACGTTTCGGTAGATTCTATCAACTGTACCGGTCCCCGGTACAACCCATCTCCTCAACCATAGAGAAAGGAAGCCTGCCAGCAAGGCATTCCTAGAGATCTTTTGGCTGCCATATCTGAGGAAACTCAAGGCTTCGGTTCCTGCAGGGAAGCGTATCCCATATTTTATAAGCAGGGATTGTTGAACCAGTATTGATAGTGGGAGCCTTGTTCTCCTGAAATCTTTCTTTATCATCTTTGGATATCTTATCCTTATGAAAAAAGAGATATGTTGTCCACTTGTTGATGTACGCCAGATGAGATCCACTTTCATGCATGGTAGTGCAAATCATGTAATGGCACATCAACTCTTCATATACTTCAACCAATTTAGGGTTTTTTTCCTGATTTCAGCAAGTTCCCGGTTGGAGGGAACATATTCTTCATATGGGGCTTCCTCCATTGGCAGCTTTGAGATGATTTGCATCTCGTGGAGTGCGAGACCCATTTCACCTTTTGGGGTCGCAAAGGTTCCAGTTAAACTGATATATATCTCCATCAGGGCCATGAACAAGTTACTATTCGGTGGTATACCCTGACTAGTGGAGGCCACTGCTTCATACAGACCGATGGCTTCCAAGTCTGTCTTGAAGTTTTTCATGATCCAAACACTAATCTGAATCCAGTTCTGGTTAAATGGAGTCGACCATCCCGGTAGCCTAGGGTTTGTCTGGGAATATAATGCCGCAGCCCTTATGAACTTATTGACGAACATTTGGGTCTGTACTGGCTGAATCAGAGCAGAATTCTCACTCGGAGTAAATCCAGGCAAGAGACCAGAGAAAGGGACGACACCGCCATTGGGAACACTGACGTGATACCCCATATCGTTGGCATTATCCCTCTTGAAGATGATTCTACCCGGCCTTCCATGACTGCTAGGAGTCAAATTCTACAGCATTTGTTGGGGATGGGTGGCATGGATAAATGCAGACAAGGGATAATCTCTATCCATGTCAGGAAGATATATTGCTCTATCTCCAAACTTGAACACCCAAGACTCCTTCTTGGGGTGTGTTTGTGACTTGAAGTCTATTGCATACCCGAATAGGAAAGCTGGCTTTGTAAATTGTTGGCCATCCAGCGAGGTCAACAGTTCTCCATTTATCATGGACAGTAGCATTCTGTCCCCTTGAGCAGATATCAGCTGTCGTCTCTCTGCAGGATATTCTGGATTTGACTGGGGAAACTCCACATGGGACAGGTTCTCTAAATAATTTGAGCCCACCATACCAGCTGATGAGCCAGATACTTCTGCAAGTGGGTGAATTTGCAAATCCCACCATGACAATAGTCCATCAGGGCATGCTTTTCCGCGGGAAAGTAGGAGAAAGTGGGTGTTATCCCCGCCTACTAGCAGCCATTCCGCTTAGCCCCAAGGCCTGTGATGTAGTTCCACAGAAGGCACTTTTGGAGGTGTTCCCTCTATAAATAGTCCGTGTCAGGACCAAAGAAAGGGTCTTCTCTCAAGTTTAAGTTTTGGTTCATGTTATCTTCTTTCCACATTTACAAAGAGAGACACATGAAATTGATCTCAAGTGACCTCGATCTCTCTTGAGCCATGTGGGCTACAAATTTTCCCACAGAAGCCACCGCAACAAAAGAGTATTTGTCGTTCAACTCAGTAGCAGCCTTTCGACATCTTTGAAGCATTAATTAGAGAAGAACTCATCGTTGTCAAGAAGATCAGGTCGTTAAGGATTGCATGTTGATCATACTTCCATCACCACACTTTCCAAGAAATATGTAATATAGTTGTAGCAATTGCTTGTAAATCTTTCTTTATAAAGTTGTAATCAAAAGTTTTCATTTGTGCACTTTCATCGAAAAACAATATATTACTGAATCATAACTTTGCTTCAATTTATATATTACTCATTCTATGAAATTGTCATGTTTCAATTAGACATTAGTATAAAAAGACATTAGTACAACATGCATCCTCGCATCATGTAGAGTAGTGCTATTTGGAACGCCCCGTCCTTGACCGTACCATGCACGCAGCCACATGTCATCCCCCCATTGGAGGTAGGCCCAAATTTTAAGGAGGTGGGCCCCGTCGAAGCTAGCAAGGGGGAGACCGGAGCCAATAGGGGGGACACGTAGGGAGTGGCCACATTTGGGGCGAACAAAAAGGCACTATAACACTTATCATGTTTGAATGCTTTATATCATTTTTTTTGTCAAGAAGAGATTCATTTTCGTGATTCATATGTGATAGGATACCATGCTTCCATGACACAAACTATGATTCTTGTTCAGGGCCCGATTGAGAGCTTCAAGGACATCATGCCCAATGCAAATCACATATTTTGTTTTAGGCACCTACATGCAAATTTCATAAAGCCAGACCTCAAAACATGAGAGTTGAAGAACTTGTTGGAGATGTAAACCAAATTCATTGTTGTATGTCAAATTCATTGTTGCATGCATGAATGTATTTAGAAAGAGTCAAGTTCATTGTTGCATGTATGAATGTACTTATAAAATCTAAGAGTCATACTCTTTATGCTTGATGTATCTTCATTATGCTTGATAAATCTTGAGTCATATAAATAGCTATATATGTAAGCAAATGTTGTAGTGTGAAAAAAAAGAAAGCAAAGAAACAAAGTTGTTTATTCAACCCCTTGAATCAAACATCTTTGTTTGTGTTATCATCCTCTTTCTATCCTACAGAACTGAAAAGCCCCAGAAAGCAAGGACAAAGAAGCATGCCGAAGAAAAGAAGAATAGGCATTCAATGAGAAGGATGGGAACTGTAATGAAATGTTCAAATTATAGGCAATAAGGACGCAACAAAAGAAAATGTACAAACCTATATTTTTCTCCAAAGAAGAATACTGATCAAAATGCCTAGGGGAAGACGCAAGAAAAAGAGAGCAAATAGTACTTAGCCAGTTAGAGGTGGGGATGTTGTTTCTGAAGAATTAAATGATTGTTGATGTTAATTAGTGGGTAGCCAGCCAAACAAGCAAATTGTACTTAGCCAGTTAGGAAGGAAGATCTATTGCTAGTAGATTAATGCCTAGACAGAATACCAATATAGGTATACACCTTTTTACTAAGATACCAAATTTATTCCTTCACATATTTTATTTAAGTTTTTAATCATATTCTACATGCATGGTATCACATTATTTAGATTGATATTGTACGTAGATTACATATTGTTTATGAATTTTAGACTAATATGTCTGTCATAATTTATGTATTAGCCCTCACATGTGGAGATTTCACAAGGTAGTCAAGTGTCATTGGATTGTTCTCATCTTCCATGCCACCCACAAATCAGTCATAAGCTCTAATTATTCCTGCAGAGAAGAAGACCAAAAACTGTGTCTCATAATTATCACTAGTTTTCAGTGTGTTGTCTCATGAATATGGTTGACTCCTAATACTTGATTTTGATCATTTCAGGCATATGAGTGTTGGGTTGTATCTCGTTTCTGGTTGAGCGCTCGAAATGGGTGATAATGGAGTTGGTAATTTAGTCTCACATCGGATAGAAGATAGGATATCATGAGGGATAGAAGATGGGATCATGAGCTGTAGATAATTAGGATTCGTTCGGATCTTATATGAAAATTTTCTTTTAAAGCATACGGGTGTCTAATCTATTATCGTACCTCATGAGCCAACTTCGGTTCAGGTCACACCGCATCCCCAACAGTGAGATGGATGCCACGAAGTTCCTGATAGGAGCTAGTTATGGTGGTGAATTGTGTTTTGAAAGCTTATGAAGTGGAACTATTTGTCTTTTTCAACAGTTGTTGCAACATCTGTGTTTTTGCAAGGCTTTGTCATCCCACTGAGTTGTCTATTCTATTTTGGCTATTGTTGATAAACTTGAGATACGTGGAGCTTTATGTTTTGGCATGTAGGGGTATTTTGTGAACTAAGATACGTATTTTGCTCAGATGACGATATATTTGGGATTTTGTATGTTCATGTTTCTGGTGAATATAATGGTGGATTTTGTCTTCATGTGAAATTGGTTAACTATTTCGCATTTAAATGGGAGTTTGAGTTGTGTTTAGGCATGTCTTTGGTGAATATATATCCATCTATCTGAGATTTATACGGCTAATTATATAATAGGCAAGATATAAATTTAAGGAGTGAGTTTGAGTTGTGTTTTGTGAATATAGATCCATTCATTGGAGATTTATAGTTGATAATTAAACAGCAACAAGTCTTATATTTTATAGTAAAATTATTACTTCCATTAGTCATACTGATGAATACCTTCACATATTTCCTTTTTGTACTTGAATACCTTCAATTATCTTTTTTTTTTTTTTTGCACTTTATACCTTCAAGTTTCATTAGTTATGCAATTTTATACCTTTAAATTTCTTTTTTTTTTCCAGATTGATTTCTTCGACTAGTCAAAACATTATCATACATCCTACTAAGATTAGGATTCTTACTAAACATAAACATAGGTCATGTGAAAGAAGATAATATTATGATTTGGATTATATTTAAAACTTGGTTTCTCATATCTTCTTGAGTGTAATTTCTGAAAATTAATTTCTTGGGTTCTCTTTTGTACTTTTTCTAGTAGTTTGGATTACGAAGTTGTAGTGATCTTGTAAATCCTTGTAACTTTATTTAGTAGTGACCTTGTTCTTAGGGTAGTTTTTTACCAGTTAGGATTTTTCACCTAATTTTTCTGTCTTTATTTTAAAATTTTTGTGATCTTTCTTTTCTGCGTAACTAAGTATCTTGTTTGACTTGCGAGTATTGAATCCTTGTGGACGCTCATCTTAGGAAATAGTTTCTGCAACTGATACTTGTCATTAAAAAAGTCTACTAGTAGAACATAGAGCACAACCAGACCTAGTAGTAATACCCTATGCTGATCACAACCACAATGACCATAACCAGTTAGACTTCTCCATTGGGCCGGACTGGCACAATAGGCCCAAAAAATTAGTCAATGTATCGGTCTGAACTGATAATCTTGGGTCCGGACTGACCCGACCTAGTATATCACTACTAAAATATGCTATATTAGCGACATAATTTAGCGACGTAATAAATAACGTCGCTAAATATGTAATATAGCGACTCCTTTCTATAGACATCGTAATACATCGCTGAATAGCGACGTTCAGCGACAGTAGATAAATTACGTCGCTTTATAGCGACATATTATTAAAATATGTCGCCATATATTAAAATGTTTGCGACGTTTAGCGACGTCGAATCTTGACGTCGCTAACTTTTTTTACTTAGGGCACACTGTTTCCTTTTTCCCCCCTCACTCGAAAAATACAAAATTTTCAGAACGAGCTCTTCCCCCTCGGCGACCCCTCCCCCCCCCCCCCCGGCGACCCCTATCCCCCTCCTCTTCCTCCTCCTCCTCGAGCTCCTCCTCCTCCTCGAGCTCCTCCTCCTCGAGCTCCTCCTCCCCCAATTCGAGCTCCTCCTCCTCTTCCTCAGGTAAACCCTAACCTAACTCCTCTCCCTCCTCCTCCTCCTCCTCTCCCACGGACACACACACACGGACACACACACACACACACAGAGACGCACACACACGCGGACACACGAACACACACACACATACACACACAGACACACACACAGACACACACACACACGGGCCGAACCCAATCGGATAAACCCGTTAATGGGTTGGGTTAGGGTTGAAGATACTCGGGTTCGGGCTCGAATTTGGGTTAAAATATTTGAACCCTTGTAAGCAGTGAAAACTGCTGTAAAGCTTGCTAAGGGGACTTAGCATGTCCAAGTCCCTGTGTAGAACCCCATCTATACATATCGGTTAACTGATATTAGATAGGGCTCGGGTTGTGGGGGATCAAAATAGATGGGTAATGATAGTCTAGAAAAGGCTCGGGTTTGGCCCAGTAAATTAGTAGAAGTAGCAATGTTACTTGCTTAGCAACAATTAGCCTTGGCAGTATGGCTTGACCTTGTATAGCCAAGGCTGGCTTTAGAGCCTGTACACTGGTTTTGGGGCAGTAGAGTGATGCCCACTCGAGTGCAGGCATCAAGGGGACTTAGTTTCACTGCAGGAGGCTCGGGGAGCTCCTGCAGAGAGTAGGTTTGGAAGGAAAGTTCTGGGACTACACTTGGCAGCAGTAGGTTGCCTGCACTTAAGCAAGGATTGGGAGGGTAGCCCAATACAGAGATTGTCACGACCCGCACCCGGTTTTTGGACGCGAGCTCGTGAGCAAGCCAGCTACGTATCGAGCGGACTCCAGCCCGACTCGAGTACGTATAAGCTGTCACGGTCATGGGTATCATGTCTAATCTAAACTGTATCTCAATCCACATGAATCATATAAACAAGAATGAACAAGTATGGGTCATGGTCTGCAGTCCATTAGCATATTGTTCGATTAGACTCCAAGAATGATATGAGTCTATAAATAAGCAGAGTATATCATGGTACTGAATATAAAGCACAAAAGGATAATAAAAAAATATCACAAGCAAATACCTGTATCATGCATCGCAATCCTGTACCATCTCGCTCTGCTAACTAACTCCATACAATCGCTAAACCTGAAGAGATCATCAGGTCCTCAGAGGACTAGCAAGATACATAAAACATGCCACTATGACAGTAAATAATATGCATAAAGGGAATGACAGAAATATGACACTCTACTTCTAAACAAATACATGATAACGCAACATCAAGGACAATGTACAACACTTGGGCTAATAGACAGAGTACCATGACAATCGTAGCTCATCTGAAACTAATGACCAACAGAATAATCATAATCGCATCTCCTCCGAGAATAACGACCAACAGAATATCACAACCGTAGCACGAAACTAACGGCCAACAGAATAATCAATACAACCGAAGCTCATCTGAACTACCGGCCAACATAAACTATCATATAGCCCGCATGCCTAGTAACTGTCCTCTATGTCACAAGGAACTATACAGGTGTCTAGTCAAGTCGAATCAAGTCAAGTGCAACTAACAGGTCAAGACATGTCAAGTGAATGTGACTCAGAACAAGGCAATACTACCAGGACCTATACATGGAGTAACAGTGATATACTGGATAAAGAAAATAATGTACGTGCACGTAAATAAGAAAATATCACTGACATGAACATAAGAAGCATGTAATGAAATGTGGCAGGAAAGAAACTGCAATATAAAAAATACATAAAAATACTGTAGAGTAGGCAAGGTATACTTGCCTGGTCGCAGCGCGAAGAACCAATAAGCTACCGTCAACTGGTACGCCATAAAGTCAAAATCCACAATTGTCTCCGAAAGCTAAAACGAACATTACCAACATTCTCAGAATAGTCAAATTAGCTAGGATTTTCTGTCCTTAAGTCCAATTCTGGACACAGGGGCAAAACGGTAATTTCGGGCAAAAACGGTGTCCGCCGTTGGACCCGCTTTGTACCGAAATACGTGTCAGAGTCAACGGTCTCTAAAGTCGTCAAACTACATGTCTACGGATCCGGTTTTTCGATACGAACCCAACCGTATGTCCAAAGTTGGATTTCGGCGGGCCGTGCACAAAATCGCCCGTTGAGTGGGACCGTAGGGCCCGCAAAACGACGTACGATTCAACTGTCTCAGAATTGGACCAAACTTGGCATACAGGACCAGAAAAATGATACGGTTCTGTTGGCGTAAGTTTTGTCTCGATCTGACGAGCGTGCACAAAGTAATTGGAAAATTTGCAAAGTGCAAGATACTGTAAATTTCGACGGATACGTATCAAATTCGTCGCGCATACGCGACCAATTTGAATTCCGTCAAAGCCCACACGACCACGAAGGCGTTACGCAGCTTTTGATGCTTACGGTGCGCGACCACGTCGCCCGGAATGGCGGGACGCACGTCGTGTGGAACAATTTTCTAGTTTTTAAAACAGGTTTTTGGGAAACTTTGGGATTCGATTTCTCGACGCGTAGTCGATGATTTCCGAATCCACAAAAAGGATTACGAAGCCCTATATATTGGGTTTAACTTCTGTTCAGAAAGTTTCCTGATTCGAAGGATAGATTGGTGGGAAATTGGACGTGAAGCTGGGTGTTTGGGACTGCTCTGTGAACTGTTCAAGACCAGTTTTTCGACAAAGTTCGTGTTCGTTTTACGATGCATGTATCGCAGAACAACTCAAAATATCTAAAGGGAATTGAAGTTGGTTATATTGTGGTCATACCTGAGCAACCGGTTCGACGTTTCGTCGACCGAGGAGGGAGAAATCACGTCGCGAAGTTGTCTCCGCGGCTGCTGTTACTGCTGTCGTTGCGTTCAGTTTCGTGCGCGCGCGCGCACCCGCGCGGCCGTGGCCACGTGCGGCGGCGCCATCGGCGGTTGGGCCGCCCAGGGCAGGGGGTGGTGGCGTCGTAGATGAGGTCGGGATTAGGGTTTCTTGATTTCTCCTGGTATTAATACTCTCACGCTATGCTCTATTATACACGCGGCTTGCGCGTGAACAGGATCCGCTCGGGAAGTTCCGGTGTGCTTAGTTCTGCTACGGGTGGGTTGTGGGGAATGGCAGTAGGACTAATTTTTCTAAGGGTTTGGAGAATACTCAGGACACTGGGTTCGGGATACTCTCAGTCTGTTGGGAAAGACTCTGTTCGGTCTAGCACGGCTGGGCTCCTTCCAATAGGTTTGCTGACTTCTTTGTATTTCCTTTATCTAATTCTTTTTCTTTATACTCATATATATACGTATAAGTATATACGAATATCTCTATGTATACATATACATATACATAATTATATTCACACCCAACAACTAATTAATATCCATATATACGCGTATATATCTATATACACACATATACTTATATATATATTTATATAAATACACATACGCACATTAATATATGATATTATATATTTATATATACGTACAAATATACATGTATATCGTATATATAAATATACACATACACATATATTATATATATATATATATATATATATATATATATATATATATATATATATATATATATATATATATATATATATATATATATATATATATATATATATATATATATATATATATTATATATATATATTTTTATATATATATATATATATATATATATATATATATATATATATATATATATATATATATATATATATATATATATATATATATATATATATATATATATATATTACCGAGCTATATTTATATACCTCTATTCATACACATATATCTATAATATATTTATCTATACATACATGTATATATATCTATATATACACTCATCCATTAATATATATTCATATATACATACAAATACATACATAAATAATATTTATTAGTCAATAAACTAATATAAAATAATAATATTAAATAACACTCCCAATAAAATAATAATAATAATATCGAAATTTAATAAACCAATAATGGTATTTATAATATTTAATTAAGAATACTTAGAAAATATTCATCAGATGATTAAAACGGAATTCGACACCCTCATACCAAGATACATCAACACGAATGTCACAGGACGCCCCGCATTGACTACATAGGCTTGGGCTCTGTTCGGGTTCAGTTTGACTAGTTTGGTGCAACCGGGTCACCTAGACGTCAGATAATATTAATAGTGAATAATTAACTATTTATAATGGTCATGTCACAACTTGGCCTGGTTTTCCTAGTTAGGACATCCCTTTGGCTAGGTTTCCCCGGGCATGGCTAGTACACTAGTCAAGACACACTGCTACTTCTCCCGTGCCACAAATCCTTGTCGTCTAGTACTTCAAACTCAACCATGGCTAAAATCATCTACCGTAATAATTAACTATATAAATATTTATAAAATTCTAAAATCCCCATTTAAATCAAATAAATAAATAAATAAATATTTCAAAAAAATTTGGGGAAGGGGAGCTACAAATCTACCCACCTTAAAAATAATTTCGTCCTCGAAATTCTAATTCATAACTATTTCTTAAAATTTTAAAGTCCACTATTTCCTTAATCTCCTCAATTTAATTCCTCAAAAATAGTTCATATCCTCCTCCTAACTAATTTGTAACTACGAAGCCTCGATGACTTCTTCCCACCTTTGGTCACACTACTCTCTCAGAATAAGACCTTATAATCTTCTA
The DNA here is from genome assembly GCA_029216955.1 of Iris pallida. NCBI lineage: Eukaryota > Viridiplantae > Streptophyta > Magnoliopsida > Asparagales > Iridaceae > Iris > Iris pallida. Next base: position 3,456,571 of record JANAVB010041018.1, read on the forward strand.
ACTAGTTGTTAACAATCCTACCAGCAGATATCTACTGCATATGGCATCTATAATCCTCTCCTATCTATAAAATAACCAATATTCAATAGTCAAGCAATATATACTATAATTTAAGGATTTCTGATAGATCCTAGACAGCACGACCGTTCGTCCCCTCGAAATAAAGATGGACGAGAATCAATGGTACGGAAAGCAAAGAAGCATAGTCGAGAGCAAATATGGAGTTTTCAATAACGTAGAGAATTTCTAGGAGAATTTTCAAGGCAGTGTGGATTGAGATTTCTAAGGGTTTAGTCAGTTGCACAGGCTCGTACCAGTACAGTTACGTAACCGGTATGATATGCTCTGACCTGCATGGGCCACCACAAAAACTTTTCATGACCCGCACCCGGTTTTCGGACGCAAGCTCGTGAGCAAGCCAGCTACGTATTGAGCGGACTCCATCCCGACTCGAGTACGTATAAGCTGTCACGGTCATGGGTATCATGTCTAATCTAAACTGTATCTCAATCCACATGAATCATATAAACAAGAATGAACAAGTATAGGTCATGGTCTGCAGTCCATTAGCATATTGTTCGATTAGACTCCAAGAATGATATGAGTCTATAAATAAGCAGAGTATATCATGGTACTGAATATAAAGCACGAAAGGATAACAAAGAAATATCACAAGCAAATACCTGTATCATGCATCGCAATCCTATACCATCCCGCTCTGCTAACTAACTCCATACAATCGCTAAACCTGAAAAGATCATCAGGTCCTCAGAGGACTAGCAAGATACATAAAACATGCTACTATGACAGTAAATAATATGCATAAAGGGAATGACAGAAATATGACACTCTACTTCTAAACAAATACATGATAACGCAACATCAAGGACAATGTACAACACTTGGGCTAATAGACAGAGTACCATGACAATCGTAGCTCATCCGAAACTAACGACCAACAGAATAATCACAATCGCATCTCCTCCGAGAATAACGACCAACAGAATATCACAATCGTAGCACGAAACTAACGGCCAACAGAATAATCAATACAAACGAAGCTCATCTGAACTACCGGCCAACAGAAACTATCATATAGCCCGCATGCCTAGTAACTGTCCTCTATGTCACAAGGAACTATACAGGTGTCTAGTAAAGTCGAATCAAGTCAAGTGCAACTAACAGGTCAAGATATGTCAAGTGAATGTGACTCAGGACAAGGCAATACTACCAGGACCTATACATGGAGTAACAGTGATATACTGGATAAAGAAAATAATGTACGTGCACGTAAATAAGAAAATATCACTGACATGAACATAAGAAGCATGTAATGAAATGTGGCAGGAAAGAAACTGCAATATAAAAAATACATAAAAATACTGTAGAGTAGGCAAGGTATACTTGCCTGGTGGCAGCGCGAAGAACCAATAAGCTAACGTCAACTGGTACGCCATAAAGTCAAAATCCACAATTGTCTCCGAAAGCTGAAACGAACATTGCCAATATTCTCAGAATAGCCAAATTATCTAGAATTTTCTGTCCTTAAGTCCAATTCTGGACACAGGGGCAAAACGGTAATTTCAGGCAAAAACGGTGTCCGCCGTTGGACCCGCTTTGCACCGAAATACGTGTCAGAGTGAACGGTCTCTAAAGTCGTCAAACTACATGTCTACGGATCTGGTTTTTCGATACGAACCCAACCGTATGTCCAAAGTTGGATTTCGACAGGCCGTGCACAAAATCGCCCGTTGAGTGGGACCGTGGGGCCCGCAAAACGACGTACGATTCAACTGTCTCAGAATTGGACCAAACTTGGCATACAGGACCAGAAAAATGATACGGTTCTATTGGCGTAAGTTTCGTCTCGATCTGACGAGCGTGCACAAAGTAATTGGAGAATTTGCAAAGTGCACGATACGGTGAATTTCGACGGATACGCATCAAATTCGTCGCGCACACGCGACCAATTTGAATTCCGCCAAAGCCCACACGACCACGAAGCCGCTACGCAGCTTTCGATGCTTACGGTGCGCGACCACGTCGCCCGAAATGGCGGGACGCACGTCGTGTGGAACAATTTTCTAGTTTTTAAAACAGGTTTTTGGGAAACTTTGGGATTCGATTTCTCGACGCGTAGTCGATGATTTCTGAATCCACAAAAAGGATTACGAAGCCCTATATGTTGGGTTTAACTTTGTTTAGAAAGTTTCCTGATTCGAAGGATAGATTGGTGGGAAATTGGACGTGAAGTTGGGTGTTTGGGACTGCTCTGTGAACTGTTCAAGACCAGTTTTTCGACAAAGTTCGTGTTCGTTTTACAATGCATGTATCGCAGAACAACTCGAAATATCTAAAGGGAATTGAAGTTGGTTATATTGTGGTCGTACCTGAGAAACGGTTCGACGTTTCGTCGACCGAGGAGGGAGAAATCACGTCGCAAAGTTGTCTCTGCGGCTGCGGTCACTGCTGTCGTTGCGTTCAGTTTCGTGCGCGCGCGCGCGCACCCGCGAGGCCGTGGCCGCGTGCGACGGTGCCGTCGGCGGTTGGGCCGCCCAGGGCAGGGGGTGGTGGCATCGTGGATGAGGTCGGGATTAGGGTTTCTCGATTTCTCCTAGTATTAATACTCTCGCGCTGTGCTCTATTATACACGCGGCTTGCGCGTGAACAGGATCCGCTCGGGTAGTTCGGGTGTGCTTATTTCTACTACGGGTGGGCTGTGGGGAATGGCAGTGGGCCTAATTTTCCTAAGGGTTTAGAGAATACTCAGGACACTGGGTTCGGGATACTCTCAGTCTGTTGGGAAAGACTCTGTTCGGTCTAGCACGGCTGGGCTCCTTTCCAATGGGTTTGCTGACTTCTTTGTATTTCCTTTATCTAATTCTTTTTCTTTTTCTTTTATACTCATATATATACGTATAAGTATATACGAATATCTATATGTATACATATACATATACATAATTATATTCACATCCAACAACTAATTAATATCCATATATACGCGTATATATCTATATACACACATATACTTATATATATATTTTATATAAATACACATACGGACATTAATATATGATATTATATATTTATATATACGTACAAATATACATGTATATCGTATATATAAATATACACACATATTATATATATATATATATATATATATATATATATATATATATATATATATATATATATATATATATATATATATATATATATGTATATATACATACACATATATTACCGAGCTATATTTATATACCTCTATTCATACACATATATCTATAATATATTTATCTACACATACATGTATATATATCTATATATACACTCATCCATTAATATATTCATATATACATACAAATACATACATAAATAATATTTATTAGTCAATAAACTAATATTAAATAATAATATTAAATAACATTCCCAATAAAATAATAATAATAATATCGAAATTTAATAAACCAATAATGGTATTTATAATATTTAATTAAGAATACTTAGAAAATATTCATCAGATGATTAAAACAAAATTCGACACCCTCATACCAAGATACATCAACACGAATGTCACAGGACGCCCCGCATTGACTACATAGGCTTGGGCTCAGTTCGGGTTCAGTTTGACTAGTTTGGTGCGACCGGGTCACCTAGACGTCAGATAATATTAATAGTGAATAATTAACTATTTATAATGGTCATGTCACAACTTGGCCTGGTTTTCCTAGTTAGGACATCCCTTTGGCTAGGTTTCCCCGGGCATGGCTAGTACACTAGTCAAGGCACACTGCTACTTCTCCCGTGCCACAAATCCTTGTCGTCTAGTACTTCAAAACTCAACCATGGCTAAAATCATCTACCGTAATAATTAACTATATAAATATTTATAAAATTCTAAAATCCCCATTTAAATCAAATAAATAAATAAATAAATATTTCAAAAAAATTTCGGGAATGGGAGCTACAGAGATGTAAATATAGAGTAGGTGTCATATATTAGTTAAATAGATAGATTATTAGTCTTCAGTTGTATAGTTGTATGTATCAGTTTCAGTCCCCCTTACATCCAGTTCAGACCCATTGGAGTATGGTATCAGTTTAGGATAATTAGTTCAGTCTAATATTTCTATCTTTTTCAGTCTAATGCCTTTGAGTTTCAGTCCCATTTGTTAATGGTCAGTCCTAAATGTTCAGTTTGTTACATTATTAATTCAATCCCATTCCCTTTAAAGTTCAGTCCATTACTTGTTATATTAGTATCAGCCATATGAAGTATGAAAAGGTTTATAGTATCAGTCTTTTGATAGGATGTATCAGTCCTTTGATGAAGTGGATCAGCCCCTATGTGAGTGTTAGGAAGAACTGATATCAGTTGGTATCAGTTGATAAGTAAAGGGGGAAATTTTAGAATCAAGTATCAGTCAACCTTTTCTATCTTGGTATCAAATATCTGATATGAAGAGGATATGATATCAAGTATAGTAAAGGAATTGGCTTGGGGCATAGGCTAAAAGGTCATGTACACTATTCATGTGCACTGGTATGCACTGATGTGTAAGTGATGAAGGGGAGGAAAGGGTCAAGTGTAAGGCAGGCTAGGGGAACTACCCTGTAGGCAGTGAGCTCAGGTAGGCAGAGCCATGCCCCGCCCGAGTTGCACCCCTACATACAGTTACCATGTCTCTCTACTATAATATACAGTAGGAAGTTCAGACACTACAAATATCGGTGTTTCTTCCATGTCTACGTCTAGTGAAGGATAATTGCCTAGACTTAGTCAACTTCACCCAGTTTGACTAGTTTGTCCAAGATAATGACTTAGTCAACTCAACTTCACCTAGTTTGACTAGTTACTGTGCTGAACATGTATGTCCATCTTTGCAGAATTATTTTCAAATGGATATGAATTACTACTTACGAAATCGTTCATGGATGTACAATCGTCGTCCTGATGATATGTGTGGTGTGCAGGATGAATACATAGCGGGAGTAGAGCAGTTCCTGCAGTTTGCTAAGGCATTTCCTCAGTACATGGACGGTACCAAAATTAAGTGTCCGTGTGTGAAATGTCACAACGTGAAATATTATCTAGAAGTAGAAGTGACATATCATTTGTACTCGAAGGGTTTCACGCCTAATTACTATCAGTGGACCGCACACGGAGAACTTGTGTCTTTAGCATCAGAGCCGGAGCCTTATGTTGAGTCGTATATGCATGCGGGACCTAATTTTGTTTCAGATAATCATGCATACGACGACGGGTGCGTGAACATGGTTTTCGACGCTGCGGGACCTAGTTTCGTTCATGATGCAGATGAGGAGGCACCGAATGTCGATGCTGCAAAGTTCATGGAGTTGCTGGAGAATGCAAGGACTCCATTGTATCCTGGTTGTGAGGATCATTCACCGTTGGAGGTGGTTACAAGACCATTGAGCATTAATTCAGATTTTAACATGTCGCAAGAATGCTACAACCGAGTATTGGAGTTGATTATAGAGATCTTGCCGACTGGTGCTAAGTTACCTAAATACTTCTATCGGTCTAAGAGGATGGTGAGATCGCTCTAGATGGGATACGAGAAAATCGATTCTTGTCGCAATGGGTGCATGCTGTACTACAAAGACGACAAGGACGCAGATGTGTGTAGATTTTGTGGTGTTGATCGCTATAAGACAACTAGTACAGGAAGATCTACCGGTGCAAGAAGACCGACTGATTCAATGCACTACTTGCCTTTAACGCCGCGGTTGCAAAGATTATTTATGGTGAAAGAGACGGCCGAAAATATGAGTTGGCACATGCGAGAACAGATTGAAGGAGTGTTGGATCACCCATCCGATGGAGAAGCGTAGAAGCACTTTGATCGAATGTATCCTGATTTTGCTTCAGATACGCGTAATGTCAGGTTGGGGCTATCTTCTGACGGTCTTACTCCTTTTGGTCTTTCGGGATCCCAGTATTCGTGCTGGCCTGTGATTGTCACTCCGTATAACCTACCGCCTTGGATGTACATGAAGACTCAGTACATGTTTCTAACCGTTATAATTTCTGGTCCGAACAATTCTAAGAGGAACATTGATGTGTACTTACAGCCTTTGATAGATGAGTTGAATCGGTTATGGGAAGTAGGCGCTAACACGTACGAGATTTCCAGGAAGCAGAATTTTCAGATGAAGGCAACCCTTATGTGGACCATCAACGACTTTTCGGCCTATGGAATGTTATCTGGATGGAGCACTCATGGCCGTCTCTCATGTCCGTATTGCATGGACCGTACTAAGGCTTTTCGCTTGAAATACGGAGAAAAACCGTGCTTCTTTGATTGTCATCGGCAATTTCTGCCAAAAGATCATCCGTTCAGAAGGAACAGGAATGCATTCGGTGCCGGCGTTGTAGAGAAGGGTGATCCACCGCCAAGGTGGTACGGAGCCACGATATGGGAGAAGGTTAGAGATTTTTCAAGTGCTATCGATGATCCTACAACTAGGTACAAGTACGATGGATTTGGTAGAGATCATAACTGGACAAAGAGGAGCATATTTTGGGATCTGCCATATTGGAGTACCAATCTGATCAGACATAATCTTGATGTCATGCATATTGAGAAGAATGTGTTTGATAACATAATTAATACTGTGATGGACGTAAAGGAAAAAACGAAAGACAATCCCAAGGCTAGGTTGGACTTAGAAGAAATATGCAAACGCCCTGCGTTGCATTTGATAGAGGAGAATAGAAAAAAGTTCCTGTCGAAGTCAATTTTTTCACTGGACAAGGTGGATAAAGTGAGACTTTGTCGGTGGATCCAGGGCCTAAAATTTCCAGATGGATATGTGTCAAATCTGAGAAGATGTGTCGATCCGAAGGAAAACAAATTGACGGGTATGAAAAGCCATGATTGTCACGTATTCATGGAAAGGTTAATTTCTATTACATTTTGGAAATTCTTACCGCAGGCAGTTTGGGATCCATTGACGGAGCTTAGCATATTCTTCAGGGATCTTTGTTCTAAGAAATTGCTCGTTGATCGTCTAGAAAAGCAAGAGAAGGACATTATGGTAACACTGTACAAGCTAGAGAGGGTATTTCCTCCTGAATTCTTCGACTCTAAGGAGCATTTGTCGATTTATCTATCCTATGAGGCACGTGTTGGTGGACCCGTCGAATATCGATGGATGTACCCGTACGAGCGATATTTGAATCACCTAAAAAGAAAGGTAAAAAATAAGGCATGGGTCGAGGGTTCTATTTGTGAAGCCTATGTTCTCGAGGAGATTATAAACTTTTGTTCGATGTATTTCAAGCCTCATGTTACAACTAATATAACGAGAGATTCTAGAAACGATGACGAAAATCATGAATGTAATGATACAATACTGAAGGTATTCAATGCTCTAGGAAAGCCATCGGGTAAAATGAAGAAGAGATATCTGAACGATGATGAGCTAAGGGCTGCTCAGGTGTATGTATTACTCAACTGCGACGATGATGAAGTAGAGAAGCTGGAGGGGTAAGTAATTAATACGTCTATATTATTTTAATAGAGTTGATTATTAAACTATTATATTAATTGAACGATGTTGTTTTCAGCATATTTAATGATAATGTGAGGTCAGGTAGGCTACACATAATAGAAGAAGAACTAGAACAAGAAATGAGACGTTATTTTCTATCATGGTTGAGTGCATATGTAAGACTTGAGAACTCTGTAATTACCTTTCTGTATATGCACTTGAGAATGAGCTTAATTTATTTTTTCGTGGTATTTAGGTCGATCGTCCATATGCAAGACTTGAGAATGAGTATATTAGAACGCTAGCCAAGGGACCAATTTATGCTGCAAAAATATGGCCAAGCTACTGTGTTAATGGGTTTAGGTTCAAGTCAACAACTTGTCCGATCAGAGACAACTTTGTGGATCTCGATTCCACCAAAAATAGCTGTTTGTGTATCAGATCTTCGAACTACAAAGATGTTGATGCGGGCAACGATTTCTACGGCGTCCTACGGGAGATTGTGGAGCTGACATATAGTTATGGAATAGAGCCTGCTAAGATTGTATTATTCAGGTATGATTGGTTCGATCCGATTGAAGGTCAAGGTTGGAATGTAGACAAGCACGTTCTTGTGGATATAAACTATAGGCATCGATATCAAGCCTATGAACCATTTGTCCTATCAAGTCAGGCTCAGCTCGTGTACTTCACAGGTTATCCTAAACGGAGAACAACAAGGTCGGACCGGTGGGTAGTATGCAAGACCAAAGCTAGAAATACCTTTGAGGTTGACGATATAGCTTATCAAGAGGATGAACTACCTCTTGTAACAAATATTATAGAAGTGGACACGACGGAAGTTCCTCATTACACATCTAATCGTGTAGAAGAAGTAGAATTATCTGAAGAGAAAGATGCAGATGAAAGTGAAGATGTAGATGAGGAAGAAGAAGAAGAAGAAGAGCTAAACGAACTAGATAAATTTTCAGAAGAGGATTAAATCTGTATGTTTGTTTTATCATCATATTTGACACTTTAGTGATACTTTTATCATATAAATCGGTGACACTTTAGTGACACTTTTATCTGTGACTATAAAATTTTTCATAAATCTGTGATGTCTATCATATAAATATGTATATTTGTTTTATTGTCATATGTTATTATCAGGTATGACTAGACCAGTAGGACGATGCGGATGATATTATATTAGGCAGTCCCGTCTGCCTCGGGCTTGGGATGCAGATTCCGTACCCTCATCCTCATCTCCGAGTACGCCAGTGTACCGTTCTGTTCCCGGTCCATTACCGGGACAGGGCAGTTCCAGCAGGTTGGCGACTCCTCCCTCGTCGTCCAGCATTCCTGATCTCGCGTCCAGTATTCCTCCCGTGTCCAGCATTCCTCCTGCCGACGGCTACATGGGGAGAGCCGACGTCGAGCATATGGAGGACGGCGATCAGACTGATCCTGCCCAGGCAGGAGGTGAGAGCGACCCTCCATACGCTCCTCCGGACGAGACGCGTATGGAGATTTGGACGGACGGGCCTACGAAGTAAGTTAATTAGTTAATATATATTTCTCAAATGATTATATGTACATATATATTCATGAAATTTATTATTGTATAGATATCGGCCTCCTGCAGTACAAAGATAGCTGGGGTTATTTCTGAGGCAGAACTATGGTGGGCCTTGGATTAACTACTCAGATGCTCTCGCAGATAGGAAGGCCTTTTGGTTGGCCCACTTCAAGGTAAAAAAATTGTTTATTTTTAAATTTCAATAATCATTTGTGTATATTATACAACTTTTCTATTTTACTTCTTGTAGAGGACCTATTTCTATCCACCACACCGGGCGGCGAAGATCGAGGCCCAAATTTCTGTCATCGCAGGCAAGCTCATCCGTGATGCGATCCACGACCAGAAGTCTCGTGATCGCTCCGGAAAACCGATCCATGGTTGGATCACGCCAGAGCAGTGGACTGCGATAAAGGCTAGATTCGGCGAGGCCAGGTACCAGGAGCGGTCTGACAAGGCCAAGGTGGCGCGATCGAGCGCCAGTAAGTGGTGTGGTGGCTCCATTCCGATGACGGAGCATTTTTGTCGTCTGGTACGTTTCATATGACGGACATCATTTTATATATAGTTCGATAGAATATTTAATACTAATAATAGATAATATATTTTAACAGATAAAAAATGATGAGGACCCCAACATGGTGACCGTCTTCCTGGTCACCCATCGGAGGGCTGGGGAGTTCATTGACGAGAGGATGACGCAAGCATATGTACGTTCTATTCTTTATATTAATTTACTATAATTTAGAAAATAGAAAAATAGATATCAACATAGACTTTAGCAAACACTTAGACGTTAGCAAACATTGTTCTAGGCCGAGTTTCTTCGGCTACAAAAGGAGGCGGCTGCTGCTGCTAGTGCGCCAGCAGAGGGAGGGACTGGTACTTCCTCCCAGCTGCCTACAGCTCCATCGCCGGATGACCTCTGGATGACCGCCGTTGGTGGTCTTCAGAAGGGTACGTACTACGGTACGGGATCCTACGGCGCCTATTTAGCTTCAGAGTCATCCCGGGCCCCCTCTGTCAGTGCGCAGTCTCCAGCTTCGCAGGCGTCATCACGAGCTCAGGATATTGGTCGTCAGATCGACGAGCTGCATCGCAATTTGCAGCAGCAGATTTCTGATCACCATACCGCAGAGCGACGATCTGACGATCCGATGATCACCGGACGATTTGATGCAGTCGAGCGCAGTATATAGGAGCTGATGAGTCTGCAGCAGGCTACAGCTGCCAGCTTGCACACGCTCACCGATTCTACGTAGCGCACAGAGCGTAGACAGGTCAAGCTGGAGGGATCGCAGAGGACCATGTCTGCCTCACTCACTCAGGTACAAACTTCGATTGAGGAGGGTACTCACAGAATGGTGAGTACCCTTGCTGTGCATGGTGAGCGACTGCGAGAGCTGGAGCAGATACGTCCTCCCGGTCCATCGACGGTGTCGACTCCAGACATTGTACTGCTTCCTACTGCCCCTACGGTGCAGCTCACACAGGAGCAGTATGAGTACACGCTATCTCAGATGCGCGACAGGGGTCCTCAGTGATCTAGTAGATTTTTTTATCATCTTTGTATGTATTGGCCCTATGGGCCCATTGACCGTTCTGTACACCGATTTTCGTTCTTATTGTTCTTCCATTGTGGACATGTATGTTTGTTGGACATGTATGTTTGTGATATTTACTTTGTTGGTATTTTCATTGAGTACATGTATGATATTTATTTGGACATGTATGTTTATGATATCTGCGACGGGAATGACAAATATACCTACGCTGGGTTATAAGCGATGATCTGATATACAAAGGAGGTGCTGTCCAAATTTTTAAAAAATATGTTTGGTATTTTTGTGATGATGTGTGTCTGTGTAAACACAGACACACAGCATAACAAAAATACCAAACATATTTTTTTAAAAAATTTCATAATATCTGCGATGTATAGCGACGTTCTGCGACATATAGCGACGTATCCAGACGTCGCTAATTAGCGCCATCACGTCGCTATCCGTCGCTCAATAGCTGATGTGGCTGAGAGTTGACGTCGCTAATTCGGTCGTTGTACATCGCTACCCTGCTGACGTGGCAGGAATGCCATGTCATCACATAAAAAGAAATAACGTCACTACGTAGTCGCACTACGTCGCTAATTTGGCGACGTTCAAATTAGTCGCCCTCCGTCGCTAATTTTGCGACGACCCAGCGACATTGGGGTGACGTCGCAAACAGCGGCGGAGGGCGACGAATTTGTCATCTGCGACTAGCTTTTTCGCGACCTTCATCTTTCGTCGCTAAAGTCGTCGCTAATTACGTTTAGCGACGTATTTTCCTGAATTAGCGATGTATCTGGACGTCGCTAATTTGCCTTATTTTAGTAGTGTATCAGAACGTGATAGGCCTCATATCTCGGCCCATAAGAGAGACTCGACCCGAAGCTCAGGACTGGTCCGGCCAACGGTCTAGTTCGACCTAATACTGATGGTTGTCTAATTAATCAACTAGATATATAGTGGAAAATTATATTTTTTTTATATTGGTCAATAAAATTATTTTTCTATATTGGTCAATTAATAACCGAGATATAGTTTAAAAAATTATATTTCAAGTTAAAGTGTTATTTGTTTGATAGAAACTAATTAGTCACCTAGATATAGTGAAAAGTTATAGTGCAAAATAGGTTCCCTCTCTTAGGCCTGGCTCGACCCGATCTATCCCGAAGTCCAGCGTGTCGTGGACAGCATGCCGAACTGGACTTAGGTTTCCTCTCTTAGGTCTGGCCCAGCCCGGTCCGCTACAGTTCATGACCTGAGAGGTCCGGTCCAAACTCGACCTAGATCACTCGAATTTTGTGTCAGCCGGCTGACTTAACAGCTCTACAACTAGTAGTAAAACGCTGATCATAACCACAATAAGGACCGGCAACCGATCACAACCCCCAAAGAGTACGACTATTGACCACAACTACCAACCACAAAAGTGAACAAGTCACAATCATAGTAATTGCCCCTAGTACAAAGAAGACAAACAATGAAACATTAGACTTCTTGAACTTCTTCTTCATCAATAATTGTATTTGGCTTTAGAAGTCAAATATCCTTTCTTAACTCCATATTTTCACTTTTTGCAAGCTAGATATGAAACTCTTCGCATGTCTTGGAAATTATTTGTCCTTCCATGCAAAAAAAAGTTAATCTTTCATCGGATTGGAAGTTCCCACGTCCCCGGAAGTGACGATTTACATTGCTTATTTTCAAACATGGAGTCAAAGGCATCTCAATCTGACAATAACAATATTTCTACTTCTTCACATTACTTGTAGCAGAATGATCCATCACGAAAATGTCGATCGTTGAAAACCAATAATTCAAAATAACGAGAACTAAAATTCCAATTCTCAAACACGAGAATCAAATAAAAATAGTTCTTATTATAAAAAATAAACTTGTTTTTACTATTTTATAATTTATGTTTATAAATAAACATAACTTAAACCCCTAAAAAAGACTTGTAAACACACAAAAAAAAGGATAAAAATCATACCAAAAAGTGTCAAAATTTTGCAACAGTTTCGAGCCCAAAATTTGTACCATTAAGCATATCACATCATTATGGGGTGCATACGGCGGTATGACGTTCAATGCCCAATTTTTGGGTTGGGCCATAAGACAATGTCCCCATCACCGAAAGCATCTAAATTCAAAGACACTGCAAATTGTTACATATAAAATAAAGTATAATAAGTTTAGGTGTTGGGTTAGGTTTAATACAAGATACTTAGGTTTAGGGTACTTTAATACATATTTATATTGCAAGATTTAGTGGTAAGGTTTTGTTTTAGGATTAGGGTTTAAGAAATCAAAAAAACAAATTGAAGGTAGCAAACATAAACCAAAGGAGGATTTGGGTACCTTGGAGCAGCACAACTGAGGAGGGACAGAAGCCAAACAAAAATGGGTTTTGTTAGCATGTGTCCTAAGAGAATCTCCAACCCTATTGTCTTGTTAAGTGTTGTGAGTCTTAGGTGGCTCCTATCAGGGTCGGCCCTGGGGTAAGTCTGACAAGACTTCGGGCTTGGACAACCCCTTCCATAGGGCAACCTCTTAGGCCATTTAGTTTTCTTAGGACCGGTCCAACAAAAATTCAAATTAAACATTTATCTTTCAATAAGGGTAAAGGGCAACAAAAATTAGCTCCGGCTAAGGCAACCCAAACCGCGGGGCCGGCCCTGGCTCCTATGTGGCATGAGCCACAAGACAATATTTTGTTTATGTGACAAAATTATATCTCAAAAGACAATTAAGTAGAAAAACTCTCTCCAATGCAAAAGTATTGAGGAGACAATAAAAAGTATTTTTTCCAACTTCCAAGGCTACTCCTCCACTTCTTCAACTTTTTTATTAATATTTCTATTCATAATTGATGATGTGGAGACAAAGTCATTGTGAAGTGCATTGTCTAGATCTAGACAACCAACTTCACATTCTCCTTGCCATGTCATTGTCATGTCAACTTCATATTTTATTCTACATTTGCATTGGAGAAGAATTTTTAGAATGAAAGTTTGTCATTCCTATGTGGCAACCATTTTTTTTAAACTCACAATAGGGTTAGAGATGCTCTAAGGACACATGTTAATGAATTAATAAATGTACATTTTACATGTCATCTATTTTCACTATCACATTTATCAATATACATTTTACATTTATCAATACATAGTTTAAGTTAAAGGTGTATCGATAAATGTGTTCGTAGAAATACACATATAAATTATGCATTTATCGTTGCATTAACATGTACTTGTGACACATGTTAACAAAACCCATACTTAATGGCCATGTTTGGTTCACGAAATCATGACATTAGGAAAGGAAAGTAATTTCTAAGTTTGGATGTCAAAGAAAATATTTGGAAAAGAAAACTAATTCCAGGAAAAAGAAAAATTGGGAGAAAAGTGATTCCCCAAATCCACCTAGGGATTCACTTTCCCACTCTAGGGATTCACTTTTCCTCCCAATTTTTTTTTTGACATTTCCAAACACCGAAAGAAAAAATAAATAAAAATTATAATTTTTCAAAGAAAAGAAAATGAATTCCATTCCTTTCCGCGAATTAAGGGAAAGTTTTAATTATAAAATGATAGAAATGTCATAATACGGTAACGTCACTAACGTGCAAGTCACATGGGAACCTCATAAACAGAATTTCTGAGAGAAATTGAACGAAAGATAGTTGCTAATTTATAATGATTTTAAGATACTAAAGTTACTAATAAAAAATAGATTAAAATAGCAAGTTACTAATTTTCAATACATAAGGATGTATATTTAATTACAAATTAGCCTATTTGTAGCACAAATAGCTAAACTCAACCGTAACAGCATCAAGTTCTGCAATATTTCGCAAGCACAAGCAAGTCGCGAGTATCTCCCCATCTATCTATAATTCTGACATATGCAGCTGTGCATGCCTCTATCAATCCCTCACTCCCGGCTTTGGCACACCCTATAAAACAATAAAAAAATTTAGATGTTTAAAATTTTGCCAACTGAGTTGGCGGAAAGGTCATTTTTTTGGATTTGGTTTAATAGAGTTATTTTTATGTGTATTGGTTCAGGAAGGTTATTCCTGCAGGATTGGTTTACAGGATTGGTTTATAGGATTGGATTTATTTGAATGGGTTGCTTTATATGTGAGTTACTTTTGGTACAATAAAAATTATTGAGAAGATTTATGAAATGTCCAAAAACTAAAAAAATTTTATGTAAAACCCACCGCTAAAAAAACTTTCATCGCGTGCCCAGAATTAGAGAAACTTATCCAAAGCGGGTTCCAAATGACCCTTTTGCCCTTCCTTTTAATTTATTGGAAACACCCACAAAACTGCTCTTAAAAAAACGTTTCAATACTCCATCTTCTTCCATACGCTGCTCACTTTCGAATCTAGGTTTTCTCCTCAAAAATCTTCAAAAACTCGTCGAAAAATTTCGGAATGACCGGGACGAACGACAAAAGTGCTAAAACGGAGGTCAAAACATCATTTTTTTGCGAATCTAAAATTTCGGAAGGCCGTCTAACTGTAAAACTGTTACTTTCAGTCTCCTCGACGATACGCTCATTTTGCGACAAATGGGACCTCGTTTCGACCTCCCAGTCAAAAGTTATGGCCCTCCAAAGTTTCAGCTAACCATAAAATGCAGGAGAATGACATTCTCCGTCTTAATTTACACGGAGAATGACCATTCTCCGTCTTAATTAGGACGGAGAATAACATTCTCCGTCTTAATTTACACGGAGAATGGTCATTCCAGTGTTAAAACGCAGGAGAATGACCATTCTCCGTGTTAGAAACACGGAGAATGCCATTCTCCGTGTTAAATGAAACGGAGAATGTCATTCTCCGTGTTAAATAAAACGGAGAATGGCATTCTCCGTCCTAATTAAGACGGAGAATGGCCATTCTCCGTGCTAAATTAAACGGAGAATGACCATTCTCCGTCTTAATTAGGACGGAGAATGCCATTCTCCGTGTAATTTATCACGGAGAATGGTCATTCTAGTGTTAAAACGCAGGAGAATCACCATTCTCCGTGTTAGAAACACGGAGAATGCCATTCTCCGTGTTAATTAGGACGGAGAATGCCATTCTCCGTCTTAAATAAGACGGAGAATGACATTCTCGGTCCTAATTAAGACGGAAACGGAGAATGTCATTCTCCGTGTTAATTAGGACGGAGAATGCCGCATTCTCCGTCCTAATTAAGACGGAGAATGCCATTCTCCGTCCTAATTAAGACGGAGAATGGTCATTTCCAGTGTTAAAACGTGTAATTTAGTTTTTTCAGGAATAAAGAGTTTCGTTCTTCTTTTAAAGCGATGATAATTCTTATGGAAAAGAAGAAGAAAGATCTTCTCTCCACAATTGAAGGTCTGAGTTCAAATGTCTCCACGATGAAGATGATGATGATGGTGATGATGATGACGAGCGATGATCTGAGTTCGACTGAAGAAAAACACACCGAACTACGAACGATCTTTGCGATCTCTGCTGAATATGAGAGCAATGGAATTCAGATTTCCCGTGAAGAAGAAGAAGACGAAAATCGCAATCCAGATCTGAGTTTTTTGAATTCAAATACATATAGATGACCAATTCGCGCGGAGGGGTAGTTTCGGTATTATAAAAATAGCAGTTTCTAGCGGGTGGCATCTAAAAAGGAATCTTGGAATATTTAACGTGAAAATACTTAATTCTGGGTATTTCATAAAACTTATCTAGCGGGTGGGCATTTCATTTTTTTGGATTTGGTTTAATAGAGTTATTTTTATGTGTATTGGTTCAGGAAGGTTATTCCTGCAGGATTGGTTTACAGGATTGGTTTATAGGATTGGATTTATTTGAATGGGTTGCTTTATATGTGAGTTACTTTTGGTACAATAAAAATTATTTTGTTACAATAAGATTTCTGACAATAATAGTATATATTTGCATGGAAGCTGGAATTAGAAATATACTTTTCGAGACACCAAAGGACTATTATATGTACGCACCTTGGTTTGGACACCGACCACACCGGAAAACTCACTGCCGCCTGCTGCAACATAAAGGAGGATGCTTCGAGCCTTCACGTCCATGCCTTTCAAACACGTCAGAGCTCCGATCATCGAATCGACGGCCGACGAAGTACCGACCACCTTCACATTGTCCAGTCTTATCACTACTTCCATTGCGCTCGCCATTGCCGCTTCGAGCTCCTCGTTTCTCCTCTCCATTGCCTCTTTCACTCCCTCCAGTTCGCGCACGTACGAACTTGCTGATTGCACTATAGACACTTTGTCCCCCTGAGCAACAACACACAATTAGCCGTTGTGGAAACAATTGATCCAATGTGAATGAAGAAAAAAATATAGGACTCTGCTACGTTGTCCAGGATTTGTGGTGGCAGACTTGACCACAGGCTACATGACGGTCTTCCATTGGTCTCCTGGTCCGGGTGGGGCCCGGTGATAGTATGGGGCAATGGGGTCGGATGTCATGCTAGTAGTCACAAACTGCGAGCAAAATATTTTTTTCGAAAAAAAAATCGTGCAAATTAAGTAACCTTTGTTTTCAATGACGGCGGCAGCATCGAACGCAAGTCGGAGTAGCGCTGGCTCAGCATATCCCTCCTCTCCCTCTCCCTCATCATGTGTCTGAACCCCCGGCTCCGCTTCTGCGCCTCCGACGCTTCCTTGTCGGCGTCGCGGATTCTTCTGAGGAGCCCGATAGCCCTCCGGTGAATGTTGTTTGCATTAGTACGATCACGTTGAGGTGCCGAGAGCAGGCGGAGGTCGCTCTCGAGTTGTGGGTAGGCGACGAAGGCACCCCGCGGCCGCGGCAGCGGATAAATGGCGGTCGGGACGAGATCAGTGGGGAGAGGGGAGAGCGCCCAGTCGAGGAAGTGATCCAAAGAGAAGGGGTCCATGAGAGAGTATCCAACGTTGGTGCTTAGCTTGGTCCTCCCGCTCATTTCAAATCTGGTTAAATATAGAGAACAATGAGAGCTTTGACCGTTACACAGTGACACGTTTTGTGACTGACGCGGTTCGTTAGAACGGGATCTAGTAATGCTACTCGATCGCTATTCTTTTGTATTTGTACGAGTCCACTGTTGACATCTCACGTGTGTATGTGTGTGTTATTTTTTTGGGTTCATATTTGTTTCTGTTGGTGTTTTTGCCTTTGGACTAGAAAAGATAGTCCCACATCGGCTACACCAAATGGTGAGTATCTCAATATAATGCATTGCTTGTGTTGAGGTGTGCACATGAGGTGTAGTGGGGCACAAGTTTGTGCCATGTGGAAGTATTTTCCTAGAAGGAAAAAGGATTAAATCCAACAAGGATGCAAGTTAATTTTTGTTGTGCGGACTCGGACTCGGACGCGGACTCCAAGATGTCTCGTGCATGCACGGGAGGGTTCGGGGGGTAGGCGTGGACTGGCACACTTCTATGCTGATTGTGGGATGATCTAAAATATCAAACTCTATTTTTGAGTATTGGTATTTTAGTCCCACATCGGATAGGAGAAGAGGTGAAGTCTCAACTCCACTCTATAAATAGAGCCCCTTGGCCTCCTTTGAAAGATGCACCAAGAAGAGAGTTGAGGGAGTCTGTTAAGTCCAGGAAGCCCGTTCAAGTCTCAAATATTGACTTACGAGCGTTCCAGAAGTTCTCCTGAACTTGCTGGTTCCTGGGAGCTTATCCGTACTGCGGGTATAGCTTTGAGCGCCGGTGTTCAACACCCCAGCGAGATCCGCTCTTCTTCTTCCTTCCTCTTTCTGTTGCCTTCGAGAATCTGAGACTCAACTGTTGTTGATCATCTCTTGTTGCCTTCGAGAAACCGCTATTGCAAACGCGATTCGATTTTTTTTTAATCGTTTATGCTACGCAATCAGCATTATTTGCATCTCTTTTTTAGGGATTGCAACTGCATTATTTGCATCTCTTTTTTAGGGATTGCAACTGCATTCTTTGCATCTCTTCTTAGGGATTGCAACTGAGTTTTTCCATCGATTGTTTGCAAATAGACTAACAATCTCAAAGCTATACGATTCGATGGAAAACACTCGTGCTTCGCTTGTCGATACCGGCTTTAACAAGTTGGAGAAATTCGACGGCGAACACTTCCAGATCTGGAAGCGAAAGGTGACTCTGAACCTTCAACTCGTGGATGTTGATCACGTGTTGGATGAGGAAGAACCAATCGTTCCAGCAACAGGATCTGCTGCTGTTCTGGCCGCTGCTACGAGCAAGCAGACGAAGTGGAAAAAGGGTAACAGCATATGCAGGCTGCTGATCCTGAATTCCATGGAAGACTCTCTGGCCGAGTCCTACACAAAGAGGACTTCTGCCAAAGAGATCTGGGAGTCCGTGGGGAAGCTGTATGACGACGACGAGGCCCGGTCGAAGATGTTCATGGTTGAAAAATACCACAAATGGGTCTTTGAAGACGAGAAGACCATGCTGCCCCAAGTGAAAGAGTTCCTGAAGCTGCGCCAGAAACTGGAGGACGATAGCATGCCCCTCGTCGACAAGTTCGTCGTTGGAGGGATCGTGGCAAAACTTCCTCCAGGATGGAGCAACATCTATGCAAGGATGCATAGGAAGAAGATGGAGATTAGCCTGGATAATCTCCTCAGCGAGATTCATGTTGAGGACGAGATGCGCTCTCAACAGAAGTTGGACACCCTGTCCAAGCAACTAGCAACGGCGAATCTGGTTCAAGCCACCAGAGAGAACAAAGGGAAGCAGGCGGCTTCTCACCACAAGAAGAAGGACTTCTCGAATCTGAAAGTGAAGGGTCCAGGATTCAAGCAACAGAAGTCCAAGTCCCATGTGACTTGCTTCAACTGTGGCAAGAAGGGTCACTATAAAAGTGAATGCAAGTCCAAGCCCAAAGAGCAAGGTGAGCCTAACAAGGTTTCTTTGGTTACTAATCAGGATGCCATGATAGCACAGGTTGCAACTGTGGGGGCAGACTTGGACTGGTGGATAGATACTGGCGCGACATGTCATGTCTGTTCAGACAAGGACTGGTTCGTCTCCTATGAGCCTACTTCCGAAAAAGTCATGATGGCGAACCAGGCACAAGCTGAAGTACTGGGGATCGGGACGGTGGAGCTGAAGCTTACATCGGGGAACATTATGACGCTTCAAGGTGTGAAGCATGTTCCTGCAATCGCAAAGAACCTGATCTCTGGGAGCCTGCTCTGCAACGCAGGCTTGAGGATGGACATCAATGCTGGCCAAATGGTGATGTCCAAGAAGGGTACTTTCTTCGGGAAAGCTTTTCAGACTGAAGGAATGTACAAAATTCAGCTTGTTGTAACCCAGCATAATAATGTCAATGCTATCACTAGTTTGAATTACTCTCTTGAGTTGTGGCATAATAGACTAGGACATGTTCATTGTAAGCGAATAAACAAAATATCTAGTCTAGGACTTATCTCCAAGTGTGGGGGTAAGGTAGAGAAATGTGAGATATGTGCTCAGACGAAGATCACTAGGAAACCCTTCCACAGGGTCCATCGAAGCACAGATCTTCTGGAGTTGGTTCACTCAGATATCTGTGACTTCAAACAATTCTCTACAAAGGCCGGGATGAAGTATTTCATTACTTTCATCGATGACTTCTCCAAGTATGCCTTCGTCTATTTACTCAAATCTAAAGACGAAGCATTCGAGAAGTTCAAGGAGTTCAGGGCCGAGGCTGAACGGCAAACTGGACAACAACTCAAGAGGCTGAGGAGTGATCGAGGTGGGGAATATAGGTCTCATGAATTCTCATTATTCTGCAAAGAACATGGAATCATCAACGAGACGACGGCTCCGTATTCTCCACAATCCAACGGAGTAGCAGAAAGGAAGAACAGAACGTTGACAGAGATGATGAATTCTATGCTGTTGACTGCGGGTCTCCCAAAGTGCTATTGGGGAGAAGCTGCATTAACGGCCTCTTTCATTCTGAACAGAGTGCCGTATGCAACTTCCGATATAACTCCTCATGAACTCTGGTTCAAAGTCAGACCCAACCTGAATGTCATTCGAGTGTGGGGGTGCCTGGCTTATGTGAAGCTCCCGGATCTAAAGATTCAGAAGCTGGGGACAAGGACTACTAAGGCGATCTTCCTGGGGTATGCCGAGAAGAGTGATGCTCGGAGATTCCTTGATATCGAGTCAAATCATATCATCGAATCTCGCGATGCTGAATATTTTGAAGAAAAGTTTGCAAGGCACAAGAACATTGTTCTCGCGGACATTCCGGAGAATAATGAGGGTACGGAGCAGACAGAGATCTTTATCGAACCAGTAGTCCAAGATGGAGTTGTTGTCGAGGAGACACCAGCTGAACCAGAACTCGCTGAGCCGTCAACTAAGCGAGCGAGGAGGCCGAAAGACTTCGGAGATGACTTCGTCACCTATCATGTGGAAGCAGATCCGCTTACCTATGATGAGGCGATGAAGACCAGAGATGCTATATTCTGGAAGGAGGCGATTGACAACGAGATTGACTCAATCACCTCCAATAACACATGGGTATTGGTCGACCTACCAGAAGGAGCAAGACCCATCGGATGCAAATGGATCTTCAAGAAGAAGATGAAAGCATATGGAACCATTGACAAGTTCAAGGCCAGGCTAGTGGCCAAGGGGTTTGCTCAGAAGCAGGGGATCGACTACTTTGACACTTATGCTCCAGTAGCTCGGATGACAACTATCAGATTGTTAATTGCTTTAGCAGCAATACACAAGCTGGTGATACATCAGATGGATGTGAAAACGGCATTCCTTTATGGCGAGCTGACCGAAGAGATCTACATGCAACAACCAGAAGGTTTTGTCGTCAGAGGTCTGGAAGACAAAGTCTGCAAGTTGATGAAGTCTCTGTATGGTTTGAAGCAAGCTCCCAAAATGTGGCATGAGAAGTTTGACAAGGTGATAATGTCAAATGGCTACAGGGTCAGTGAAACAGACAAGTGTGTCTATACGAAGTTTGCTGACGGAAGAGGAGTAATCGTTTGTCTATACGTGGACGACATGCTAATCCTAGGTACGGATTTAAGCTGCGTCACAGAGACAAAGAAATTCCTCTCGACCAAGTTCAGTATGAAGGACTTGGGGGATGCCGACGTAATCTTGGGGCTCAAGATCATCCGGACAGGCACTGGAATAGCGCTGTCACAGTCTCATTACATTGAGAAGATGCTCTCTCGCTACGGGTATCAAGATCTTCCTATTATTGATACACCGTACAGGAGTGATCTGAAACTGGAGCCAAATTCGAAGGAGAGCGTCAGGCAGTTGGAGTACGCTAGCGTCATCGGAAGTTTGATGTACGCTACTACTGCCACAAGGCCTGACATAGCCTTTGCAGTGGGAATGTTGAGTCGATTTACGAGCAATCCAGGCGTAAAGCATTGGAAAGCTGTGAAGCGTGTTATGAGATATCTCAAGAAGACTCAGACATATGCACTATACTACAGCGGAGATCCGTCAGTAGTGGAAGGCTTCAGTGATGCTAGCTGGTGTTCAGAGGTGGAGAGCGAATATTCCACAGGTGGATATGTGTTCGCCATGGGTGGAGCTGCTATATCGTGAAAGTCGAAGAAGCAGACTATGTTATCTCGCTCCTCCATGGAATCTGAATTCTTTGCATTGGACGCTGCAGCAGATGAAGCAGAGTGGCTTCGGGAGCTCATGTATGACCTTCCAATGGTTGGGGCTCAGATACCGGCGATTCCGATATACTGTGACAACCAGGCGGCAACAGCAGTGGCATCAAATGAACTCTTCAACGGGAAGAAGAGGACTGTGCGGTTGAAGCACAGAGCAGTGAACGATCTCATAAAAAGGGGCGTCATTGCAGTGATCGATGTTCGGAGTCAGAAAAACCTGGCGGATCCGTTCACGAAGGGTCTCAAGCGTCAGCTGGTCGAGGACACAGCAAGGAAGATGGGCTTGAAGGCATTCTAATATTGTGTCATTATAATCCTATCAATAAATTTTATGTTATTGGTTCAAAGAGAAATCTACCAGATATCTAATTTTTTGATTCAAGGGAGGACTATTGACTGGAAAAATATTAGTTAACAGTGGGCACTTGTTCTGCGGAACATGTAAGGGTTTCGGACCCAGAACCACTGTTGTCTACTATGAATTTTCTACAGAAAATTGATCCTGTGAGAAGGATGGCATAATGCCTTAATGAGTTCTCAGACTGAGTGAAGGTCTGTTATGCTTTACAGGAAGCATGGTGGCGCAACAACCACAAAGGAGTGTTACAACTCCATGCTACAGTGGGGTGACTCCACCATGAGGTTCCCAGGTAGGGGTAATGCCTCGGCTTTGTTAGCCAAGTTACAGGCGGCGTAGCACCGCATATAGGCAGGTAGCCTAATGTTGCATAATCGTAATAAAGAGATGTAGGCAGCACTACAAAGAGGCCGGTGTCCTCATGTTACAGTGGCATGACACCACGATGAGGTACCCAGGTAGGGGTAAAGCCTCGGCTTTGCAAGCCATGTCATAGTGGCGTAACACCACAAGGGAGCGCAAGGCTTCATGCTGGGTAGTTTGGCACTACAAAGAGGCTTGAGACCTCATGCTACAGTAGTATGACACTACGATGAGGTTCCCAGGTAGGGGTAATGCCTTGGCTTTGTCAGCCATGTCATAGCGGCGTAGCACCGCAAAGAAGCGCAATGCTTCATGCCAATGACTCTTTATATAGAACTCACCTATAGTGTATGGACAGAGATATCAGGCCGTCTCTTGAGGGTAAACTTGTAGACGCCCAAAAATTATACACTGAAACCAGGCTGGCACAAGGCCTTCAATGTGCAGCCAGAAGCACAGTTGATGTCACTATGTGAGTAGGAAGAATTGCAGTTATGGTGCAGAATTCAAGGCTTAGTCCATTCTTGTATCATGCTGTTATTTAACCTATGCGGAAAGATTCAAGTCGTAGCGACATCTCTCCTAATGCATGATGGACAATCACTGTGGGGAACGCTCAACCCATATATTGAGATATGTGGGGGATTGTTGGTGTTTTTGCCTTTGGACTAGAAAAGATAGTCCCACATCGGCTACACCAAATGGTGAGTATCTCAATATAATGCATTGCTTGTGTTGAGGTGTGCACATGAGGTGTAGTGGGGCACAAGTTTGTGCCATGTGGAAGTATTTTCCTAGAAGGAAAAAGGATTAAATCCAACAAGGATGCAAGTTAATTTTTGTTGTGCGGACTCGGACTCGGACGCGGACTCCAAGATGTCTCGTGCATGCACGGGAGGGTTCGGGGGGTAGGCGTGGACTGGCACACTTCTATGCTGATTGTGGGATGATCTAAAATATCAAACTCTATTTTTGAGTATTGGTATTTTAGTCCCACATCGGATAGGAGAAGAGGTGAAGTCTCAACTCCACTCTATAAATAGAGCCCCTTGGCCTCCTTTGAAAGATGCACCAAGAAGAGAGTTGAGGGAGTCTGTTAAGTCCAGGAAGCCCGTTCAAGTCTCAAATATTGACTTACGAGCGTTCCAGAAGTTCTCCTGAACTTGCTGGTTCCTGGGAGCTTATCCGTACTGCGGGTATAGCTTTGAGCGCCAGTGTTCAACACCCCAGCGAGATTCGCTCTTCTTCTTCCTTCCTCTTTCTGTTGCCTTCGAGAATCTGAGACTCAACTGTTGTTGATCATCTCTTGTTGCCTTCGAGAAACCGCTATTGCAAACGCGATTCGATTTTTTTTTAATCGTTTAGGCTACGCAATCAGCATTATTTGCATCTCTTTTTTAGGGATTGCAACTGCATTATTTGCATCTCTTTTTTAGGGATTGCAACTGCATTCTTTGCATCTCTTCTTAGGGATTGCAACTGAGTTTTTCCATCGATTGTTTGCAAATAGACTAACAGTTTCTTGGTTGGTTCTCTTGTTACAACAGACAAAATGTAAATTCGGACGGGCAAAATATCAACAGAAGAGGGAGAAAGAGAGCGATTATGTAGAAGAAAAAAAATCAGAAGTTGAAAGTTGGGAGAAACATAGCATTCAATGTTGTTAGATAAGGTTATTTTTGTCCAAAAAAAAATATCTTGATGATAATATTGTTCATTTACTCTAGATGATAGTTTCCAAAGCAAATATATACTATATTAATTGTTCTTAACATGTGCCCACATGTTAACAAAATCCATTAATAAATGTACATTTTACATGTCATCTATTTTCACTATCACATTTATCAATATACATTTTATATTTATCAATACATAGTTTAAGTTAAAGGTGTATCGATAAATGTGTTCGTAGAAATTGTTGGAGTTTTGGCCTTTCCTTTAGAAACTTTAGTCCCACATCGGATAGGCCAAAGAGTTTGTATCTCTATATATTAGCTTTGCTATTATTTGGGATGCACATGTGGTATGGAGGTGCACATGGGTTTGCCATGTGGGATTATCTATTCTACTATATAATAGGAAAACTTAGATGGTAAAACTTTTAAATTTCAAAAATACCCTTACATACTTATACTAATTAAAAATAGTTCATTAATTTTAATAAGGACAACTTAGTAATTAGGAAGACTACCTTTGGTCTTCCTAAAAAGTCTTCCTAAACTAATTAAGAAATATTAAAATACGTGCAAGGCACGTACACATATGCTAGTTTTTCTAATGGAAAAAAGGCTAAAATCGATAATTAAAGCATTCATACTTTTTACTCTTGGGAAATTTATTTCCATAGGAGCTAAGCCCCGTAGGGGCTTAGCGACTCGGACTCGGACTCGGGCTCGGGCTCGGGCTTGGGCTCGGACTCGGGCTCGGGCTCAAGGGCTCATGAGGCGTAATGTGGCGTTTTGTTGGCGCACTTTGCACTTAGCACGTGCGAGTGGCACAACTTGCAGCAGAACGTGTCTTTGCATGTTCTGAGCGGTTGCTCCATGTTCGGGGTGGTTACTACCACGTCTCTAACATTGTGCTAACCGGACAGTTGTTGCTGGAGCTTATATAAGGCCTCCTCCTTCTCTCTTACAGGTTAGAACAGATACACAAGCAGTAGATAGAAAGTTTACAAGTGTTTAGAGGTTGTGAGAGAGAAGAGAGGTTTTGTACCAGCGTTGAGTTTTGCACGGGAGTTCGTGTTCATCCGAGGAGTCAGAAGAGCAACAGTGTTCCAAGTTCTCCGACGAACTTGCTGGTTCCTGGAAGCTATTCGTGTGGGGCGAATAAAGCTTTGAGCAACGGTGATCATTCACCCCAGCAGGAGTTTTTCCATCTTTCGCCTGTCACCTTCTTTGTTGGTATTTTCAGGATTCTATTAGCGCACCTTCGATGAAGTGTTTGTGTTGATATTATCATAATTTAATTTGTGCACCTTCTGTGAAGTGTAGCACTAGTAGAATTTCTCTTACGTACCTTCTGTGAAGTGTTATGTTCTGTGCACCTTCTGTGAAGTGTAGTACTAGTTGAAATTTCTCTTACGTACCTCCTGTGAAGTGTTACGTAATAACGATTGTTTGAACAATTGTTACGAAATTTCAGTTTTTTATCGAAAAAATTGTGCCCCGGCATTAACAATCTCAAAGCTTTATCGCTACGATGGAAAACGTTATTGTTTCACTCTTCAATTCTGACTTTTGTAAGTTAAAAAAGTTTGATGGAGAACATTACCAAGTCTGGAAGAGGAAGGTTTATCTCACACTTCAACTCAAAGACGTAGATCACGTGCTTCTGGAGGAAGAACCTACTGTTCCAGATGTTGGGTCTGCTGTCGCAATCACCGCGGCTACTAAACTTCAAGCAAAACGGAGAAGGGAAAATAGTATTTGCAGGCTGCTTATCCTGAATGCTATGAAAGATTCCCTTGCAGAATCCTATTATAAAAATACTATCGCTAGAGACATATGGGAGTCTCTAGAAAAACTCTACGAAGAAGACAAGAACTGCAGTAAAATATTTGTGGTTGAAAAATATCACAAGTAGTTTTTTGAGGACGAAAAGTCTATGCTGTCGCAGGTGAAGGAGTTCCTGAAACTGCGACAGAAGCTGGAAGACGAGGCCCTCCCCGACAAGTTTGTTGTTGGAGGGATTGTCTCAAAGCTCCCCGATGGGTGGAGCAAGTTCTATGCAAACATGCATAGGAAGAAGCTGGAGATCACCCTTGAAGATCTCCTGCAGGAAATCTATGTTGAGGACCAGATGCGGGCTCAACTGAAGGTGGACGCACTGTCCAAGCAATTGGCTAACGCCAATATGGTTCATACCAAGGAACTATGTCACTACCACATTTCTAGTGTGAGGGTATTTTGTCATTTTTGGGATAAATAAAATTTATTAGTATTAATTAGAAATTATGGGAATTTTTAGAAATTATTTTGGATTTGTTTGGACTAGTTTGATTTTTGGCCAGTTTTGACTCATGTAGACCAACCTAGGAACTAACCATGGTTAGTTGGGCTTGGTTAGGTCAAGTGACCCTAGTCTAACCTAGTGTGACTCAAGTTAGTGGTTAGTGATTCATAGAACTAGAATTAGAAATTTAGAAATCATTTGATTTGGTGAATGGCTTGTGGTTTCACAAGTCATTATGTGACTTAGCTAGATTGGACTCAAACCTAGCTCAACCCTAACCCAAAGTCAAGTGGTCAGCCATCCCTAACTGAACCTAGGGATTCCCCCCATTATAAATATCCTCCTAGTTTTTAGGGCTAGCCTCCCTCCTTAGAAGAATAGCTCAAGGTTGGAAAGAGGTGAGTTCTTGCATAGAAAAATCCATTATAATTCCAATATAGGTCCTAAATTCCTCAAACTTGTTGCAACAGTTCCTAATGATGATTTTCTTGCTATTGTGAATGTTTGGTTCAGTTTGGAGTTAATTTGGAGGATTTGGGATACCAAGTGAGGAGCTCACAAGAAGGCTTTTTCTATTGAACTTCACATAGAGGTATCTTTTCCATTTCTCCATGAAACTCCTGTCAATCTTCATCAATAGGAACCCTAAGTGATCCCCCTAGGGTTTGGATAGGTTTCGTCCCTGGTGTAGGAGTTTTCGTGTCGTTTTGGACACGTATCAGCTCCTAGCCGTAGGTGTTTGACAAAATACCTCAGTGAGCATTTTGTACTGTTTTTGAATTGTGTTTGAATAGGAAGCATCGATTTGTAGTCGCTTACACGTTTTTGGGACACTGGGGTGGTCCTTGTGTCGTGTTGTGTCGTTTTGGGACACGCGCACGCGCGGTTCTGTGGCGCGCGCACGAGCACTGTAGCTCCCCTGCTACCAGCATGCTCGTGCGGGCTGCACAGGACACGTGGACACTTGAAACTCGACACGAAGCAAGGGGCAGTGTCTGTCATAACACTCCCCAAGTCTTGTGTCGGTTGGTGTCGTGTCGGACACGAAAAACCGTGTGTACGAGGACTGGTTCTGTACACTGCACTGTGTGATGTTCCTGTGGTTTAAGATCTTGTAAAGTGTATTTAATTGATGTTTAAATTGATAATTAGATTCTAAATATGATGTTAAATCTCTGTTATGATAGGATTTGCAATTTGTTAGAATGTTAATGAGTTGTGGTTTCGAATTTGCAATGTGGTTTGTGAAATCCTGATACACATGTAACACTGATACCTTGACTTCACTGTTGTATAATTCCTGTTTTACTTTTAATTGTTCAATCAATTTCTTCCCACATATCACTAATACCATGTTAGCTAACTGTAGATTAATGGTTGTACAATTATGACATGATTAGATGCTCTTCATGTTAAGCTTTGTTGTGTAAATTTGGGAAGGGGGTTGGACAGGTACATTGTGGTATCAGTGAGGAATACCACTGTTCAATCCCTGTACACTCTATAATCCAGGTTCCAGTTTAATTTCCTAACCCAAACTTCCCTGTTAACTTGATGATCAATCTATGTTAATTCCCTACATGCTGTTAATTCATGTTACTTCATGTTTATGATTCAAATTGGGTTTTCAATGGGCAGTAGAAATTCAAGGTAGGGTATGGGAATAGAAGTTTTGACTGATAAATCAAACCTGAGATTAAAGTGCATGATTGATTCCCATCCTTTCCTTCTTACTGAGACTTGTTCTCAGAATCTGAGTTTTGGGTTAACTGAAAACTGGAAATTGGTTAGGTTATTTATTGAAGCCATGAACTATTTTTCCTGTGCACTTTGACACTGTTTTGTTCCCTTTTCATCACCAATGTTTTCCTGCACTTAATACACTGTCCACACACTGTTACTTTTCTTCACTGTTGATATTTACCTGTACACTGCATTTTCCTGAACACAGGCCACATTGTACTGTCACTTGCTGTTCTTTCTCTCCACTGCTTGTTTACTGAAACATACATGACACACTCATTTTCCTCTCATGTCATTATTCCTGCACACCATTGCACAGTTACACATTTCTTCCCTGTTTCTATTTCCTGCAGATAATTACATTCTTTACTGCTCTTGTTGCATTCACTGTCATTTACTAGTTCCTGCCTATCACCTATACACACACACAGCTTATTGTTTTCCTGTACACTGTATCCTTATAATCCCTGAACACATGTTGTACACCCCTCCACATATTGTTCCTTGCACACACTTTTCTTCACTAATATGTATTGCTTCACTGATTTCCTGTTTCCCACACACACAAGACTATAATTCCTGCACATTCCTACTGTCCTATTGCACTATTCACACACAAGCTTTCCCTCTTCACAGATTTCACCCCATGACACCCTTGCAACTACACACACACATATTGTTGTACATATTCTTCTCATGCCTGTCTATATTAATATATATATACATATCATGTTCACTCTAGTATAGATATAGTTGTGTGTATATAATGAATAATGTGGCTTCATGTATGAGTTGTGGGTTGTAAATAGTGTAGATCAATGATGTATGGTTATTATAGGCTTGTATTATATATATACTCTATGTATGTGTTGGGGGTGTATAAGTGTAAGCCTTACTCATGTATACATGAAGTTCTTGATAGATAGCTAATGTGAGGTAAATTGATGTGTGTTGTTTGCTAGTTGTATAGCCTAGGATTGGTGTGTGTTGTCTAGAATAGAGTATTAGACTTGGTTGACCTAGTTTGACTTCCAGGGTTGACCAGAGTTGACCAAGAGTTGACTTTGGTCTAGATTGACTTAGAATCATATAGAATGCATAGTAGGACTCTATTTTGATATTCTGGACTTGTTGTGACTTGTGCTGTTCTGATTAGGAGCCAGACACCACTTCTTGGACAATACGTTTCATACCGGACACTCAGTTACAGGCGAGTACATTCTCTGATCATTTCATATCCTGCTTAGAATTATTACCTGCAGTAGATTACTTTACTTGTACTGTCACGTTGGTCACACGGATTGGTACTATATGGATCTCTACATGCGATGTTATCCCCCTCGAGAGCATCGGGTACATTGTGCTTGTGCGTTTCACTTACATCATGTACTCCTGTGCTTTCATTACATGTGCACTCCTGTGAATCTTGTACTCTCATGTTCACAGAGCCCCATGTATACTATCATGTGCACCCTATATGGGCCCCCATGTGATATCCTGTGCAATAACATAACCTGTTTAGATCCTTGTGTATTGATTGGGGATACGGGGGAGTGCTAGTAGTCGTGTGAACATTTCCATTGTAGTGTAGATTCCTGTGCAACCTCGACATCCTGTGCAAATCTGTCCTGTTCACATGTGCTATCTCGTACTCTGATTCACTAGTCACTGCTAGTTCTCTATGTATAGTAGATATTTACATTACAGTTCTCTTCCTGTTTACATACAGCATTCTTTCAGTACTTGTATCTTACTTTACTGCATGTTCATATTTTCTAACCTGCTATGAATTGTTGAGATGTACTGTGCTCGCTCCTGTCCTGACTGGACCTGTTGAAAATATTACAGAGGACGAGGAGGAGGCTTGCCTGGACACCTATTACGGGGCAGCCCTTGATGACACCTGTGAGCTGGACCCTCTGGAGGATCCAGCAGTAGCTGAGGACCTTCCCCCGACTGTTTAGACTAGTTTAGATAGTTTATTATCTTTTGTAGTCTGGAGACTTGTTTAGTTAGACTCTTATTCTGGAGATCAGTTTTGTATATATTCTTTTATCTGAGACTTGTACTGCTGGGATTATCTTAGACTATGGTTTTATCTATTTCATTTCCTTGAGTTCTATTCATATCGTGCTATATCTTCCTTAGTTGTGATTGAGTTTCTATTGCTATGTCACCCCCATTCGGGGAGTATAAACTGTTTAGATATTTACATTGCTAGATGTTGTGACCTAGGACAGCGTTCTACCGCCGACACTGCGGCGTAGGCTGGACGTATTCACGTCTCGTGCCCTTACTCTAGGGTGCGGGTCGTGACAAACCAAGAGGAAAGCAGGTGGCTTCCCACAGCAAGAAGAAGGACCCTGACAATCTAAAAGTCAAGGAAACTTCTATCAAGAAAAAGAAGCCAAAGTCTCAAATGCCTTGCTTCAAGTGTGGCAAGAAGGGCCACTTTAAGAATGAGTGCAAAGCAAAAACCAAGCAATCGAAGCAAGGAGAACCTAGTAAGGTAACTATGATCACTGATGTTGTTGCTATGATTGCACAGGTTGATGCGGTAGGAACTGATGCTGACTGGTGGTTAGACACTGAAGCCACCTGCCATGTTTGCTCCAGCAAGGAGTGGTTCACCACCTACACCCCTACTTCTGATGTGGTTATAGTAGCGAACCAGGCACAAGCTGAAGTGCTCGGGATCGGGACGGTGGTGTTGAAGCTGACTTCGGGGAAGTCTCTGACGCTTCAAGGCGTGAAGCACGTACCTGCTATCGCCAAGAACCTGATCTCAGGAGGCCTACTCTGCAACGCAGGCCTCAGGATGGACACCAATGCTGGCCAGATGGTGATGTCTATCAAGGGAACATATTTCGAAAAAGCATTTTATACCGAAGGAATGTTCAAGATTCAGCTTGTAAATCAGTTCAATGTTGTTAATCAATCACTCATTCTGCTTATACTTATGAGTTGTGGCATAATAGGCTAGGACATGTTCATTCTAAACAAATTAACAGAATGTCTAGTCTAGGGCTTATCTCCAAGTGTGGGGGTAAGGTAGAGAAATGTGAAGTTTGTGCTCAAACTACGATCACAAGGAAACCCTTTCCTTGGGTTAATCGAAGTACAGATCTTCTGGAGTTAGTACACTCAGATGTCTGTGACTTCAAACAGTTCTCTAGGCCGGGATGAAGTATTTTATAACCTTCATCGATGACTTCTCAAAGTATGCGTTCGTCTATTTGCTGAAGGCTAAAGACGAAGCATTCGAGAAGTTCAAGGAGTTCAGAGCCGAAGCTGAGTGGCAGACTGGACAACAACTCAAAAAAATAAGAAGTGATCGAGGTGGGGAGTACAGGTCTCATGAATTTGCATCGTTCTGCAAAGAACATAGAATTGTCAATGAGACTACGGTACCGTACTCTCCTCAATCAAACGGAGTAGCAGAGAGGAAGAACAGAACGTTAACAGAAATGATTAACTCAATGTTGTTGACTGCTGGCCTTCCTAAGTGCTACTGGGGTGAAGCTGCATTGACGGCCACTTTTATTCTAAATAGAGTTCCTCATGCAACTTCAGACGTTACTCCTCATGAACTCTGGTTCAAGGTCAGACCTAACTTGAATGTCATTCAAGTGTGGAGGTGTCTGGCATATGTCAAGCTTCCAGATCTGAAGATTCAGAAGCTTGGGACAAGGACTACAAACACTACAAGAAATGCAGGTTTCCGTGACAAGTAATTTGTGACAAATGTCAAACTTGCCACTGAAAGGGATTTTTTGTGACAAATAATTTGTGTTGTCACTCATAATTTGATTCTGTGACAACAGTTTTTTTCCGTCACACAGTTAAATCATTTAGTGACCATGTTTTTATTGGTTGTCACTTAATATTGTCACTGAAATAAAATTTAAATTTTAGACTTATGTCATAGATAAGTTATGTGTGATAAGTGAAAATACTTTTCACTTAAGGATTTTTTTATAGCTGCAAGAAAATATTATTGTCACATAAAAGTATTAGCCACAAGATTAAAAATTTATTCTTGTCACTTAAAAGTTTCTTTTAGTTACCAAATAATTGTTTGTCACACAAAAGTATTAGTCACAAAGATAAAATTTATTTCTCGTAACAAAAACTTAAAGTAATTTTTTTTTAAAAAGAAACAAAATATTCTGATTTTGATACTATTTTGACATTAATATTAAATTGTAACTGGATTTGACCATACCAACAAAAAACTCTCATTTGCGACAATCTTTTACGAGGGTTCTCAAAAAAGTAACAGTTACGACAAAATAAATCGTTCCATCAGAACTATATTATAAAAGTCCATACTAATTTCGAGGTACTATAAATAGCACTCAAAAAGACCTATTTTTTGGTCGAAAAACGGAATTTGTTGGTTCCAATATAATTTTAGATTGGAATAATTCTTTCTTAAAAAAAGGTATTATTATTTATGCGGACGGATTGGACCGGTCGAAACTAGTAGACTAATTACGATGACATAAATTTTGTTACTAAAATAATACTTTATATATTTTGTTATTAATTGAATGGTACATGTCGAATTTTTTCGAGGTCCTCGTCAAACCCTTCCCCACTCCTCTCCTCTCTCTCCTTCTCAAAACTACTCTTCTTCAATCCATCTTCTTCCCTACTCATTTTCTTTCCCAAAACCTAACCTGTACCAAACCCTAACCCTAACCCGCCCTAAACTCTAACCCTAGAAACCCCCTTATCCTCCCATCGCAAACCCTAGACTCTTATTATTTCTTAATTTTTTTCAGATAAGGAAGAGAGATGGTGAAGGGGAAGACACGGATGAAGAGGATAGAGAACGAGACGAGCTGGCAGGCGACCTTCTCGAAGAGGCAGAGCTCTCCATCTTCTGCGATGCGGAGGTGGACTCATCGTCTTCTCGCCCAGGGGAAGCTCTTCGAGTTCTCCAGGTTCCTTATTTTTCTTCTTCTTCTTTTCCGTTTTTGTTCTTCCTTTATTCCCTTCTACGAGTTCTTCATGGGAAAGCTCTCAGTGTTCTTTTCCCTTCTATTTGTTTTCTTCCATTATTTATTTTGGTCTTTTGTCAGCTTTGGTTAGGGTTTGGTGGAGAATAGAGAAATTTTTTAGGATATTGTGTGTAGGTTATTTTGGGTTTCGAATTGTTCTTGAAAATTTTTTATTGTATCGATTTGAATTGGCTTGCTATCTGTTTGAAGAAATGCCATGAAAAAAAAATTTCATCACTATATCAGGAAGTTGATACTAGACTAATTCAAGTCGCAGTAGTATAGGAAGCTACAGTCGCATTAATAACCATAGCTATGACCGTACATGAAGTTGCTGCCATCAACATAGGTAAATGGGTTTGGGGGCAAAGAGCATTGGGGTATCAAGGAGTATCAGTCTTAGTTAATTAGTAATGGACTTATAGATGCATGTATAGAAAATAGATGTTTGTGGGTATCAGACCTTATAGGAGGTAATGAGTACATGGATACTCGAGTGAACCCAGGTGTATGCATTCAAGAGGCGAGGCAGTCCAGTTATTACAGATTGATGTTGCAAACAGAGAGATGTGAGGTAATGCCCAGTGTCTCAGTACAGGGAAGGGTATAACCAGAGGAAAGTCATGAGATTCATTAAAGTGTGTGTGCCAATATGAGGGTATCCATGTGAAGTTACCTAGTATTCAGATGCAACACTGTATAGTTGGGCTAAGTTGAGACTTGGGGTCATGTATCAGGAAATAAACAGAGGCTAGTCAGTAGGTAAATGCCCTTGAATGATTCCATTATGTGGGTTAAACTGGGAAATATGATTTCAGTAGGAACAAACCAAAGGCAATACTCTACCATTTCAAGACCTCACTACCAGAGTATCATGGTGCGAGTGTGCAGCACAGGAGTGTCTATGGGATGTATAGATGCCATCCAAAACTTAGGAATGGGTGTTAATCTCATTATGGATATGGAAAGGCCAAGGCCAAGTATCCTAGGAAACAAATGGGGTGGGCTTCAGTTAATATGTGAGACATCTATAAAGGGAGGTAGACCATATGAAGGGGCTCACTTGCACTGTTCGGCAGAAGGAGTGTCCCCAGTTAAGAAATCGGCATGTTAGCATCTACTGAATAAAGGGAAACCTGTGACAGTACATAAGTTAGCCAGGTAGTAAACAGAGAGAAAAAAACAGTGTGGGGTCGAGCAAAATGCAGTACAAACTGTCTTGGATGCAAGGACAGTAGTTGGTGTCAAGGTTGTATGGGTAAGTCTCAGGCATTAAATTGTAATTGATGCAATTGAGTAGGTGACCCAGGGAACAAGTGAGAAAGAGACATATAAGGAGTACCTGTGTGTCACAATACACATTCCGGTACCTGCTCCTCAATCAGAGCTAGTGTTCATGTATTGTGCAAGCTCTGTTGATTTTCTAGCTTTTTGATGGTCACTGTTTGCATGTTCCAGTTCCAAACAACAGTAGGAACTAAGAACATGATCAAGAGCATAGATAAATATAGGATCCATCTTATAGTTTTAATGTGCACAAAACCTTCAGTTCTTCCATGTTTAGGATCTAGACCACCCAACAAAAAGTGTGCATCTAGCAAGCATATATAGATCCAATAGGATCCAATGGGGAAAAAATAGATCCAATAGGAGTTTGAGAAGACCGGTACACTCGAACAGATACAGAGACGCTACACACTAAAACAGGGAAACCAGAAACGATAAAAAAAATGAAGTTCAGTACTGATTTCAGAAGGGCAACAACCATAACAATCACCCAAGCTTGGCTCAGAAGGGCATCAGCCCTAAAACAAGGATTATCATTGTACAACCTGAAACATTTTATCTTCACCAACTTTAAGGGATCATATAAGCCTAACCATATGCTCAACCAAGATTCTGCAGTTCTCTACAAATAATTATACTAGAGTTATTATTCAAGTGTAAAAATATTAAGTCACTTATTTTGGCATATATAGTAACAATTTCATAAATGGCACCTAACTGCGTCGAAAATTGGAATTACTGCAGCATATTATGTATGTTGAATGCCACATGCAATGAAGAATATGATAATTTAGGATCATTAATTAGTTTTGGTACATAAATGACTTGATCCCGAGAAATTTTACTACATAGTTCAGGTGTT
This sequence comes from Iris pallida, assembly GCA_029216955.1. Lineage (NCBI taxonomy): Eukaryota > Viridiplantae > Streptophyta > Magnoliopsida > Asparagales > Iridaceae > Iris > Iris pallida. Next base: position 3,492,446 of record JANAVB010041018.1, read on the forward strand.
TTTCTCTACATTATGAAGAATTGGTAACCCTACCAGCGTTGAGAATTGTAAGCTGCTGGTGCTCAGCTGTAGTGAAGAGTCCAGGTAACATAGACTAAAATTCATTTACCAGAAGTCAGGCTCACCAACAGATTCAAGCAGAATGGAATTGCATAGGGTTCTTCACCTACTATAAATATTTCTAGAGCTCTAGAAAAGGAAACCTGCTATTTCCAGTCACAACTGCTAAAATACAATTGAAGTGCATACATTTTGTGGAAAGAACTTGACAAAACTGGAACTTGTAAGTGCAAAATTACTTGCATGTCCAAGGATTTTGATTAAAAGTTACGGACCGAAAGAAGCATAGGAGAGAGAAATAAATCGAATAATTCTAATAATTAAACAACTAAAAACTATCTTTCAAACTAATATTTAATACAATTTTTTCTTCATAAAGTTCAGCAATCATGATAAATAAAAGCTTCTCCAAACAGAGCTTAAAACTAAGCTAGTAAGATACTATTAAAAGGCACCATCGTCATCTCCAAATTTAACTTTATCATATCTCGAAGTAACTTCAATATATGAACTTGAAAAATGTATCATAAAGTTCAACTTTTCTTGATGTAAACCATTCTATAGGATAGAAAATTTGAGGAAACAAATGTCTCTTTTTGTACAACAAAGTATATTTTCAAATAAATTGCAAGAAAAAATAATATAAATCAAGTAAACAAAAACGACTACCAGTATGGCCAAACCGTTATATCAGTATACCGACCGACTTGCACCAAATATCGGGCTATATTTTGCTCACATCAACTTGATTTTTCCATGGAGCAATTTATTTTATCGGATAAACATACCTATTGTTGCTCCATTGAAAATGGAATACCAGTCGGTATACCGCCCATACCATAGCTATATTAATAACTAATTAAAGGTTGGCCATATTTCTGCAATAACGTTGATTTGTTTCTACCTTAAAGAAGTGCAAATTTCCACAAAAAAGTTAAGTTGTACAGTTAAGTATAGCCTACATATTTCCTAACGCCAATAGGGAAGGCATTGCCTTGCCACCCATCAGACATGCTATGTCAAGCTGACAAGCATATTAAGATTTAGGTCGTATCGTCTTGTCGATGGAAAAATTATGCCTTTATTCTCTCATCACCGTGTAGTAGATGCAATGTACTTTGACATCTATTGTCTGGTCACTCCGGTGAAAATTGGTTTTACTAGCTTCACTATGTGTCGTTCATAACCATATTTAAACCACATTCGTATGTTTTATTTTAAATGGACTGATTGATCCTATTTATTAGTAAAAATGTGTGATTATTTGGCTTTTTCAAAGCTTTAGTTTATAAATTTGGACGATGCATCCACACCTGCAGGAGATCGTCTACGACATAATTTCCATGGTATGGGTTTACGAGAAAGAACTGAAGCTTATGATTTCCAGGATGCACTCTATGACCATATTAAATACCCTTCTATATCATTAATTGGCTACTGCTGTTGGATATGAATTTTGAATTCATTTGACCTTACTTTGGCTTCAAGTTTGGATTATATTTAAAAGGATGCATCATGTTTTGCAGTACAGCTCCAAGAAATTGGTATTCCTTTACAGTCTTAAAGATATCTAAACAAGAAGAAGACTACTGAAGGGATGGAAGAGTAGTCAAATTCATTTACAGTCCAAATAAAGAATGTAAGTGTTTTTATTTTTGCAGTCAAATTTTAGAACAATCTCAATCCATATGCTGCTTGTGGTGGTGATTTCTTCCTTTTTTGTATTTTCTTCGGTTAAGTAACATTTTTTTTCCTGACAATTTGGTATGTAGGGGTGCAAGCAAGCTCAAGGGCAGCTTGGCCGCGACGTGGAAGTTCTCCCTTGATATGTTCCCAAAGCCTTCTAAGTTGTGAACATAACTTTTATTAGTGAACCAAATATATCATGCTAATTTTACATGTATTTTTTTTAATCTAAGACTTGTTATATTCCTCACTGTTATACGTGGAAGAAACTTCTTGAATGATAAGATTTTGAAATAAAATGTATGCTTCATGTTTGCAATTCATAATAATTGGCGTGTCCTTGAATCATTTCACATAAGCTACAAATTTTTCTTATATTCTAGTTCTTGAGACATTTTGGCTAATGGCAGAAAAAAGAAGCCAAAGCACTTTTGAGGATTGATATAATTACGTTTTATGTTGTTGTTGTCTATAATAATTACTTTAGAGTTAGTCGTCTATATAAAGGTCTTTTAGAATTTGTGAAGGTTAGTTCTGGTTTACATTGGAAAGTCAATGGGGTGTTCTTGGAAGATGAGCACAATCATGCATACCCTCTTCTACAAGAATTGTGTGATATTGTATTGTGTATTCTTGTGTTTCAATGTATAATGACAATGACAAAAAAAAATACTCGTGACAATATTGATTTGTCACAAAACATATAAAGTGTACACTACGGTGACAACATTTACATTCACTAAACATATAAGTATATAGTGACAACAATAAAAGTGTTAGTGCAAGTGTTTACAATGATGACATGTACTTGTCACTAAACATATACGTTTATTGTGACAACAATAAAAGTGTTACTAAAATTGTTTTGTGATATCAAACGTCGTCACGGAAATATTTTTTATTTTTTTGTAAAAAAAATATATTTATTTTTAATTACCATAAAATGCTATTTGTGACAATATCGTGCATCACTTATAATATTTTTAGTGACGCATTTGTTGTCACGGAAAGTTTACTATCACTGACAACATATTCTTGTCACAGTAGAGAACTTTTTGTGACAACGACTTTTGGTCGTCACTTATACTTTTAGCTACGGAGGTATAGGCTACGAAAGTAAGTCGTCACTGTACTCGTCACAGAAGATGTGTTGTGACGAGTTACATAACTTCTGTGACAACATTACTTGTCACAGAAACCATGTTTTCTTGTAGTGAAAGACGATCTTCTTGGGGTATGTCGAGAAGAGTGATGCTCGGAGATTTCTTGATATTGAGTCAAATCATATCATTGAATCTCGCGACGCAGAATATTTTGAAGACAAATTTGCTAGGCACAAGAATATTGTTCTTGCGGATGTACCGGAGAACAATGAGGTTGCGCAGCAATCTGAAGTCTTCAATGAAGATGTGGTCCAAGAAGATGTTGTTGAAACAACGATTGAACCAGAACAAGCTGAGCCGCCAGCTAAGCGTGTGAGGAGGCCGAAGGACTTCTGAAGTAACTTTGTCACCTATCATGTGGAAGCAGATCCGCTTACCTATGATGAGGTAATGAAGACCAGAGACTCGATTTTTAGGAAGAAGGCGATTGAAAATAAAATTGATTCTATCACCTCAAATAACACTTGGGTGTTGGTTGATCTTCCTAAAGGAGCGAAACCCATCGGATGCAAATGGATCTTCAAGAAGAAGATGAAAGCAGATGGAACTATTGACAAGTTCAAGGCTATGTTGGTAGGCAAGGAGTTTTCTCAGAAGCAGGGGATTGACTATTTTGACACATATTGTCACGCCCCAGAACCAGAATACTGGAGAGCGGGGGAATGACTCAGCCAGCTACGTATTACGGGTAGATGAATACCGTATAATACGATCAATGCTGTCTAACCAGACGAGGGGGTGCATACTACATGAAAGTCTTACTATGGTCACTTCACATCTATTGTCTCAATCATTCAAGTAAGAAACAGAAATAGAGAACATGTAAGAAAAAGCAGTAGGACGTCCCAAACGCTCAGTCAAAATGTTCTTGAGATCTGGCTTTACAAAACATAGCCAGATGGTATAGCAAAGTATACACAATTGTTATCAGCTGCAGTCTGACTTAATTACAATTATGCAAAAGTAAGTACAAGACAATTCGACTAACATGTCGGTGCCAAACGGCTAAGTATAAAGTAAGTAACAAAACGAGTGGTGAAGTAAGGAACCCACTCGAGTCCTCCTGCGATCATCCCTCTAGTATTGACCATCTTGGAGATAGAAGTAAGCTGGATCCTCGGGGACCGGCTCTAAATCTGGCCATGCAAAACCAGAGAAGTTAGACCTCTAATAGCAAGTACCACAAGGAAGGACGGTATAAAGGATTAAACCAGTAAGTAAGAGAATATAATAATAGATCTCTGCTTTCCACTAGGATTCACATAACATCACGACACTTCGAACCAACCTCCCAACCAAACAAGGACAGAAGTTGGCCCGTCATGTCCTGACATTCTGATCATCACAGTTAGGCAACAGAGTAGGTACAGTACACAAACAAATCATCTTGAACGGCCAATCAACTACTACGGCTTGCTATTGTGAGTCCCAAGTTATCCTGGAATTATGCAAATAGGGATTCCTCAGTTCTTACTATGTACGAGCAAGGCTAGTTTATCCAATCAATCAATTGCGCCAATCATGTAATTAGACGAGTCCCAGCGGGACGCCCGCCGTTAATATAGCATGTACAATAATATAAGCAGATACCGTTCCCTGCCCGTGTGACAGATTTACGGTATCCGTAGGAACCAGCCGGCCTGTCTGGCACTACTAGTCCCAAGAGGGTTGCCATGTAAGAACTCGGAAATCTATTCTCTCCATGCCATCATTATTTTATTTAACTTAAAGCCTCTATGTTGTGCGAAATCCCATGCCGTGGATCATGGTCATTCAAATGAGTACTTTGTACGGGGTACGATATGCGCAACTCTACAACGATACCCGTGCGGCTATGTTGTAGGTCTTACATAGCGTAATACAACAATCAAATCTAACCATGGAGTAATCATGCCTTGACCATAAAGTACACATGCTATTTTTGTAAGATAAATAAATACTAAATAAATAAATAAATAATTTGAAACCTGCATGTGCCCGTATGCCAATATTCGGGATCAGCCAGTCGATTACAATAGTTCATTACATAAACGTGTCTCATTCATTCAATCCAATAAGACGACTAGCCAGTCTCTTAGTTCTAACTAGGAACGCATGATCAATTATTAGTCAATGTCATAATCATTATCAATGGTGACAAGGCATGAAAGTTAATTAGTATTACATGGGGTCGAGCCTATAACTCCTCAGAGTTAAGTTCTAGTCATACTGGGTATCCATGGATCAATCCAGACATATGCCACAATCCACATAACAATATTAACATATCATGATTTATCAAGTTCATGCAAAACGGCGTAAGGATAAAATAGGAGAATTATCATGCCATCCTTAAATGAATAAGTTATAGAACAAATAAAAATACCCAGGTTAGAAAGTCACGCCAACAAGTCTATACTAAGACCAAAAGTTACGCCAAGTCTAGTAGGAGAGAGCATGTAACAGCGTGAGCGTGAAAAAGTAATTCACGCTGGCATACACAGTGTGAGCGTGAAGGGAAATTCACGCACGCTTAAGTGAGCGTGAAAAGGTGACAAGAAATCCATGCACGCAAAGATGTGCGTGACTAAAAATCCACGCACGCATGCAAAGACGTGTGCGTGACTAAAAATCCACACTGACACGTAAGAACGTGTGCGTGACTAAAAATCCACACAGACACGTAGAGACGTGAGCGTGACTGATAATACACGCACGCTCATGAGAACGTGAGCGTGACTGATAATACACGCACGCTCATGAGAACGTTAGCGTGACTAAAAATACACGCACGCTCATGAGAACGTTAGCGTGACTAAAAATACACGTACGCTCATGAGAACGTTAGCGTGACTAAAAATACACGCACGCTCATGAGAACGTTAGCATGACTAAAAATACACGCATGCTCATGAGAACGTTAGCGTGACTAAAAATACATGCTAATCATGTAAGAACATGAGCGTGACTCAAAATACACGCCAACACGTAAAGACGTGTGCGTGACTCAACCTTCGTCCCAAGCCAGAAAAATGAAGTTCCCAGCCAGAAGGCACGCTAAGTTGGGAGATCAAAACCCATAAATAACCGAAATACAATAACTTAGATCTAGAGAAAACAAGCCAAAGAAATCAAAAATGCCAAGTAGTAAACTCTCTCAGAATCATGAGAGGAAGAGAAATGAACCATAAAAATGGTTCTCCAAGCAAGAAGCAAGATTGCACTTGCCTGCTGTGGTTGGTGGAGAGAGTGATGAGAGGAAGAAGAAGAAGTAATGGTGAAGGAGAAGTTATGAGGAGAGAGAAGGAGAAGGAAGCTTTAAATAGGGAGGGTGGTGGTAGGTGGGAGACTTGTGGGCCGGGTTTAATCCACCATGAACCCGAGAAACCCATCCTAGGTCGAACCAAATAAGCAAGACTAAAAGCAGGAAATAACAGCAGAAAATAAAATGCAGATAATAAAATTGCAAGAAATTAATTGACATAAAAATTAAAGAGCAGATAATTAACATGAACTTAAAGGAATTTAAATACAGGATAATACATGATAAATACTAAATAAATACTTATGAGTTGTATATGTATAAAAATACGCATTCCGGGAATGGAGAGTGACATCTCTACCCACCTTGAAAAAATTCCGTCCTCGGAATTTCAATTCCAAGCAGGTAGAAATATCGGAGCTAAACTAATACAAACAGTTCTAGTGAGCAAGCAATCATTTTACCATATCAAAAGCAAGTACTGTATATGTAAACTCATCAATCTATGATATCAAGTAGCTCTACCCATAAGGTGACAAGCATGAAGAATCAGGACAATCAAGGTATACAGAAAGAGATATACCTTGTGAGTCAAACATGTGTGGATACCGTGATCGGATATCATCCTCACGTTCCCATGTTGACTCTCCCAAGGAGTGATGATCCCAAGCAACACGGACAAGACTAATTGTTCGGTTCTTGAGTATCTTCTCTCTTCGATCCAAAATGGACACAGGCTGTTCCTCGTAAGACAGGTTGGTACTAACAACCAGCTCAGAATGATCGAGGACATGGCTTGGGTCCGATACATACCTATGTAATTGAGATACATGAAACACGTCATGCACCTCTCGTAACGAAGGCAGGAGGGATAAACGATAAGCAACATCGCCTACCCGATCAAGGATAACAAATGGGCCTACGTACCGCGGACTCAATTTCCCGCGAACGTCAAATCTAATGACCCCACGAGTAGATGAGATCCGCAAGAATACGTGGTCCCCAACAGAGAACTCTAACGGCCTACGATGCTGGTCCGCCCAATGACGATGTCGATCCTGCGCAACTCGAAGTCGCTCTCTAATTCCCTTAATCACTTCAACCGTCTGAACAATCATTTCTGGGCCTAACATCTTCCTCTCTCCGATATCATCCCATACAAGCGGTGACCTGCACTTCTTACCATATAGTGCTTCGAATGGCGCCATCTGGATACTGGATTGATAACTATTATTGTATGAGAACTCGACTAAGTGCAGGTGACTCTTCCAAGACCCTCCAAAATCTAGAGTGCAAGCTCGCAACATGTCTTCTAAAGTCTGAATCGTTCTTTCTGATTGTCCATCCGTCTGCGGATGGTAGGCCGTGCTAAATCTTAACTTGGTACCCAGACTATGATGTAAGCTCTTCCAGAAATGTGAGGTAAAGCGGGTATCTCGATCCGACACAATACTGACAGGAATCCCATGCTGCCTGACTATCTGTTGCATATATAACTCCGTCAACTTTTCTGTAGATTGCCCTACTCTGAAAGGAAAAAAATGTGCTACCTTCGTAAGTCGGTCCACTATTACCCAAATAGCGTCCTTACCACTTGGTGATCTCGGTAAACCGGTCACAAAGTCCATTGTAATATGCTCCCATTTCCATTCCGGAATAGGAAGCGATTGTAATAACCCAGCTGGCCTCTGCTGTTCTGCCTTCACTTGCTGACATACCAAGCAACGGAAAACAAATCTAGCTATCTTCCTCTTCATCCCGTTCCACCAGAAATGCTGCTTGATATCTTGGTACATCTTGGTCCCTCCAGGATGAATAGAATACTGAGAACTGTGAGCTTCTGCCATAACCTCCTGTCTGATATCTCCACTAGGCACACATAGACGTAATCCAAACCTAAGTGTACCATCTTCATGAATTCTCATCTCCTTCCTGAGTCCTGACTCATATTCTGCCCTAAGCTTCTGAATCCTTGGGTCTTGTGCCTGAGCTGCCTTGATCCTGCCTACCAAGTCGGATTGAACTTGCAGACTTGTTAGAACTTCTACATCACTAGGAAGTATAACCTCGATGCCCATCTCCTGAAGGTCTTCTAAGATATGCCTCTGTGTTGTCAACGTAAATGCGCCGCCTCTCCTGCTAAGAGCGTCTGCTACTACATTAGCCTTGCCTGGATGATACTGAAGCTCTACGTCATAATCCTTGATCAACTCCAACCACCTTCTCTGCCTCATGTTTAGTTCCTTCTGAGTAAAGATGTACTTCAGACTTTTATGGTCTGTGTACATGTCCACTCGGTCACCATATAAGTAATGCCTCCATAGCTTCAAAGCAAATACTACTGCCGCTAATTCCAAATCATGAGTTGGGTAATTCTTCTCGTGGTCCCGAAGCTGCCTAGATGCATACGCTATCACCTTCACATGTTGCATAAGGACACATCCAAGTCCTTTACCTGACGCATCACAATATACTTTAAAACCTCCGGGTCCAACTGGCAATGTAAGAATAGGTGCTGATATCAACTTCTGCTTCAAAGTCTCAAATGATGCCTGACATTCTGTCGACCAAACGAATGGTACATCCTTCCGGGTCAAGCGGGTCATGGGTGCTGAAAGCTTTGCAAAGTCTGACACAAACCTTCTATAATATCCTACCAATCCCAAGAAACTCCGCACATCTGCTACGATCTTGGGTACTGGCCAACTTTCTACTGCTTCTATCTTCCTGGGATCTACTGCTACTCCAGCTCCTGATATGATATGACCCAAAAATGAAATATGATCCGACCAAAACTCACACTTACTGAGCTTGGCATACAACTGGTTCTCTCTCAGAACCTGCAACACTTTCCTGAGGTGGTCTTCATGCTCCTCTTCACTAGCAGAGTATACGAGAATGTCGTCAAGAAACACAACGACAAACTGGTCTAAATATGGCATAAAGATGTGATTCATCAAATCCATGAATATTGCTGGAGCATTAGTCAAACCAAACGGTATTACTAAGAACTCATAATGCCCATACTTCGACCTGAATGCTGTCTTAGGAATATCTTCCTTCCGAACCCTCACCGGATGGTACCCTGAACGAAGATCTATCTTGGAGAAAACTCTAGCTTTGCTCAATTGATCAAATAAGTCGTCGATCCTGGGTAATGGGTACTTGTTCTTTACTGTTGCCGCGTTAAGCTTCCTGTAGTCAATGCACAATCTGGATGACCCATCCTTCTTTCCCATAAGTACCACTGGTGCTGCCCATGGTGACACGCTAGCTTGGATGAACTTCTTCTCCTTCAGTTCCTCTATATGCTGATATACCTTGGTCTGCTCTGAATCCGCCATTCTATAAACTCGATCTGATATCGATTTAGTTTCTGGTGCCAATTCTATACTGAACTCAATATCTCTAACTGGTGGTAGACCTGGAAGTTCTTCAGGAAATACGTCTAGAAATTCTTCAACTACCTTCGGAATCTGAACTTCTTCCATTGCCGTTACTACTCCCTGCTCTCGTTGAGTTGCCTCTGATCTGACTAAGGTGAACCGCTCCATGCCTGGAATATCAAAAGAAACACTCCCTCTACGACAATCTAGGCGACGAGAATGTTACCTGCCACAACATCTTCCGATGCCAATGCCTCCTCCAAGGACAGAGTGAATGCTTGCCCTCGACCTCCTTGCTGGTTTCCATGCTGCGGTCTAACCTGATGTTGTTGCTGGCCCCTTCCTTGATGATGCTGGGGTGGTCTATGCTGGTGTTGCTGCATCGGCGATCCCTGCTGCCGAAACATCTGAGCCTGCGGTATTAACGGACGCTGTGCCAACGGCCTTACTGCCACTGCTGGTCCTCGATACTGGCCTGCCCCTGGTGCTGGCAGAGCAGGAAACTGCTGTCCTGGTCCTCCTAATCTCGAATTCATGGGACATGTGGTAACCCGATGGTCTGGATTTCTACATATCAGACACAGTTTATTCAATGTCCGACACACATCTCTAGTGTGCCCTATCTTCCCACAATAAGTGCAGCCCGCTGGGGGTTGCTGGTTCTTCCTCTGTTGCTGTTGCTGCTGCCTGGGTGGTGGTGTTGGTCCTCGTATCGCCACATCGTGGATACGAATACCAGTGGATGGTGCTGTTGTTCGGGGCGCTGCTCCCCCCTCCTTCAATCTGACTGTGGGACCTCTTCTTACCCCCAGTCCTTACTGCAAGCCTCTGAATAGTGATCTCATGCCTTCGAGTTGCCGTTAATTTTTCGTCAAAATTTTGGTAATTGTGCCCCTCTATCAATTGCAAGAGCTCAAGATGAAACCCTTGCTGAAACCTCATGGCCCTCTGGCACTCTGTTGCTACCATCTCTGGGGCGAATCTACTCAATCTGCAGAACTCCGCTGCATAAGCATCTACAATCTTGCCGGCCTGCCTGAGGTTGATAAATTTCTGTTGTAGCTCAAACTGTGCCACAACTCCATAATATTTCGTCTTGAATCTTGCAGTGAAATCGTCCCAAGCCACAGGACGTCTGATGCCCACTTCCTCTGATTTCCACCAATCACGTACGAGATCCTGAAGTAATAACTTCACTAGATCCACACGTTCTGCTGCCGGCACCTTAGCTGCTGTCAGAATAGCCTCAATATCCTTAAGCCATGTATCGGCTGAGATGGCATCCTCCGTGCCCTCGAAATGGTGGAGTTTGTACTTACAAAACCTAGCTGATGCTCCTGAATCTGGCCTTGCCCCTCTTTCCAATGCTGTCTGCAATCCTTGGTTGAGTAGCACATTCTGCTCTTGTAGCGGAGTGTGCATGCGCTGCTGGACCAACATCTGATGTTGTTGAGTAGCCATCATTCCTCTCATGATCTCCAGAAGGGCTGGTGTGTCCACTTGGGTAGGTGGAACTGTTGGTGGTGGTGGAACATCCGGATACTGCGATCCAGCTGCTGCTTCCAATATCACTTCTTCCTGAGTAGCCTCCTGAGGTGAGACTGGCCCTTGTTGCTGACCAACCTGGTCAGGTTGTCCATGTTGCTCTTGTTGTTGCTGCCCAGGTCTGACCGATACGGACGAAGTACCCCTAAGAAAAGGGATAAGAGAACAATCAAACAATCGGACATGAAGGATCGATGAAGTCAAAGGATACTGGAATGTCAAGCAAGGGTTGAGAATAACGAATCATGAGATCAAGGGGGAACACGTGTGATTGAGACATCCTATAAATTAAAACACCCTACAAGTCTGAAATCGAGACCTGCATGGGCTACCACTAAAATCTTGTCACGCCCCAGAACCAGAATACTGGAGAGCGGGGGAATGACTCAGCCAGCTACGTATTACGGGTAGATAAATACCGTATAATACGATCAATACTGTCTAACCAGACGAGGGGGTGCATACTACATGAAAGTCTTACTATGGTCACTTCACATCTATTGTCTCAATCATTCAAGTAAGAAACAGAAATAGAGAACATATAAGAAAAAGCAGTAGGGCGTCCTAAACGCTCAGTCAAAATGTTCTTGAGATCTGGCTTTACAAAACATAGCCAGATGGTATAGCAAAGTATACACAATTGTTATCAGCTGCAGTCTGACTTAATTACAATTATGCAAAAGTAAGTACAAGACAATCCGACTAACATGTCGGTGCCAAACGGCTAAGTATAAAGTAAGTAACAAAACGAGTGGTGAAGTAAGGAACCCACTCGAGTCCTCCTGCGATCATCCCTCTAGTATTGACCATCTTGGAGATAGAAGTAAGCTGGATCCTCGGGGACCGGCTCTAAATCTGGCCATGCAAAACCAGAGAGGTTAGACCTCTAATAGCAAGTACCACAAGGAAGGACGATATAAAGGATTAAACCAGTAAGTAAGAGAATATAATAATAGATCTCTGCTTTCCACTAGGATTCATATAACATCACGACACTTCGAACCAACCTCCCAACCAAACAAGGACAGAAGTTGGCCCGTCATGTCCTGACATTCTGATCATCACAGTTAGGCAACAGATTAGGTACAGTACACAAACAAATCATCTTGAACGGCCAATCAACTACTACGGCTTGCTATTGTGAGTCCCAAGTTATCCTAGAATTATGCAAATAGGGATTCCTCAGTTCTTACTATGTGCGAGCAAGGCTAGTTTATCCAATCAATCAATTGCGCCAATCATGTAATTAGACGAGTCCCAGCGGGACGCCCGCCGTTAATATAGCATGTACAATAATATAAGCAGATACCGTTTCCTGTCCGTGTGACAGATTTACGGTATCCGTAGGAACCAGCCGGCCTGTCGGGCACTACTAGTCCCAAGAGGGTTGCCATGTAAGAACTCGGGAATCCATTCCCTCCATGCCATCATTATTTTATTTAACTTAAAGCTTCTATGTTGAGCGAAATCCTATGCCGTGGATCATGGTCATTCAAATGAGTACTTTGTACGGGGTACGATATGCGCAACTCTACAACGATACCCGTGCGGCTATGTTGTAGGCCTTACATAGCGTAATGCAACAATCAAATCTAACCACGGAGTAATCATACATTGACCATAAAGTACACATGCTATTTTTGTAAGATAAATAAATACTAAATAAATAAATAAATAATTTGAAACCTGCATGTGCCCGTATGCCAATATTTGGGATCAGCCAGTCGATTACAATAGTTCATTACATGAACGTGTCTCATTCATTCAATCCAATAAGACGACTAGCCAGTCTCTTAGTTCCAACTAGGAACGCATGATCAATTATTAGTCAATGTCATAATCATTATCAATGGTGACAAGGCATAAAAGTTAATTAGTATTACATGGGGTCGAGCCTATAACTCCTCAGAGTTAAGTTCTAGTCATACTGGGTATCCATGGATCAATCCAGACACATGACACATTCCACATAACAATTTGTATTAACAATATTAACATATCATGATTTATCAAGTTCATGCAAAAAGGCGTAAGGATAAAATAGGAGAATTATCATGCCATCCTTAAATGAATAAGTTATAGAACAAATAAAAACACCCAGGTTAGAAAGTCACGCCAACAAGTCTATACTAAGGCCAAAAGTTACGCCAAGTCTAGTAGGAGTGAGCGTGTAACAGCGTGAGCGTGAAAAAGTAATTCACGCTGGCATGCACAGTGTGAGCATAAAGGAAAATTCACGCACGCTCAAGTGAGCGTGAAAAGGTGACAAGAAATCCCCGCACGCAAAGATGTGCGTGACTAAAAATCCACGCACGCATGCAAAGACGTGTACGTGACTAAAAATCCACGCTGACACGTAAGAACGTGTACGTGACTAAAAATCTACGCAGACACGAAGAGACGTGAGCGTGACTGATAATACACGCACGCTCATGAGAACGTTAGCGTGACTAAAAATACACGCACGCTCATGAGAACGTTAGCGTGACTAAAAATACACGCACGCTCATGAGAACGTTAGCGTGACTAAAAATACACGCTAATCATGTAAGAACATGAGCTTGACTCAAAATACACGCCAACACGTAAAGACGTGTGCGTGACTCAGCCTTCGTCCCAAGCCAGAAAAATGAAGTTCCCAGCCAGAAGACACGCTAAGTTGGGAGATCAAAACCCATGAATAACCGAAATACAACAACTTAGATCTAGAGAAAACAAGCCAAAGAAATCAAAAATGCCAAGTAGTAAACTCTCTCAGAATCATGAGAGGAAGAGAAATGAACCATAAAAATGGTTCTCTAAGTAAGAAGCAAGATTGTACTTGCCTGCTGTGGTTGGTGGAGAGAGTGATGAGAGGAAGAAGAAGAAGTAATGGTGAAGGAGAAGTTATAAGGAGAGAGAAGGAGAAGGAAGCTTTAAATAGGAAGGGTGGTGGTAGGTGGGAGACTTGTGGGCCGGGTTTAATCTACCATGAACCCGAGAAACCCATCCTAGGCCGAACCAAATAAGCAAGACTAAAAGCAGGAAATAACAGCAGAGAATAAAATACAGATAATAAAATTGCAAGAAATTAATTAACATGAAAATTAAAGAGCAGATAATTAACATGAACTTAAAGGAATTTAAATACAGGATAATACATGATAAATACTAAATAAATACTTATGAGTTGTATATATATATATAAATACGCATTCCGGGAACGGAGAGTGACACATATGCTCCAGTAGCCCGGATGACCACCATCTGAATGTTGATTGCTCTCGCAGCAATAAATAAGATGGTGATACATCAGATGGATGTGAAAATGGCTTTCCTAAATGGCGAGCTGACCGAAGAGATTTACATGCAACAGCCAGAGGGATTTGTTGTCAAGGGTCTTGAAGACAAAGTTTGCAAGTTGGTGAAATCTTTGTACGGTCTTAAACAGGCTTCCAAGATGTGACATGAGAAATTTGACAAAGTTATAAGGTCAAATGGATACATGGTCAGCGAGACGGACAAGTGCGTTTACACGAAGTTCGCTGATGGAAGAGGTATGATCGTTTGTCTGTACGTGGACGACATACTTATCCTAGGTACGGATATGAGCTGTGTCACGGAGACAAAGAGGTTCATCTCGAGCAAGTTCAATATGAAGGACTTAGGGGAAGCTGATGTGATCTTAGGGATCAAGATCATCCGGACAGACTATCACGACCCGCACCCGGTTTTCGGGCGCGAGCTCTTGAGCAAGCCAGCTACGTATCGAGCGGACTCCAGCCCGACTCGAGTACATATAAGCTGTCAAGGTCATGGGTATCATGTCTAATCTAAACTATATCTCAATCCACATGAATCATATAAACAAGAATGAACAATTATGGGTCATGGTCTGCAGCCCATTAGCATATTGTCCGATTAGACTCTAAGAATGATATGAGTCTATAAAATAAGCAGAGTATATCATGGTATTGAATATAAAGCACGAGAAGGATATTAAATCAATATCACTAACAAAATACCTGAATCATGCAGATGAAGTCAACTACCACATGCTCAGCTAACTAACTCCGTGCAATCAGCTACCTGAAGAGATCATCAGGTCCTCAGAGGACATAGCAAGATACATAATATACATGACTATCTAACAGTTTTATCATACGCAAGAAATAAAGAAGAAAGAACAAGAACATGACAAATGACTACGAACACGAACACGAACACGAAGACGAACACGAACACGAACACTAGAACAACTACGTATAAATGAACTGCCGGATGAACGATAATCACGAGATCAATGGAAGAAATCAAACCCTCATCTCGAGTGCGGACTCACGGGTTTGAACTAAACACTAACCCTCGTCCCGAGTGTGGACTTTCTGGTTAGTTCACGGCAAGGTGCCCTCGTCCCGAGCGTGGACTCTCTGGTGCAAATACCACATCCTCGTCCCGTGTGTGGACTCTTTGATGTAAACACCCTCGTCCCGAGCGTGGACTCTCTGGTGCAAGTCAAGTCAAGTCAAGTCTACACCTTCGTCCCGAGCGTGGACTCTCTGGTGCAAATAATCGACATCCTAGTCCCGAGTGTAGACTCACGGATGTAAACAGATCAAGAAAAACACCCTCGTCCCGAGTGTGGACTCTCTGGTGCCAAGGAAACAATATCAAGGATTTAGCAGTTCAATTACACGTATTCGTTCTATGACACGACTCAAACAAGGTACTGACGAGAATATCTCCAAACACAAGATCAAACATGGACACGGCTATATGCAACAAGAACAACTCCACGAAAAATAACACAAAAAGCACATGTCCATAAATAATCCAAAGACTGTAAAATAAAAAGAAATACATGTAAATAAAACTGTAGAGGAAGGCAAGGTATACTTGCCTGGGGGTTGCACGAAGAACCAACAATATAACTCCAATCATTAAGTCAGAAAGTCCAAGTCATCACAACTGTCTCCGAAAGCTGAAATAAACATTACCAATGATCTCAGAATAGTCAAATTAGCTAGGATTGCCTGTCCTGAAGTCCAATTATGGACACATGGGTAAAACGGTAATTTCAGACAAAAATGATGTCCGTCGTTGGACCCGCTTTGCACCGAAAAGCGTGCATAGGTCAATGGTCTCTAAAGTTGTCAAACTACATGTCTACGGATTCGGTTTTTCGATACGAACCCAACCGTATGTCCAAAGTTAGATTCCGGCAGACCGTGCACAAAATCACCCGTTGAGTCGGACCGTGGGGCCCACAAAACGGCGATCCGATCAACTGTCTCAGAATTGGACCAAACTTGGCGTAAAGGACCAAAAAAATGATACGATCCTGCTGGCGCAAGTTTCGTCTCGATCTGACGAGCAAGCACAAAGTAATTGAGAAATTTGCACAGAGACCGATATGGTGAATTTTGACGGATATGCATCAAATTCGTCGAGCACACGCAACCAATTTGAATTTCGCCAAAGCCCACACGACCACGAAGCCGTTACGCACCTTTCAATGCTTCGGCTCGCGACCATGTCGCCCGGTTTGTCGGGACGCACGTTGTATCGGATGAATTTTATGTTTTTGAAAATAGGTTTTTGACGAGGTTTACATGTGTTTATTTCTCTGTACAAGGCAATTTTCTACAAACTTCCTACTGGAATTTTCTAGCCCTATATGTTGTCAATAAATGCCTTCAGGTGGATTTCTAATTTGATCAAAGGTTCGACCTAAAAAGGCCTTCAAAGTTTGGTTTCCAGGACAGTCTCCAACATCCGAAAATCGAGTTTTTTTCCTCGATTTGGAACTCAATTCTCGTCGTATACAAAACAAAACAAACTGAACTAACTGAAGGGAAATATTCTCGTATGGGTTGGGGACATCCCGAGAAAACGGTTCGCGAAACGATCGCGTGATCATCGCGAACCGACGCTGCAAAGTTCTCCTCCTGACTGCTGTTGCTGCTGTCTTATCCCACGCATGTGCGCACGTTTCCAGCGCTCGGCCGCGCGTCTGCCGGCGGCCGGCGGCGGCCCAGGGCGGCGTGCGCGCGCGTGGGGTGCGCCCAGTATTGATGACGATCGTGGGGAGGCAAGAGTTTAGGGTTTAGGTGTTTCCTTCCCTGTTCTCGTTCTCCCTGCGTGTACATATACGCTGGGTTTAGGCAGCATGGGGTCGGGCCTGCTTTGGGTTGAGCCTGTGCGGACTAGGCTGTGAGGATTTATGTAGATATGCTGTGGGCTGGTCGAGAGGAATGGGTTGGGTTCGGCCTGCTGGGATTAGTAACTTGTTTTCTTTTTATTTTCTATTTGACAATTAATACTTATATATATATGTATTCATGAATTTATATATACACATATATATACACATAGGCACGTATATATATACACACCTATATATTTATATTTCTATATACACACATATACGCCTATATATATATATATATATATATATATATATATATATATATATATATATATATATATATATATATATATATATATATTTTATACGCCTATATATATATATATATATATATATATATATATATATATATATATATATATATATATATATATATACGCCTATATATATATATATATATATATATATATATATATATATATATATATATATATATATATATATATATATATATATATATATATATATACATGCATATATATACCTATATAATATATATTTATATATCCATACACATACTTAATATTTATTTATATACACGTACACATATTTATATACGCATACACACATATACTTATATACACACATATACACTATTTATATATACATACCAATACAATCATATATAATATTTATAAATACATACATTCCCATATATAATCTATATACACATATATATACATATCATTTATAAAGTAAATGATTTAATAAATATAAATCATTATCATTTAATAAAAACAAGGTAATATTAAAATAAAAATCCTAATAACAATTAAAATAGCCCAAAACTCGTTTTTGATGGATGTAACATGCACCCTACTTATATGGCTCCAGAAGATCATACAAATTCCGTAAAGCCCTATTTAATAATAATAATAATAATACCTATAATCTACCCATAACAATATTTAGAAAATAATTGCCAATTCCGAAAATATATACAAAATACTTACACTTACCAAACATGTCTACTAGGTCGTACTTGGTCCCACTACATACCTACAAAGGCTTGGATTCGGTTCGGGCCCAGTTCGGACTAAATCAACACAAACGGGTCTCTTAATATTTAATAACACAAATAAATGACAATTTAATTATCTAGTGGTTAAGTCGTAACTTGGCCTGGTTTTCCTAGTTAGGACACTCTTATAGCTTTGCATTCCCCTGCCATGGCTAAACACTAGTCAAAGCACGCCACTGCACTATTCGTGCCATAATTCCTAACCGTCTTGTACTCAAAAACTCCATCATAGCTAGAGTCATCTACCGTAAAATAATTAATTCTAAAATCTAAAAATCACCATTTAAATTAATTAAATAAAAAATATTTTTAAAAAAAAATCGGGAAGGGAAGCTACAAATCTACCCACCTTAAAATAATTTTGTCCTCGAAATTTCTAATTCATAACTATTCCTAAAAAAATCAAAATCTACTATCACTTTAATCTCCTCAAATTTAATTTTTCAAAAATATTTTTATAACCTCGAATACTTGAGGACTTCTACCCACCTTTGGTCACACTACTCCTCAAAATACGATCACTAAAGTCTTATGGTCTTCTAGCTAGTGACTAATAATTCTACCAAAATAGCTAGGACATATGGTATCTTTAATCTCTCATATTTACAAACAACCCATTATTCAATAATAAAGCAATATTATACTATAACTTAAGAACCTCTGATGAATTCTAGACAGCATGATCATTCGTCACCCTGAAATAGGAAGGGACGAGAGTCAATGGTACAAAAAACAAGGAAGTATAATCGAGAGTAATATGGAGTTTCAAGAACGGTATAGAATTTTCTAAAAGGATTTTCAAGGCAGAGTGGATTGAGATTACTAAGGATTTAGTCAAATTCGCAGGCTCGTACCAGTACAGTTACGTAACCGGTACGATATGCTCTGACCTGCATGGGCCACCACAAAAACTTGTCATGACCCGCACCCGGTTTTCGGGCGCGAGCTCGTGAGCAAGCCAGCTACGTATCGAGCGGACTCCAGCCCGACTCGAGTACGTATAAGCTGTCAAGGTCATGGGTATCATGTCTAATCTAAACTATATCTCAATCCACATGAATCATATAAATAAGAATGAACAATTATGGGTCATGGTCTGCAGCCCATTAGCATATTGTTCGATTAGACTCTAAGAATGATATGAGTCTATAAAATAAGAAGAGTATATCATGGTATTGAATATAAAGCACGAGAAGGATAGTAAATCAATATTACTAACAAAATACCTGAATCATGCAGATGAAGTCAACTACCACATGCTCAGCTAACTAACTCCGTGCAATCAGCTACCTGAAGAGATCATCAGGTCCTCAGAGGACATAGCAAGATACATAATATACATGCCCATCTAACAGTTTTATCATGCGCAAGAAATAAATAAGAAAGAACAAGAACACGACAAATGACTGCGAACACGAACACGAAGACGAACACGAACACTAGAACAACTACGTATAAATGAACTGCCGGATGAACGATAATCACGAGATCAATGGAAGAAACCAAACCCTCATCCCGAGTGTGGACGCACGGGTTTGAACTAAACACTAACCTTCGTCCCAAGTGTAGACTCTCTGGTTAGTACTAACCCTCGTCCCGAGTGTGGACTCTCTGGTTAGTTCACGGCAAGGCACCCTCGTCCCGAACGTGGACTCTCTGGTGCAAATACTACATCCTCGTCCCGTTTGTGGACTCTCTGATGTAAACACCCTCGTCCCGAGCGTGGACTCTCTGGTGCAAGTCAAGTCAAGTCAAGTCTACACCCTCGTCCCGAGCGTGGACTCTCTGGTGCAAATAATCGACATCCTAGTCCCGAGTGTGGACTCACGGATGTAAACAGATCAAAAAAAACACCCTCGTCCCGAGTGTGGACTCTCTGGTGCCAAGGAAACAATATCAAGGATTTAGCAGTTCAATTACACGTATTCGTTCTATGACACGACTCAAACAAGGTACTGACGAAAAAATCTCCAAACACAAGATCAAACATGGACACGGCTATATGCAACAAGAACAACTCCACAAAAAATAATATGAAAATCACATGTCCATAAATAATCCAAAGACTATAAAATGAAAAGAAATGCATGTAAATAAAACTGTAGAGGAAGGCAAGGTATACTTGCCTGAGGGTTGCACGAAGAACCAACAATATAACTCCAATCAATAAGTCAGAAAGTCCAAGTCATCACAACTGTCTCCGAAAGCTGAAATAAACATTACCAATGACCTCAGAATAGTCAAATTAGCTAGGATTGTCTGTCCTTAAGTCCAACTCTGGACACAGGGGCAAAACGATAATTTTGGGCAAAAACGATGTCCGTCGTTGGACCGCTTTGCACCAAAAAGCGTGCTAAGGTCAATGGTCTCTAAATTCGTCAAACTATATGTCTACGGATTCAGTTTTCCGATACGAACCCAACCGTATGTCCAAAGTTGGATTCCGGCGGACCGTGCACAAAATCACCCGTTGAGTCGGACCGTGGGGCCCGTAAAACGGCGATCCGATCAACTGTCTCAGAATTGGACCAAATTTGGCATACAGGACCAGAAAAACGATACGGTCCTGCTGGCGCAAGTTTAGTCTCGATCTGACGAGCGTGCGCAAAGTAATTAAGAAATTTGCACAGAGGCCGATACGGTGAATTTTGACGGATACGCATCAAATTCGTCGCGCACACGCAACCAATTTGAATTCCGCCAAAGCCCACACGACCACGAAGACGTTACGCACTTTCCGATGCTTTTGGCTTGCGACCACATCGCCCGGTTTGGCGGGACGCACGTTGTAAAGGATGAATTTTATGTTTTTGAAAACAGGTTTTTGACGAGCTTTACATGTGTTTATTTCTCTGTACAAGTCAATTTTCTACAAACTTCCTTCTAGAATTTTCTAGCCATATATGTTGTTAATAAATGCCTTCAGGTGGATTTCTAATTTGATCAAAGGTTCGACCTAAAAAGGCCTTCAAAGTTTGGTTTCCAGGACAGTCTCCAACATCCGAAAATCGAGTTTTTTTTGCGATTTGGAACTCAATTCTCGTCGTATACAAAACAAAACAAACTGAACTAACTGAAGGAAAATATTCTCGTATGGGTTGGGGACATACCCGAGAAAATGGCGCGCAAAACGATCGCGTGATCGTCGCGAATCGACGCTGCGAAGTTTCCCTCCTGACTGCTGTTGCTGATGTCTTATCCCACGCATGTGCGTGCGTTTCCAGCGCTCGGTCGCGCATCTGCCGGCGGCCGGCGGCGGCCCAAAGCGGCGCGCACGTGCGTGGGGTACGCCCAGTGTGGATGACGATCGTGGGGGGATGAGAGTTTAGGGTTTAGGTGTTTCCTTCCCTGTTCTCGTTCTTCCTGCGTGTACATATACGCTGGGTTTAGGCAGCCTGGGGTCGGGCTGGGTTTTAGTAGCCTGGGGTCGGGCCTGCTTTGGGTTGAGCCTGTGGGGACTAGGCTGTGAGGATTTATGTAGATATGCTGTGGGCTGGTCGAGAGGAATGGGTTGGGTTCGGCCTGCTGGGATTAGTAACTTGTTTTCTTTTTATTTTCTATTTGACAATTAATACTTATATATATATTCATGTATTTATATATACACATATATATACACAAAGGCACGTATATATATATATATATATATATATATATATATATATATATATATATATATATATATATATATATATATATATATACACACACACACCTCTATATTTATATTTCTATATACACACATATACGCCTATATATATATATATATATATATATATATATATATATATATATATATATATATATACATGCACATATATACCTTTATAATATATATTTATATATCCATACACATACTTAATATTTATTTATATACACGTACACATATTTATATACGCATACACACATATACTTATATACACACATGTACACTATTTATATATACATACCAATACACTCATATATAATATTTATAAATACATACATTCCCATATACAATCTATATACACATATATATACATATCATTTATAAAGTAAATAATTTAATAAATATAAATCATTATCATTTAATAAAAACAAGGTAATATTAAAATAAAAATCCTAATAACAATTAAAATAGCCCAAAATTCGTTTCTGATGGATGTAACATGCACCCTACTTATATGGCTCCAGAAGATCATACAAATTCTGTAAAGCCGTATTTAATAATAATAATAATACCTATAATCTACCTATAACAATATTTAGAAAATAATTGCCAATTCCGAAAATATATACAAAATACTTACACTTACCAAACATGTCTACAAGGTCGTACTTGGTCCCACTACATACCTACAAAGGCTTGGATTCGGTTCGGGCCCAGTTCAGACTAAATCAACACAAACGGGTCTCCTAATATTTAATAACACAAATAAATAACAATTTAATTATATAGTGGTTAAGTCGTAACTTGGCCTGGTTTTTCTAGTTAGGACACTCCTATAGCTTTGCATTCCCCTACCATGGCTAAACACTAGTCAAAGCACGCCACTGCACTATTCGTGCCATAATTTCTAACCGTCTTGTACTCAAAAACTCTATCATAGCTAGATTTATCTACCATAAAATAATTAATTCTAAAATCTAAAAATTACCATTTAAATCAATTAAATAAAAAATATTTTAAAAAAAATCCGGGAAGGAAAGCTACACAGACACTGGACTAGCGCTGTCACAGTCTCATTATATTGAGAAAATGATCACTCGTTATGGGTATCGGGATCTTCCATGGATCGATACGCCGTACAGGTGTGATCTGAAGCTAAAGCCTAATTCAGGGGAAAGCGTCAGGCAGATGGAGTATGCAAGCGTAATCGGAAGTTTGTTGTATGCTACTAATGCCACAAGGCCTGACATAGCTTTCGCCGTGGAAATGCTGAGTCGTTTCACGAGCAATCCTGGTGTTGAACACTGGAAGGCTGTGAAACGGGTTATGAGATATCTCAAGAAGACTTAGACATATGCACTGTACTACAGCGGAGATCCGTAGGTAGTGGAAGGCTTCAGTGATGCCAGCTGGTGCTCAGATTTGGAGAGCGAGAGGTCCACAGGTGGATATATTTTTACAATGGATGGAGCTGCTATATCGTAGAAATCGAAGAAGTAGACTATGCTCTCACGGTCATCCATGGAATCTGAGTTCTTTGTACTTGATACCGCAGCCGAGGAAGCAAAATAGCTTCGGGAGCTCATGTATAATCTTCCAGTGGTTGGGGCACAAATACCGACAATACCGATATACTGCGACAACCAGGCGACTGCGGCGGTGGCATCAAATGACATTTTCAACGGAAAGAAGAGGACTGTACGGTTAAAGCACAGGGCAGTACACGATCTTATTAAGAGAGGTGTAATTGCAGTAATTGATGTTCGGAGTCAGAAAATCTGGCAGATCCGTTCACCAAGGGCCTCATGCGCCAGCTAGTCGATGACTCAGCTTGTAAAATGGGCTTGAAGGCATTCTGATATTAGTTATTGTATTCCTACCATGAAGTTTTATGCTATTAGTTCAAAGATTTATCTATTAGGCATCTAGATTTTGGTTCAAGGGAGGACCATTAACTGGAAGAATATCAGGAACGGTGGGTACATGTTCTATTGGGCATGGAAAGGTTACGGACCTACAACCACTGTTGTCTACTGTTGTTTTCTTCAGAAAACGGTTCATGTGGGAAGGATGGCTTAATTGCCTTAATGAGTTCTCAGGCAGAGTGAATGCCTGGTGTGCTTTACAGGAAGCACGGTAGAGCAGCACTTCAAGGAGTAAAACTCCATGCTACAGTGGGGTGACTCCACAATGAGGTTCCTATATGTGGGGTACTGCCCAAGAATAGGATAAAGCCTCGGCTTAGCAGGCCAAGTCACAGCGACGTAGCACCGCAAATAGGCAGTTAGCCTAATGCTGTATGTTAAAAATAAAGAGGGGTGTAGTCAGCACTACAAAGAGGAGGAGTTCCTCATGTTACAGTGGCACGACACCACAATGAGGTACCCGGTTAGGGATAAAACCTCGGCCTTGCAAGCCATGTCGTTACGGCGTAACACCACAAGGGAGCCTAAGGCTTCATGCTGGGTAGTTTGGCACTACAAAGAGGCGGTTGCCTCATGCTACAGTAGTATGACACTACGATGAGGTTCCCGGTACGGGATAAGGCCTCGGCTTCAAGCCATGTCATAGCAGCGTAGCACCGTAAGGGAAGCGCAAAGCGTTTCATGCCATGTCTCTTTATAATGAACTCACCTATAGTGTATGGACAAAGAGATATCAGGCTGTCTTTTAAGGGTAAACATGTAGACGCCCAAAATTATACACTGAAACCAGGCTGGCACAGGGCCTTTAATGTGTAGCCAGAAGCATATGTAACAATATTATGTGAGTGGAAAAAATTTTAGCTATGATGCAGAATTCAAGGCTTAGTCCATTCTTGTATTATAGTATGATTTTTGACCCATGCGGGAAGATTCAAGTCGTCAGCGACATCTCTCCTAATACATGATGGAGAGTTACTGTGGGAAACACTTATACCCATATATAGAGATATGTGGGAGATTGTTGGAGTTTTGGCCTTTCTTTTAGAAACTTTAGTCCCACATTGGATAGGCCAAAGAGTTTGTATCTCTATATATTAGCTTTGCTATTATTTGGGATGCACATGTGGTGTGGAGGTGCACATGGTTTTGCCATGTGGGATTATTTTTCTAATAAAAAAGGCTAAAATAAACAATTAAAGCATTCATGCTTTTTGCTCTTGGGAAATTTATTTTCATAGGAGCTAAGCCCCGTCGGGGCTTAGCGACTCGGACTCGGACTCGGACTCGGACTCGGACTCGGACTCGGGCTCGGGCTCGGGCTTGGGCTCGGACTCGGGCTCAAGGTCTCATGAGGCATAATGTGGCATTTTGTTGGCTTACTTTGCACTTAGCACGTCAGCATCGTCGCTAGGCGTATAGTGCGCTTAAGTTGCGCTTGTTGCGCGAGCCACTTATACGACCACGTTATGCTGCCCGTTACGCGAGCCCAGTTACGATGGCCCAGTTACGCAGCCCAGTACGCAGCCCAGAGAGCGCAGTGTACATAGCGTACGTAGAGTGCACAGAGTGCGTAGTGTACGCAGCATACGCAGCATACGTAGTTGTAATGCCTGTAGTTCGTATTACGTATCTTGGAATACGTGTACGTATTTCATCTTGTATTATATATCTCTTGGCTTGGCTCGGTTTAGTTTGGGTTGGCTTGGTTCGGGTTGGGTTGCTTGGTTCATCATGGACCAAGAGAAAACCCCTACCTACCACCCCCATCATCCTTTATTAACCCATTCCTTCATTCTCTCTCTTTATTACTCTTCTTCTTCTCCACATTTACTTCTACACCTACCAAGAAGAGAAAGAGAGAGAGAAAGAGAGCTTAGGCAAGTGCAAACTTGCTTTATGATGGATCTCAAGTTTTATTGTTCCATTCTCTTTTTTACTTGATTCTAAGATACTTTAGAACTTGGCATTTTCCATTTTGATGGTTATATTTTTGTAGATCCAAGTTTTAAGTTCCTTCTTGTTTAGTTTTCTTGGTTTTGATCTCTAAAAATTTGGTATTTCCAAAAACTAATGGTTCTATGTTGTAGAGAATTCAATTTCATTCAGTTTTGGCTTTTGTTTCGCTTGATTTCGACTTCGGATGAGGAAGTTATGGCCATAGCAAGTTTTTAGGACTTTCATGGCTGAACTTGCTGTTTGGGGACGATGAACCCCATGCGCCGGGAACCCCATGCGCCCGGGAGGCCATGTGTCGGGAGGCCATGCGCCGTGAAGTCTCCGACAATGCATCCCTTAACTCTGAGCGTGTCATGCACGTAGGTTCCCTACGCACATATACTGAAGACGCAACGTGAGTTTTCCATGCGCCGAATTGCACAGGAATCCCATACGCCGAATTGCACAGGAATCCCATGCGCCAATTGGTGCAGGAATCCCATGCGCCGATTGTGCAGGAATCCCATGTGCCAAATTACGCAGGAATCCCATGCGCCGATTGGTGCAGGAATCCCATGCGCCGATTGCGCAGGAATCCCATGCGCCGATTTGTGCAGGAATCCCATGTGCCGATTGCGCAGGAATCCCATGCGCCGATTGCGCAGGAATCCTATGCGCCGATTTGTGCAGGAATCCCATGCGCCGATTGCGTAGGAATCCCATGCGCCGATTTGTGTAGGAATCCCATGCGCCGTTTTGTGCAGGAATCCCATGCGCCGATTTGTGCAGGAATCCCATGCGCCAATTTGTGCAGGAATCCAATGCGCTGAGTTAAGCAGAAATCTCATGCGCCGATTGTGCAGGAATTCCCTACGCCAAAATTGCTCTATTTTGCTGTTTTTGCCTGTTTAAGTTATTTTGTAGCTAGAATCTTGAAAAACTCAAAACATGAAAGTTGTAGATCTTTTCCTTGACTTCTAGAATATGTCACTAGTTGTTTTATGCAAGTTTCTCTCATTCATGATAAGAAAAGAATAGAACACGATAGTGGTCCGCCGTGGCGCACTCTTAACAAGAAAACTGACATGATGTATCTCGACAAGCTGTTAAGACAGCTAGCCTGACGTGACAAGTATGAATGACCTGGACACCGTGGGCGATTGTGTTTGCACAAATAAACCAGTACTGTCTTGCATCATGTCTAGGATAGGGATCCTTGAGTACCACGGTCAGGGTTACCTACTGCAATTGACTAAGGCTAATAAACTAGAATAATTCAGTAGTCATGAAGAGATTTCCCAGCTACAGGCAATCCCGTTATCTGGGCGCATTATGTGGACTTATAGCCTACCGACGAGTAGGGCACATTTCCAGCACACAGTCACGTGTTGCATTCTTCATAACGGACATTCGATCCGAATAACCGGATGGTCTGCAGGGCTTGTGGCTGTTGGAATAATCTTATTGTATCTTGCTAGTAACTAGGCCTGTGATAACCCTAGTTAGTTAAAAGTATCAAGTCATACTCTTGATTGGCCGTGATTGATTGGATGGAGTTTATTCCAGCTTAGTCTTATCCTGATCCTGTGCAAGATTGTGACATGACATGATTACTGATACTTGCCTTAATAATAACGATCGGGGGTCCAGTTCTGTTCAGGCGAAGGGTTACAACCCAGGTCCTTGTTTGGTTTAAGGGTTGTAACCTGGCTCCCGGAGCAGTTCTGTGTCCTCTCTTCGTTTATTGCCTTATTGCAACCCCTGTCATGCTCGTCATGTTTTACCTTACTTCAATACCATGATTATTTATACTGGCCTTAACAATAAAGATCAGGGGTCCAGTTCTGTTATGGCAAAGGGTTACAACCCCGGTCCTTGTTTGGTTTTAGGGTTGTAACCTGGCTCCCGGAGCAGTTCTGTGTCCTCTCTTCGTTTATTGTCTTGTTACCTTATCAATAATAATTGAGACGGGCTTCTATTCAGGCGAAGGATTGTAACCCCGATCCTTGTTTGGTTTAAGAGTTGCAGTCTGGCTACTTGAATGGTTTCTCCGTGCTCAATATATTATTGTTATCTCAGTTATTATCAGTATCTTTAATTACCTTTGCTATTTATTTGTGATATACTGGTTTTAGTTCCTAAGTGAAGCCCCCTTTGTGGCACTTGCTCTTTCTGGGGTCTGACCCAGCTGGTTTTGTGTGGCCAGATATTGAAGCAGCTCCAGAGGATCTACCTACCTTCCAGCCAGATGGTGTCCACCAGGCGTAATCCTGGCAACGAGTGGGTTCCTTTTGTCCTCCCACTTATTTGTAAAATTATTCTTTTGAGGCGTTTAGCCGACGAGCACGTGTTAGCTCGATTGCACCTTTATTTACTGTCTGCCTACGGGCTGTAACATGATTGACAGATCCTAGGGTTGATCATGTATGACTGAACTCTTGCTCGTCTTGACATTTTGTACGACTAGCTTCATGATCATCCAATATGTAATATATGGGACGCCTTGCTATTATTTATTGGTGCTCTGACATCTTGTAACTATTATTGCTTGCTTGAGATTGAGACAATAGGCTTGTTCATGACCATAGGAGACTGTTGGCTTATAGTTAAACCCTCATGTATCTAGACAGCCGTGACCATATAGCGAGGTGGGTTGTACTTCAATATACGTAGCTGGCTATGTACGCCCCCGCTCTCCAGTATTCTGGTTCTGGGGCGTGACATGGTTTAAGTGGTGGCCCATACAGGTCTTGTAAATTAAGATATGTGAGGGTTTACCGAATAGATGTCTCAATCAGTACTCGTCCTTGATCTCTGTTCGTGCTCTCTAAATCCCTGGAATCTTGACCTGATCACATGCTTGTATCGTTGATCTGTCCTGGTCCTTCCTTATTGTTCCCTATGTCGTCTTCTTCAGCGGTATTGTTCCTGGTCCTACCGATCAGCAAGGCGGAGCACCTCTCACAGACCAGCAGCAACCTGGAGATCAAGACCAGCATTCCGGAGTAGCCTCTAGAGTCGTGCCTACCAGAGAAGAGCCACCAGTTCAGCCTGTTCAGCCTACGAAGCCTAATGATGGCACTTTGGTGGGTCTCATCAGTTCACTATTAGCCTCTCAGGATCGACGAGGAGATGCCTTACACCAGGCGGTGGCAGACGCTTTGACCAGAGGAGGTCATCAGGGTAACAGCGCGGCCAACAGCTTCAAGCGCTTGAACCCTCCCTTCTTCGACGGCAGTGAAGATACGATCGCTGCAGATGCATGGCTTCAGGACACAAAGGTGATTCTAGAAGCAGCCAGGACTCCAGAAGCCGAGAAGGTGGCCGTAGTACGCCTGCAGTTGTTGGATCTTGCCCGCAGTTGGTGGGCAGCGCAGGCCGTTGGATTATTGGTACCCATTGCTTGGGCAGTATTCAGAGAGAGATTCCAGACCAAGTATTTCGATGTTGTAGCTCGATACGATCTACAGACGAGGTTTACCAATCTGAAGCAGATG
This sequence comes from Iris pallida, assembly GCA_029216955.1. Lineage (NCBI taxonomy): Eukaryota > Viridiplantae > Streptophyta > Magnoliopsida > Asparagales > Iridaceae > Iris > Iris pallida. The sequence continues at coordinate 3,521,741 of JANAVB010041018.1, forward strand.
GGCAGGACGGTCGACGGATATGCGGCCGAGTTTTCGAGACTTAGTCGGTTTGCTCCCACCTTGGTAGCAACCGAGTTCGATAGAGCCCAGCGGTTCCAGCAGGGGCTTCATCTGGAGATTCTATTGGCAGTAGAGCAGTATGAGCAACAGACCTTTGATTCAGTACTGAGGGCAGCCCGGAGGCATGAGTATACCTCCCAGAGGATCGTGGATAGGACTGGGGGTCAGAAGCGATCCCACAGTCAGATGAATCAGTCATCAGCACCAGCCCCGTCTGCCAGGGCTTTGACCATTGGAGCTCCGAGGCGGGCGGTCTCAGAAACGTCGGTTCAGCATTCAACCCCGACGTACCCTCAGCAGCAGAGGCAGAAGCAGTCTTCTGCGGTGGGATGTTCACACTACGGGAAGCCAGGACACGTGATATCAGAGTGTCGCAGAGCACAGGGTTTGTGCTTGGTTTGCGGTGCCCCAGACCACAGGGTTGGGAATTGCCCGAACAGGGGGAGTTCATCGGCCTTCTCTAGTCCTTCAGTTAGAGGACCAGCACTAGTCCAGCAGCAGCAGCAGCTGCAGTACCCGTTCCCGAGGCTATTGCTGTAACACCCAGTTTTCCAGATGAGAGTAATTTTGAAATTTTATAATTATAATTATTATTTATTGATAATTATTTCATATTATGATTTTTGGTGATTTTTAATCATTTTTAAACTATTTAAAATTATGACTTGTGATTTTGACATTTTACTATTATTTGGTTTTAATTTCGAGGAATTTGTCACCCCCCAGTTTTCAGAAATAGGAGTATTTTTGTCATTTTATATTTTTGAATATTTTTAAAATTTATTTTATTATTTATGATATTATTTTGGGGTTATTTGAGTCGGGTTCGAATTTCAACTCAGTTCGACTTGAAACGGGGACCCGGGAGTAGTGTTGACTTTAGTGGACCCACACATTAGTTAGCCATGGTTCACATGATAGAAATATTTTAGTTAGAGGTTAGACTAATTATTATGGATAAGGTTAGTGTGATTAGAGACTTTAGAATGACTAATTTAGCCCCAACCAATTAGCCCTTTCCTAATACTAATAGAATAGGTTAGTGGAGGCATTTTGGACCTTACCATAATAGAACAAATAGCCCCATATGGCCAGCCACTTTGGGAGAGGATAGGCTCAAGTTTATTTCATTATTCTCATCCACACTCTCTCTCTTGTTCTTCTCCAAATTTCTAGAGAGCAATCCCTAGCCATTTCTCCACCAAATCCTTCCATTTTGCCACCAAATCTTTTTCTTTCCTTCTCCATTCTAGCCAAGGAGGAAGCTATCCAAGTTTGGAAAGATTCGGAGCTCGTTCGTATCCTTTTGGAATCTTTACGTGTCGGTGTCGCTCCAGGAAGACTTTTCTTCGATTCGATCTACCGGAAGGTATAAATCCCTTCTCCTTTTTATTTTCTCATGCATATAGGTCTATTTCAAATCCATAGGAATGACCCCCATGGTTGTATCTCCATTTCGTGTCCATTTGGAGGTCATAGGAGTGTACTTTGTGTTGTGGTTGTGTCCATGTGGGAAAATCCCAAATTTGGACACACTATGTGTTGTTGTTATGTATGAATGAATTATTACATGTTTAATCTCTTATTTTTGTATTGGAGATATGTTCTATAGTGTCTCATATATATATATTAGTGTAGAGAGTGAGTTCTTGCTATATTATGTTATATACTTGTGTTCTTTTGTCTCAAACTATCCAAATTCGTCAAAATTTTTATCCACGTTTTTAGTAGCAATAGCAACTTAGAAATATCATAACTTTTAGCTTAAAACTTTGATTTATCTCCCTTTTTTTTAAAAAGAACCGTATCGAAGTTAGCTTTCCAAATATATATTTTAATAAGCCAAATTCTTTCTGTAACTTTCTGTAGAATTGTTTGAGTGTCAGTTGTACGAAAGACGAACGTGTTTTGGTATAACATACTGTAATCCTAGAATTTAGTGAAGGCCCAATTGGTACAGTATTGATTTTAAGTAGAAGAGTGACTATACGATATATGTATTTTGTGTAACCTATGAGCCTATGTAGTATGAATATTAAATAAATATAGAGTATGTAATGCATGATATGTTAGATGAATAAAATGATATATATATATGATATATATCCTCTTTACATTAATGTATATATATGGTTGAATGCAAGCATGTAGGAATGCAATTAATGTAATATATGTAAGTAATACATAAATACATGAATGAAAGAATGATATACAATGCATGCATGAAAGTATATAATGAATGCTATATATAAATGCAAGGTATATATGTAATGATAGATATGAATGCATAATGTATAAATATTGTAAATACAATATCAGATTTCATATGTAGACATAGAACCAATGCATAGCTGATATTTAGATTGAATGTTAGTTCATTTTAGGTTGTTCGAACACGGAACTGTCCATGTAAGCATATATACCTTCCTTTTCCTATTGCCAAGCCAATTTCAGTTTTCAATATAGTTGAATGTCTATGAATGTAATGTTAACCTTCAACCCCTTAATTCGAAATGTTAGTTAATTTCAGTATTAGACAATGCATGAGCTGTATGCATATGGGATGTTGGCTTAATGGTAGATTTCAGATAACATGGTTCATTTTATGTGGTTAGTTACACCAGTTTATGGGATAGCTCACTTTAGTTTATATGTAAATGTGGAACTAAACTGAGAATGAACTTTACCCTCTGCATAAGGACATCCCACTCTATATCAACCACCATGCCATGTAACCCTTCTCTAAATGATTGCTATAATATATATAGATTTATGTAAAGTATAGATGCATGTTAGTTATAACTTAAATAGTCTCTACTCTAATGTATATAGATGTATACTTGTAGCCATGCATGTTAAGTATAATACATGTGTAATGTAAATGGGCTAGCTTTGTGCCATGTGTAGTGTAAACTCATAACTAGTGTTGATTTCTCTTTTCATGTACACACACACACATGTTTCACACCCTCAAGTGACACTCTCATGTCACATGACACACACACACATACACTTGAACACATGCACTTTCATTCTCCTTTTTCCCGATGGATATGTGTACACACACACACACACACACACACACACACACACACACACACACACATATATATATATATATATATATATATATATATATATATATATATATATATATATATATATATATATATTTTATATATATATATATACATATGTGCATGTTAGACTCATATTTTTAATGTATCCTACAAATATATGAGTGCACTATATTATATTAGATACATTTATGGACATGTGTGTATATATGTGAGATGAATATATAAGTATCCTATATATTATAATATGTGGGTGTATTATATTTTAGATATATATATTGTTATGTATATGATATGTGAAATATGTGTGATGTGGACTATAGGGCATATGGCCTATGTGTATGATATGAATATACCAATGTTGTGTGTTGGTAGTCTAGTATGACTTGTGATTGGTGTGTGATTGCTAGACTAGGCTTGGTTAGGCCTAGTGAGACTTGTTAGACTTGTTTGGCTTAGGCTTGACCTAGTTTGACCAGTCTAGTTGACTAGAGTTGACCGAGAGTTGACTTTGGTCTAGTTTGACCTAGACAGCATGCAGATGCATTGTAGATTACATTTATCATCTCCTGTATACATCTTGAATTGTGTTGCTCTAAATAGGAGTCAGGTACCTCATCTCGGACGGTACATTTACTTCAGACATTCAGATACGAGGCGAGTACATTCTCTGACCGTTTCATACTTGTCTGGATTTACATTCTTGCTCTAGATTACTGTACTTGATGCTGACACGTTGTTATCACGGATTGGTACTATACGGATCTTCTTTTTGGGATGTTATCCCCTTGTATTCACTAGATACATATAGTGATGTGCATTTTACTTCCATATTATATTTATTGAATACCTATATCCTTGTATACTCCTTGTGCATATTGTACTCTCAGTATCACATGAGTCCCAAGGATAGACCATTGTACACTATTGTATAATATTGTACAACTATTGTATAACATTGTACATCTATTATATAATATTGTACATCCATTGTATAACATTGTACACTATTGTGCAAGATAACGTAACTAGAGTGGATCCTTGTGTATTGATTGGGGAGGGGGAGTAGAATTGGTTATGTAATCAAATCCTATTGTACAAGATTGTATAACTATTGTATATGTCTATTGTACACCCACGTACAATGGAGTTACCATTGTATTTTCCTAGACCGTTTACATAACCATATTGTGCTCTAAATCACATGTTGCTTACAGTTCTTACTTATCATATATAGATATTTTCCATTATCAAATCTCTGCTATTTTTATATGCATTCTTCTTTCAGCGTTTCATGTACCTTACTCTATTGCATGCTTTATATTTCCTAACATGATATGAACTGCGTGAGATGTTTTGTGCTCGCTCCCGTCCTGACTGGACCTGTTGAAAATTTTATAGAGGATGATGAGGAACCCTGCACCCTTACTTGGAGTTTGCCTAGTTGACACTCGCGACCTGGACCCCTGGGGAGGTTCAGGCAGCTGCTCAGGATGATACCTTGTATAGTGTAGATAGCTTAGACTGTCCTCTCTTATCATGTTTAAACTGTTGTCTTTATTTTCAGAGTTTTATATTTTATAGATGTTGAGACTTGTTATTTATTTCTGCTGTACCTCAGTTGAGGATTTTTTATCTATTTCTATCGTGCTACATTTTGCCTTAGATTGTGATTGAGTTATACCTCTGTGTTGGTCTCCTTTTGAAGAGTGTATTCATATTATGTTAGTTATAGTTCATGACCTAGAACAGCGTTCTACCGCCGATACTGCGGCGTAGGCTGGGCGTTGTTACGCTCTCGTACCCTCACAGTGGGTGCGGGTCGTGACACGTTTTTAGTGGTGGCCCATGCAGGTCGAGTTTATGTAGTGATGTTCGAACTAGAGTATCACTACAGCCTGCAGTAGGATTAGGATATTTTGAAGTACTCAATCACATTAGGAAAAACTCTTAATCAGATTCCTTTTGTCTAAAATTGTTGCTTATTGACTTCCCTTTGAATATAAACTGTCCTCCTTTGAATTTTTGCTTCATTCTCAGAAATTGCTTCTTGTTTTGATCTGTTTTCATGATGGTTATGAAGGCACGATCTCATCACTTCGATTTGGGGGATACTATCGAAAGGCTGGCCACCTCTCGTCCTGTTCATCAGGGCCTCGAGACCGCAGCTTCTGTTGTGTCGACTCAGGTTGGCGTTTCTGCTACCTTGGAGGTGCACCTCTATCTGTACAGAGATTTTCTCCCGTCGTTTTCGGTTTCTCTCAGCAGCAGCGATTCATGCAGCATCAGCAGCAGAGATTTGTGCAGTATCAGCATCAGGCTGGAGGAAACCAGCAGGGCGAGCTATCGTCAGGACAGTCGATGATGCACAGACCGTTGGAGATCTTGCTGCAAGTTCCGTTCTTCTCAATTCCATTCCTGCAATTGTCTTTTATAATTACCTTGAAATCCGATTCCATATGTTCCTTGTTGATTGATTAATTTTGTCATGTTACTCTTTTGTTGTGTTTGTTTTTTTTCTTCTGAGAAAATCATATGGGCTAGGTCGCCTAAATCATGAGGTCTATAATCCTCGATAGTCGTGTTAGTTGGCATAGTGAGGACATGTAGTCAAATTTTGGATGTATTCTCAGGTATAGAAATTTAAGGTTTTTGCCGTCGCATGCAGCAGTACGAAAATTTTAAATACCATGAACCTAGAGGTACGTACCTTAGTCAAGGACTCTGTGATTATCGTATCCTTACTCACTAGCATGATGAAGACTCTGGACAACATGATTTTGGACAGACGCATATGATTAACAGATTGTATCTTGAGAAGGTTTAAACATCATACCCTTTTGATTGTTATAAATGACTTAGGAGTAGGGATATTTAGTTTTGTAGAGCTTATTCATAGGTAGTTCCTTCATAGTATAATGGTATGATGACTTGTAGAGTGTCTGTACCCTAGAGGTGATAGTTAGCATTGGTGTTAGAATAGTAACCCATTGCAGATAATTCTCCTGTTATCTATAATACCAACCAGTTACACATAGGATGTTAGTATGCCTTACATCCTTGATGATTATTACTACTTTTCCTTACCTTTTCCAGTGAGGCACCCATGACCAGAGCCTGCCTTTGAGTATAGTTGTAGTTTCACCTAAGACCGAGAGGTCTATTTGCATAGATAGATTGCAGATGATATTGGCATATGGGATATAGGTTAGTTGGTATCTCTAGGCCATTGTTGTATAGGGTTATAAACATGTTGTTTAGCCTATACTTGGTTCAGTTTTCCATTTTAGTTAAGTTCCCTTCGTGTTGAGTCCCTTTGTGTTGATCACCTTTATAGGCAGTGTGCAGACCCTTCACTAGATACCATGTCCCCTTGATTCAGACCATTCATCCTTAGCCTAGTTCTAAGTATTGTTTTAGACCCTTATAAGTTTAGTCTGCCTTAACCCTTGGTTGATCAGTCATGTATATATATAGATGATATACTTAGGATATATGTGATGGGTTGTTGTTCTTGAGCATATATATATATATATATATATATATATATATATATATATATATATATATATATATATATATATATGTGGTATTTGGTATTCATGTGCTTAGCTTGTAGGTATTTAGTTATAGGTGACTTGATAGGATTGGGAAGTTAAGAGCTAGTCTATTATAGAGTTTCTCTTTTGCTAAATTCTAGTTGCCAACACCTAAATAGCTAGCATAGGTAAAACCCTAAGAAGTTGACCAGTTGATGACCAAGTACTTGGATGTTGAGAAATTGACTAGTGATTGACCCTTGACTATGTTTGACCTAGAAGGGGGTGCGATCATCTTAATTTCGAGGACAAAATTTTTATAAGGTGGGTAGGATTGTAACACCCAGTTTTTCAGATGAGGATAATTTTGAAATTTTGTAATTATAATTATTATTTATTGATAATTATTTTATATTATGATTTTTGGTGATTTTTAATCATTTTTAAACTATTTAAAATTTTGACTTGTGATTTTGACATTTTACTATTGTTTGGTTTTAATTTCGAGGAATTTGTCACCCCCCAGTTTTCAGAAATAGGAGTATTTTTGTCATTTTACATTTCTGAATATTTTTAAAATTTATTTTATTATTTATGATATTGTTTTGGGGTTATTTGAGTCGGGTTCGAATTTTAACTCAATCCGACTTGAAACGGGGATCCGGGGGTAGTGTTGACTTTAGTGGACCCACATATTAGTTAGCCATGGCCCACATGATAGAAATATTTTAGTTAGAGGTTAGACTAATTATTATGGATAAGGTTAGTGTGATTAGAGACTTTAGAATGACTAATTTAACCCCAACCAATTAGCCCTTTCCTAATACTAATAGAATAGGTTAGTAGGGGCATTTTGGACCTTACCATAATAGGACAAATAGCCCCATATGGCCAGCCACTTTGGGAGAGGATAGGCTCAAGTTCATTTCATTATTCTCATCCACACTCTCTCTCTTGTTCTTCTCCAAATTTCTAGAGAGCAATCCCTAGCCATTTCTCCACCAAATCCTTCCATTTCGCCACCAAATCTTCTTCTTTCCTTCTCCATTCTAGCTAAGGAGGAAGCTACCCAAGTTTGGGAGGATTCGGAGCTCGTTCATATCCTTTTGGAATCTCTACGTGTCGATTTCGCTCCGGAAAGACTTTTCTTCGATTCGATCTACCGGGAGGTATAAATCTCTTCTCCTTTTCATTTCCTCATACATATAGGTCTATTTTGAATCCATAGGAATGACCCCCATGGTTGTATCTCTATTTCTGTCCATTTCATGTCCATTTGGAGGTCATAGGAGTATACTTTGTGTTGTGGTTGTGTCCATGTGGGAAAATCCCAAATTTGGACACACTATGTGTTGTTGTTATGTATGAATAAATTATTACATGTTTAATCTCATATTTTTGTATTGGAGATGTGTTCTATAGTGTCTCATATATATATATTAGTGTAGAGAGTGAGTTCTTGCTATATTATGTTATATACTTGTGTTCTTTTGTCTCAAACTACCCAAATTCGTCATAATTTTTATCCACATTTTTAGTAGCAATAGCAACTTAGAAATATCATAACTTTTAGCTTAAAACTTCGATTTATCTTCCGTTATTTTAAAAAGAACCGTATCGAAGTTAGCTTTCCAAATATATATTTTAATAAGCCAAATTCTTTCTGTAACTTTCTGTAGAATTGTTTGAGTGTCAGCTGTACGAAAGACGAACGCGTTTCGATATTTTCGCGATTTCGGGAGCTTTTGGACACGAAAAAGCGATCCGTTTAAAGTTTCGGAAAGCTAACACGATGAGCTACAACATACTGTAATCCTAAAATTTAGTGAAGGCCCAATTGGTACAGTATTGATTTTAAGTAGAAGAGTGACTATATGATATATGCATTTTGTGTAACCTATGAGCCTATGTAGTATGGATATTAAATGAATATAGAGTATGTAATGCATGATATGTTAGATGAATGAAATGATATATATATATGATATATATCCTCTTTACATTAATGTATATATATGGTTGAATGCAAGCATGTAGGAATGCAATTAATGTAATATATGTAAGTAATGCATAAATGCATGAATGAAAGAATGATATACAATGCATGCATGAAAGTATATAATGAATGCTAGATATAAATACAAGGTATATATGTAATGATAGATATGAATGCAAAATGTATAAATATTGTAAATGCAATATCAGATTTTATATGTAGACATAGAACCAATGCATAGCTGATATTTAGATTGAATGTTAGTTCATTTCAGGTTGTTCGAACACTGAACTGTCCATGTAAGCATATATACCTTCATTTTCCTATTGCCAAGCCAATTTCAATTTTCAATATAGTGGAATGTCTATGAATGTAATGTTAACCTTCAACCCCTTAATTCGAAATGTTAGTTAATTTCAGTATTAGACAATGCATGAGCTGTATGCATATGGGATGTTGGCTTAATGGCAGATTTCAGATAACATGGTTCATTTTATGTGATTAGTTACACCAGTTTATGGGATAGCTCACTTTAGTTTATATGTAAATGTGGAACTAAACTGAGAATGAACTTCATCCTCTGCACAAGGACAACCCACTCTATATCAACCACCATGCCATGTAACCCTTCTCTAAATGATTGCTATAATATATATAGATTTATGTAAAGTATAGATGCATGTTAGTTATAACTTAAATAGTCTCTACTCTAATGTATATGGATGTATACTTGTAGCCATGCATGTTAAGTATAATACATGTGTAATGTAGATGGGTTAGCTTTGTGCCATGTTTAATGTAAACTCATAACTAGTGTTGATTTCTCTTTTCATGTACACACACACATGTTTCACACCCTCAAGTGACACTCTCATGTCACATGACACACACACACACATACACTTGAACACATGCACTTTCATTCTCCTTTTTCCCTATGGATATGTGTACACACACACACACACACACACACACACATATATATATATATATATATATATACATATGTGCATGTTAGACTCACATTTTTAATGTATCCTACAAATATATGAGTGCACTATATTATATTAGATACATTTATGGACATGTGTGTATATATGTGAGATGAATATATAGGTATCCTATATATTATAATATGTGGGTGTATTATATTTTAGATATATATATTGTTATGTATATGATATGTGAAATATGTGTGATGTGCACTATAGGGCATATGGCCTATGTGTATGATATGAATACACCAATGTTGTGTGTTGGTAGTCTAGTATGACTTGTGATTGGTGTGTGATTGCTAGACTAGGCTTGGTTAGGCCTAGTGAGACTTGTTAGACTTGTTTGGCTTAGGCTTGACCTAGTTTGACCAGTCTAGTTGACTAGAGTTGACCGAGAGTTGACTTTGGTCTAGTTTGACCTAGACAGCATGCAGATGCATTGTAGATTATATTTATTATCTCATGTATACATCTTGACTTGTGTTGCTCTAAATAGGAGTCAGGTACCTCATCTCGGACGGTACACTTACTTCAGACATTCAGATACGAGGCGAGTACATTCTCTGACCGTTTCATACTTGTCTGGATTTACATTCTTGCTCTAGATTATTGTACTTGATGCTGACACGTTGTTATCACGGATTGGTACTATACGGATCTTCTTTTTGGGATATTATCCCCTTGTATTCACTAGATACATATTGTGATGTGCGTTTCACTTCCATATTGTATTTATTGAATACCTATATCCTTGTATACTCCTTGTGCATATTGTACTCTCAGTATCACATGAGTTCCAGGGATAGACCATTGTATACTATTGTATAATATTATACAACTATTGTATAACATTGTACATCTATTGTATAATATTGTACATCCATTGTATAACATTGTACACTATTGTACAAGATAACGTAACTAGAGTGGATCCTTGTGTATTAATTGGGGAGGGGGAGTAGAATTGGTTATGTAATCAAATCCTATTGTACAAGATTGTATAACTATTGTATATGTCTATTGTACACCCACGTACAATGGAGTTACCATTGTATTTTTCTAGACCGTTCACATAACCATATTGTGCTCTAAATCACATATTGCTTACAGTTCTTACTTATCATATATAGATATTTTTTATTATCAAATCTCTGCTATTTTCATATACATTCTTCTTTCAGCGTTTCATGTACCTTACTCTATTGCATGCTTTATATTTCCTAACATGATATGAACTGCGTGAGATGTTTTGTGCTCGCTCCCGTCCTGACTGGACCTGTTGAAAATTTTACAGAGGATGATGAGGAACCCTGCACCCTTATTTGGAGTTTGCCTAGTTGACACTCGCGACCTGGACCCCTGGGAGGTTCAGGCAGCTGCTCACGATGATACCTTGTATAGTGTAGATAGCTTAGACTGTCCTCTCTTTTCAGGTTTAAACTGTTATTTTTATTTTTAGAGTTTTATATTTTATAGATGTTGAGACTTGTTATTTATTTTTGTTGTACCTCAATTGAGGATTTCTTATCTATTTCCATCGTACTACATTCTGCCTTAGATTGTGATTGAGTTGTACCTCTGTGTTGGCCTCCTTTTGGAGAGTGTATTCATATTATGTTAGTTATAATTTATGACCTAGAACAGCGTTCTACCGCCGACACTGCGGCGTAGGCTGGGCGTTGTTACGCTCTCGTACCCTCACAGTGGATGCGGGTCGTGACAATTGCCGACGCAGGCCCAGGCATTCCAGCAGCAGAGACCGCAGCAGTATGCCCAAGCCCAAGCCCTGATCCAGAGCAGGCAGAGGAATTTTCAGCAGAGGGGACCCGCACCCAGGGGACATGGTCAAGTGCTGGCTTTGACCATGGGAGAAGAAGGAATAGCGCCAGGTGAGGTAGTGGCAGGTACTATTCTCGTCAACACCTTTCCAGCTTCAGTATTATTTGATTCTGGTGCCTCGCATTCATTTATGTCTGCACGATTCGCGACACGGGTAGGACTGGAGCCCGAGTCATTATCAATAAGGCTCAATATACTTACTGGTAACGGACTTGTGGGAGTATAGAGTATTTTCCTCGTGTCGGGTCGTAGTTAGCAGTAGAGAATTCTCCGCTAGATTGATAGAGTTTTCGATGGCCGATTATGATGTGGTCTTAGGGATGGATTGGTTGAGGGACCGGTATGCTAGGATAGACTGCCACATTGGCAGGGTTATTTTTAGCATTCCAGGCGAGCCGAAGTTTTTCTTCTTCCGAGGCGAAGTTGAACCTTCTCCTCCAATGTTGCGGATGGCAGTAGCAGCAGTACAGTTGCCTCGGATAGTCGAAGAGTTTTCAGATGTTTTTCCAGAAGAGCTTCCAGGGATGCCGCCAGAGCGGAAGATCGAGTTTACTATTGACTTGATTCCCGGGACAGCCCCAGTGTCAGAGAGAGTCTACAGGATGGCACCGTCAGAGCTAGAGATATTGTACAAGATGATTGAAGAACTCAGAACCAAGGGATTCATTCATGCTAGTGGATCACCTTGGGGAGCCCCGATGCTTCTTGTAAAAAAGAAGGATGGTACGTCCAGATTATGTATTGACTATCGTACCTTGAACTCAGTGACAATCAAGAACAGATACCCTCTTCCGAGGATAGATGACTTGTTTGATCAACTCAAGGGGGCAGCAGTATTCTCGAAGATCGACTTGCGGTCAGGATATCATCAGATCAGAGTCAGAGAGCAGAACATCCCGAAGACAGCTTTCAGATCTAGGTATGGGCATTGGGAGTTCCTTGTTATGCCATTTGGAGCAACCAATGCGCCGGCTGTATTCATGGACCTCATGAATCGCATCTTCATGCCTTATTTGGATCAGTTCGTGATTGTGTTCCTAGATGACATCCTGGTCTACAGCAAAAGTGAAGCAGAGCATGAGCAGCATCTCCGAGTTGTTCTTCAGGTTCTCCGAGAGCACCAGTTGTATGCCAAGTTTAGTAAATGCGAGTTCTGGCTCGATCGCATTTCGTACTTGGGTCATATCATCACCAAAGGAGGAGTAGAAGTGGATCCCCAGAAGATTGTGGCCATAGAGACATGGCCAGTGCCCAGCACGATTGCAGAAGTTCGCAGTTTTCTTGGATTGGCTGGCTACTACCGTCGATTTGTTCCGGATTTTGCTCAAATTTCAGCGCCATTGACCCAGTTGACCCGCAAGGATGTGCAGTTTGCTTGGACAGCAGAGTGCCAGGATTCTTTTGAGAAGTTGAAGCGATGCTTGATGACGGCACCCATTCTCACACTTCTAGATGGAACTGGAGGATTCTCAGTATATTGCGATGCTTCAGGCAGAGGTATAGGATGTGTTCTGATGCAGCATGGGAAGGTAATAGCTTATGTATCACGACAACTTCGTGATCATGAGAGGAATTACCCAACCCATGACTTGGAATTGGCAGCAGTAGTGTTTGCACTTAAGTTGTAGAGCCACTACTTGTACGAAAATAGGGTGGAGATTTTCACCGACCACAAGAGCCTGAAGTATGTGTTCACCCAGAAGGATCTCAACATGCGTCAGAGGAGGTGGCTGGAGCTACTTGTGGATTATGATGTCAACCTACAGTATCACCCAGGGAAGGCCAACGTTGTTGCAGATGCATTGAGTAGGAGAGCCAGAGTTTATTTCCTAACAGCGCAACGAGAGCTGTTAGCCGATCTTCAGAAGATGGGTATAGAAGTTGTTCTCCCTTCCAGTGTGACATTGATGGCCAGCATGCAAGTTCAGTCCACTATAGTCGAGAGGATCCGGATGGCGCAGTCAGCAGATTCCAAGCATCAGCGACTCAGAGCAGAGTGTGAGGCAGGACGAAGACCAGAGTTATGTATCCATGAAGACGGTACACTTCGACATGGGAAGCGTCTTTGTGTACCTATTGGAGATATCAGACAGGAGATCATGACAGAGGCCCATAGTTTGCAGCATTCCATTCATCCCGGCGGTACGAGGATGTACCATAATATCCGCCAGCATTTTTGGTGGAATGGCATGAAGAGGGAGATAGCCCGGTTTGTCTCTCGGTATTTGGTTTGCCAACAAGTTAAAGCTGAACATCAGAGGCCAGCTGGACTTCTTCAGCCCTTGCCAATTCCAGAATGGAAGTGGGAGCATATAACCATGGATTTTGTGACTGGATTGCCTAGATCCCCGGCTGGCAGAGATGCTATTTGGATTATAGTTGACCGGCTCATGAAGGTGGCCCACTTTCTTCCGTTCAGAGTTGGTCAGTCGACGGCTCAGCTAGCAGAGATGTACCTCAGGCAAATCGTCAGACTTTACGGTATACCAGTCAGTATCACCTCGGACAGAGATTCAAGATTTACGTCACACTTTTGGCGTAGCCTGCAAGAGAGTTTGGGAACTCGCCTCCAGTTCAACTCAGCATATCACCCACAGACAGATGGCCAGTCGGAACGCACGATCCAGACTCTTGAAGATATGTTGCGGTCATGTACACTCGACTTCGGTGGTTCGTAGGAAGATCACCTGCACCTGGTGGAGTTCTCGTACAATAACAGTTTTTAAGCTAGTATCCAGATGGCACCGTTCGAGGCACTATATGGTAGGAAGTGTCGATCCCCGCTAGCATGGGATGATGTCGGAGAAAGACAGATACTTGGTCCGGAAATGATTGCTCAGACCGTTGAAGTGGTCAGAAGAGTCAGGGATCATCTTCGAGTTGCCCAAGATCGCCAGCGTCATTGGGCCGATTCTCATCGGCGCCCTCTTGAGTTTTCTGTCGGCGACCATGTATTCCTGAGGATTTTGCCTAACCGCGGCATCATTCGTTTTGGCGTACGAGGAAAGCTTAGTCCTAGGTATATAGGGCCGTTCGATATTCTGGAGCGAGTAGATGATGTGTCCTATCGTCTCGCTCTTTCGCCATTGCTACGTGAGGTACATGACGTGTTCCATGTATCCCAACTGCGATGGTATATCCCGGACCCGAGCCACATCCTGGATCATTCGGAATTGGTTGTTGGTACCAACCTTTCGTATGAGGAGAGGCCTGTGTCTATATTGGACCGAAGAGAGAATGCACTCAAGAACAAGACTATTAAGTTAGTCCGAGTTGCTTGGGGTCATCACTCTTTGGGTGAGTCAACGTGGGAGCGTGAGGATGAAATCCGATCGCGATATCCCGACCTGTTTGACTCGTAAGGTATAATGTCTTCCTTATGCCTTATGCTTTCAATTCCTTGCTTGAATAAATGACTGCATGATAGACTGCTTGTTATAGATTACGATTATTATAGCTTGTCCTTGCAATTCTAGCCTCTTGATTAAATTTCGAGGACGGAATTCGTTTAAGGAGGGTAGAGTTGTAATGCCTGTAGTTCGTATTGCGTATCTTGGAATACGTGTACGTATTTCATCTTGTATTACATATCTCTTGGCTTGGCTCGGTTTAGTTTGGGTTAGCTTGGTTCGGGTTGGGTTGCTTGGTTCATCATGGACCAAGAGAAAATCCCTACCTACCACCTCCATCATCCTTTATTAACCCATTCCTTCATTCTCTCTCTTTATTACTCTTTTTCTTCTCCATATTTACTTCTACACCTACCAGGAAGAGAGAGAGAGAGAGAGAGAGAGAGAGCTTAGGCAAGTGCAAACTTGCTTCATGATGGATCTCAAGTTTTATTGTTCTATTCTCTTCCTTTCTTGATTCTAAGATACTTTAGAACTTGGCATTTTCCATTTTGATGGTTATATTTTTGTAGATCTAAGTTTTAAGTTCCTTCTTGTTTAGTTTTCTTGGTTTTGATCTCCAAAAACTTGGTATTTCCAAAAACTAACGGTTCTATGTTGTAGAGAATTCAATTTCATTCAGTTTTGGCTTTTGTTTCGCTTGATTTCGACTTCGGATGAGGAAGTTATGGCCATAGCAAGTTTTTAGGACTTTCATGGCTGAACTGGTTGTTTGAGGACGATGAACCCCATGCGCCGGGAACCCAATGCGCCCGGGAGGCCATGCGCTGGGAGGCCATGTGCCGTGAAGTCCCCGACAACGCATCCCTTAACTCCGAGCGTGTCATGCGCGTAGGTTCCCTACGCGCATGTACTGAAGATGCAACGTGAGTTTTCCATGCGCCGAATTGTGCAGGAATCCCACGCGTCGATTGGTGCAGGAATCCCATGCGCCGATTGTGCAGGAATCCCATGCGCCAAATTGTGCAGGAATCCCATGCGCCGATTGGTGCAGGAATCCCATGCGCCGATTGCACAGGAATCCCATGCGCCGATTTGTGCAGGAATCCCATGCACCGATTGCGTAGGAATCATATGCGCCGATTGCGCAGGAATCCCATGTGCCGATTTGTGCAGGAATCCCATGCGCCGATTGCGCAGGAATCTCATGTGCCGATTTGTGCAGGAATCCCATGCGCCGATTTGTGCAGGAATCCCATACGCCGATTTGTACAGGAATCCCATACGCCGATTTGCACAGGAATCCCATGCGCCGATTTGTGCAGGAATCCCATGCGCCGATTTGTGCAGGAATCTCATGCGCCGATTGTGCAGGAATCCCATGCGCCGGAATTGCTCTATTTCGCTGTTTTTGCCTGTTTAAGTTGTTTTGTAGCTAGAATCTTGAAAAACTCAAAACATGAAAGTTGTAGATCTTTTCCTTGGCTTCAAGAATATGTCACTAGTTGTTTTATGCAAGTTTCTCTCATTCATGATAAGGTAGAATAGAACACGATAGTGGCCCGCCGTGGTGCACTCTTAACAAGTAAACTGACATGATGTATCTCGATAAGCTGTTACGACAGCTAGCCTGACATGACAAGTATGAATGACCTGGACACCTTGGACGATTGTGTTTGCACAAATAAACCAGTACTGTCTTGCATCATGTCTAGGATAGGGATCCTTGAGTACCACGGTCAGGGATACCTACTGCAATTGACTAAGGCTAATAAACTAGAATAATTCAGTAGTCATGAAAAGATTTCTCAGCTACAGGCAATCCCGTTATCTGGGCGCATTAAGTGGACTTGTAGCCTACCGACGAGTAGGACACATTTTCAGCACACAGTCACGTGTTGCATTCTTCATAACGGACATTCGACCCGGATAACCGGATGGTCTGCAGGGCTTGTGGCTGTTGGAATAATCTCATTGCATCTTGCTAGTAACTAGGCCTGTGATAACCCTAGTTGGTTAAAAGTATCAAGCCGTACTCTTGATTGGCCGTGATTGATTGGATGGAGTTTATTCCAGCTTAGTCTTATCCTGATCCTGTGCAAGATTGTGACATGACATGATTACTGATGCTTGCCTTAACAATAACGATCGGGGGTCCAGTTCTGTTCAGGCGAAGGGTTACAACCCCGGTCCTTGTTTGGTTTAAGGGTTGTAACCTGGCTCCCGGAGCAGTTCTGTGTCCTCTCTTCGTTTATTGCCTTATTGCAACCCCTGTCATGATCGTCATGTTTTACCTTACTTCAATACCATGATTATTTACACTGGCCTTAACAATAAAGATCAGGAGTCCAGTTCTGTTCAGGCGAAGGGTTACAACCCCGGTCCTTGTTTGGTTTAAGGGTTGTAACCTGGCTCCCGGAGCAATTCTGTGTCCTCTCTTCATTTATTGTCTTGTTACCTTATCAATAATAATTGAGACGGGCTTCTATTCAGGCGAAGGATTGCAACCCCGGTCTTTGTTTGGTTTAAGGGTTACAGTCTGGCTACTTGAATGGTTTCTCCGTGCTCAATATATTATTGTTATCTCAGTTATTATCAGTATCTTTAATTACCTTTGCTATTTATTTGTGATATGCTGGTTTTAGTTCCTAAGTGAAGTCCCCTTTGTGGCACTTGCTCTTTCTGGGGTCTGACCCAGCTGGTTTTGTATGGCCAGATATCGGAGCAGCTCCAGAGGATCTACCTACCTTCCAGCCAGATGGTGTCCACCAGGCGTAACCACTACAAGAAAATTGATTTTTCCTAACGTTTTATAAACGTCGAAAAAAAGGTCAAAAATGTTGGCATAAGAATTTCCGACGTTTTTTCAACATTTTCGACAAACGTCGTCGTTGCCACAGTTGGGAATTTACGACGTTTTGGATAAACGTCTGTATAGGTAAAGACGACGTTTGCAGCAACGTTTAATAAATGCCAGGAATTTGTGTTCATGGTTGACAATTTCTAAACGTTTTAACAAAAACGTCGAAAAGTTAATTGTTTATCCCACCTTTTCCAAAAATGTTAGGATTTGAGTTCTTGGGCAACAATTTGCCAACGTTCTAACAAAAATGTCGGGAACCGTTACAAATCATTTAAAAAAATAGAATGTTGTTACTTGGAAACCATAACCTATATATATATATATATTTTTTTTTTTTTAAACCAAGTATAACTCTTATGGATGAACCAAGAAATATGACTAGCAACTAAACTTAGGCATTCATAATAGAAGCAGGTCGTCTCGACAGAACCAACTTGAAACACTTCATAACCAAATCAAAACACACAGACGACCCATCATTATCTTAAAAAAACCTTTATTTAGGGAAACCAGTAAATTCACTCAATATATATACTGAAGCAAACTCACTACAAAATTCAATGTTACAAAATTATTTTTCTAATAAACTGGGATTGAATCATCCAACATTATTTGTACAAACAATAATTTGGCAATTATACAAACAAAAATATTTGGCCTTCCACAGTTAAGTCATTGCTTGGTCAATATCCTAAGAAGTTGAGCTTAGCATTCTCTGTGTAATCGTGGTTGACATCTTGTTGGCTCCATAGAGGATATGCCGATGGTGGATGATTTGGCAATTGTGCATCTCCATTTGCTAAAGGAATTCCACCTTCGGAGGGCTTATGAGCTTGAGATGTTACTTTTGTATTGCTGATGAAGAAAATAATGTGCACACATCAAAAGATAAACTAACATATTATGAATATAGGTGCATTCTCTTTGAACTCAATCAAGTTCAAACCCTAATGATAAACAATTCAAAAGTAAACCATGTTTAAATAAGATGAAAAAATTCTCTCCCACACAATTAACGCTAACAATAAAAACTTTTGCCTCTACTCTCACAAGTGACAAAGATCAAATAAGAAAATACATTTAATTTGCAAAATTGAACATCCAAGATACCTGGGTGATTCACACTTTAAGACTTCACATATTAGGTAAGGTTCCTTCTAGAGTTTATAAGAACAACTTCACCCTCAAGTATATGAACCAGTTGGTACATTCCTTTCCATTGGAAAGCGCACACCTAGAATGCAGCAAATAACTAAATGTTAAAATGAAGTAAATTACTGAACATGAGAACTATAATCATCCTAAGCTGGATTCACCACTTATATCAATTATCTCATTGGTTACAAATAGGATTACCTACAAATTCCAGTGTAGATAGGATCCAGTGTGTGTAACAGCTACAGGAAATGAACCGTAACTGAATGTTACAGCTGTATATAAACTTGTATGCAAAGAAACACTATAAGAAAAATATACCCCTCAGAAATGTTGAAAGCTCCAATAAGATTAAAATACATGGCCATCCATATTGATCCAATACGAAAAATATACCCCTCAGAAATATATCCCTCACTATAAACCAATATATTCTTTTATCCAATGGCCATCCAATTGTGTGTACAACAGCACTTGGTTCATACTTTCCTTCTTCAACTTCCCATACATGGGCCAATAAAAATTTCAACATTCAGATCGTAGACTATAGTTAATCTCTACGTTGAGGAAAACATTAAGAATTTCATGATATGAAATTTTTTTTATATACGTACATTATTGTTGGAGGAAAATCAAATGAGAAATCTAAGAATCATGATAAACCTAAAAGATAGCATACTAATTACTCAAATTTATCTATCCATAAATCAAGCACTCAAATAAACAAACTAAGAAATTAAATGTAGAGAGGCTATATGATCAAAGAAATGAACATTTTACTATCACTAACCATTTACATACCTTGAGCTAATCAAGGATCACTTGTAGAGGCCTAGATAACCTTACATAGGCATAGGCGATTCATATTTGTATGTATAGTATCCGAAATAGGTAATGTCGTCCAGGAAAATCAGCCTAGAGCTAGGCAACACAGGTTCATATTTGTATTGTTGCAACATCCCCATGTACCAAAAAACTGGCACACAAAAAAGAGAGCAAAGCCTTAGTCGATTGCAATCAAACAAAAAACTAGGAATCTTAAACTATATGAAAGATTCCAAGAAAAATGGTAACACTTAGATGCTTTCTAAGTTTGTTACATTTAGTGTTCAACTATGAGTTAGACAATTAGGAGAGCTTGTGAATAATATGGTGAAGAATGTTTACCTCATTCCCAGGCCAAACAAAACCAGAGAACTGGAAAATGTTTCTCTTCAGCTTATGTACCTGTAACAAAAGAAAAACGATAGTTATAGAGCTCATGTCACCAGCATGTGTAAAGAAAAGCTACTTGATACTTACATTTGATTTACGAACGAAGTCCGCCACTTTGTGAGGCTTGCTTATATTGATTTGCTGCCTATATTGTTCCAATCTTCCAATGGGTATGATCTGGTCAGGTTCTTTCCTAAGAAATTCCATTACAGTCAACACCTTTGATACCACCTTCCAACGTTCTGTGGCAATTTTGAGATCGTGCACCCTCTTCTTCTTGCTTCTGTCTTGTACTCTTTTACTTTTAGTCATCCATCGCTATTGAGAAGACCAAAGCGAACTATGAGCAGTTTCCATCAAAACAGAAGAATATGAGACCTCATTAACAGCATATGGTAATAAGCTTCTTATTATTCCTTTCCTTAAAAGCATAATGTAAATAATGCCTTTAGCCACCACTGGCACTTGAAATAATTTATAAGGACATCAACCTATAAGGAAAAAATTGAAGAGAAAAAACTTACAATCAGAGAACCAATAAAATATGGACAAAGAACCACATTTCACTTCCAGAATATCAGTAGTATACTTGAGCAAAACAAATTCAAATTGGTGTCATTACCTAGAAGTAGAAGTCCATTTTTTTAAAAAAGAATCATGAGAATTAATAGTCACAATTAGTGTTAAACAACGCACCTAAAGTACATCATTTGGAAAAAACAAAGACTGTCTCCGAAGTTGGTCAAGTGCCTTTTTCAATTATAGGCAATAGCATAGTCTACCGTCCTCTTCAATTCTGAGAAAAATAAAGGCATAATAAACTACCACCACTTAAAAGCTAAGACACAGTCAAAAGTGCATCAATTTCAGTTTAAAGGGGTATTAGTTTCAAGAATTGTCTTCATCACGCTCTCAACATAGAAAATAGTTACCAGATTCCTACAATTACAAGATCAAGAAATGTAGAAAATACGATGTGAATCTGCAATATACAGAAATATGATCAAAGACATAAGACCCAGAATTGAATGATTGAATCTATATATCAAATGACATCAAGAACATTGCCTAACTGGAATCACCATGCAGCTGAAAAACTAGATTCCAGAGTACCCATTAGAATCAACTGGAACAAAAAAATCAAATTTTTCAATGATTATTTTCACAATGTCAATAATTTGATCAAAGGACCAAAGTTCAAGGGAGCTACATGAACAAACTGAAGAGGGGGAAGAGAGATACCATTTGGAATCTCCAGAAGCTTCATTCCGGATCCCCTGAAACAGGGGAAAAAACAACTCAGGAAACGCTGGCTCGTGACAAAGGAATAAGATAATATAAACAAACATAAGCATACATAACTATAATACATAGTACCCACAACGAAACCATGTGTACCATGAGTGGGTGGGGGTGGGAGGCGAACTACGGATTCATTTATGAGTGTAGTCATTTCTTTCACGATAGAATCAATACACACCATAAAAATTAAGACAGAAGTTTGAGTGGGTGTTCCATAAAGGAGAGAAACTAAAACCCTCAACACCCAGTATGGAGATATGGATTGGTAAGCTTCTGCAACATATGAAACAAGTAATAAATGCTTCTGCAACGATTGACCAAAACTCAGCACACCATAAAAATTAGGAAAGAAGTTTGTGTGGGTGTTCCATAAAGTGTGGATTGGTAAGCTTTGTTGCTGAGTTCAAATTTATGTGAGAACATTCTTCATGATGCTCAGTTGATTAGCTTGTTGGAAATTTCCAATTGAGCTGTTTCATGAATATAGATACACTATAAAGAAGCAACTGGACATTGTAATAACTCCTTGAGCTGTTTCATGAATAAGATTTGAAAGGCTGTGAAACCTAACAAAATAATTTTTTTCACCCATTAAATAAATCTCATTACTATGAATATTTTATAATAATAGATATCTGATCATTATTCCAGGAACAAATTCCTATACTCATTCTCATCCCATTTGCCAATGTAGAGAAGCATCTCATACTCCACTGTCTATTTGTCCACATACAAGAACTTAATTGTTCCATCCAAATATATACATGTCTGTACTAATATTAACATATATAAATGGCTAATTTGACGTTGCTACAATTTTTTTCTTCTAAAAGTAACCAATAAACCCAAAGGGTCGACTAAAGAAATTAAATATAATATGAAATCTAACCTTCCCAAAATAGGATTGGAAAGTAGGAGAAAATAAAGGATAGTAAATACCATCAAACCACAGTAAAGAACAAGATGCCAACGTTGGAGAACCATCCACTACGTGTCCACATACAAGAACTACATTTTTAATCCATATCCATGTATACTTCACCTCTCAAATTCCCATACATAGATGTCTACACTAATATATTGAAAATAATCAATAACCCCAAATAAATCATGTAATAAAACCTAAGCATGAAATAATAAACATAACCCATAAGAAAGTAGCATAAAAATGAAAGTGTGCATGCCTATGTGAAAAGAATAATTACCTCCATTGAATCCAGACATCAATCCACCACCAGATGAAGATCTCCATTGTGGAGATCTTCATTAAATCCACAAAATGCAATTGCAGCTAGCAATGGCAAACTTTGAGCATATATTTTTCTTCATTGAATCCACAAAAGATGAAGACATAGGGGAGGGTTTGCTCGGGCTTAGATCAAAAAATGGAGGCGAATAAGGAAGAGGAAATGGTGGCGGTGGTGGTTCCTGGTTCAAGAGAGGGAAAGTAGAAAATGAAGAGAGTGAGGACTTGAAGAAGAAACCCTAACCTCACGATCTGCAATGACCCGACGGTACTCGTAGAGAGCGGCAGTGGTGAGGAAGACCTCCTTACTTAGAGAGAGAAGAGGGATGAGATGATTAGGGATTTGGGAGAGATAAAAAAATCTTTGGGGGAAACTAAATTTGGAGGAATTTGTAAGTTTGGAGGAGGACAAGCAAAATATTTTAGGGATGGTTGAGGAGGGAAATAAATTTGGACGAAAAAAATTAGAAGGAAAAAAAATACTGATACAGTTTCCTTTTTTAAGTCATAAATAGACCGACATTTATAGAGATAATTTGTACATATTCGACGCTTTCGACCAAATGTCGGTAAATTTTTTAACGTTTAAGAGAAAATGTTAGTATTTTTCAACGTTTATTGCATAACGTAGTTATATCAAGTCTAAGCCGACTATACCATAAATGTCGAGAAAAAAATGTCGGGAATCCTTGACATTTTAGAACAAATGTTAGTATTTTTCATCGTTTATTGCATAATGTCGGTATATAATACCTAACCCGACTTTATCATAAACGTCGGGAAAAAAACGTCGCAAAAGCCTTATTTTCTTGTAGTGAACCCTGACAACGAGTGGGTTCCTTTTGTCCTCCCACTTATTTGTAAAATTATTCTTTTGAGGCGTTTAGCCGACGAGCACGTGTTAGCTCGATTGCACCTTTACTTACTGTCTGCCTACGGGCTGTAACATGATTGACAGATCCTAGGGTTGATCATGTATGACAGAACTCTTGATAGTCTTGAAATTTTGTACGACTAGCTTCATGATCATCCAATATGTAATGTATAGGACGTCTTGCTATTATTTATTGGTGCTCTGACATCTTGTAACTATTATTGCTTGCTTGAGATTGAGACAATAGGCTTGTTCATGACCATAGGAGACTGTTGGCTTGTAGTTAAACCCTCATGTATCTAGACAGCCGTGACCGTATAGCGAGGTGGGTTGCACTTCAATATACGTAGCTGGCTATGTACGCCCCCGCTCTCCAGTATTCTGGTTCTGGGGCGTGACAGTAGTGTGCGTAGAGTGCGTAGTGTGCGCAGGTTGCGTAAAATGGCTGTGTGCGTAAAGTGCAAATTACGCTGGTTACGCGAGTGGCACAACTTGCAGCAGAACGTGTCTTTGCATGTTCTGAGCGGTTGCTCCATGTTCGGGGTGGTTACTACCACATCCCTAACATTGTGCTAACCGGACAGTTGTTGCTGGGACTTATATAAGGCCTCCTCCTTCTCTCTCACAGGTTAGAACAGATACACAAGCAATAGATAGAAAGTTTACAAGTGTTTAGAGGCTGTGAGAGAGAAGAGAGGTTTTGTACCAGCGTTGAGTTTTGCACGGGAGTTCGTGTTCATCCGAGGAGTCAGAAAAGCAACAGTGTTCCAAGTTCTCCGACGAACTTGCTGGTTCCTGGAAGCTATTCGTGTGGGGCGAATAAAGCTTTGAGCAACGGTGATCATTCACCCCAGCAGGAGTTTTTCCATCTTTCGCCTGTCACCTTCTTTGTTGGTATTTTCAGGATTCTATTAACGCACCTTCGGTGAAGTGTTTGCGTTGATATTATCAGAATTCTATTTGTGCACCTTCTGTGAAGTGTAGCACTAGTGGAATTTCTCTTACGTACCTTCTGTGAAGTGTTACGTTCTGTGCACCTTCTGTGAGTGTAGCACTAGTTGAAATTTCTCTTACGTACCTTCTGTGAAGTGTTACGTAATAACGATTGTTTGAACAATTGTTACGAAATTTCAGTTTTCCATCGAAAAAATTGTGCCCCGGCATTAACAGAAATACACATATAAATTATGCATTTATCGTTGCATTAACATGTCCTTGTGACACATGTTAACAAAACCCATACTTAATGGCCATGTTTGGTTCACGAAATTATGACATTAGGAAAGGAAAGTAATTTCTATATTTAGATGTCAAAGAAAATGTTTGGAAAAGAAAACTAATTCTAGGAAAAAGAAAAATTGGGAGAAAAATGGTTCCCCACATCCACCTAGGGATTCACTTTCCCACGCTAGAAATTTACTTTCCCTCCCTTTTCTTTTTTACATTTCCAAATACCGGAAGGAAAAATAAATAAAAATTATAATTTTTCAAAGAAAAGAAATTGAATTCCTTTCCTTTCCGCAATTAAAAGAAAGTTTTAATTATAAAATGATAGAAATGTCATAATACGGTAACGTCACTAACGTGCAAGTCACATGGGAACCTCATAAACAGATTTTCTGCGATAAATTGAACGAAAGATAGTTGCTAATTTATAATGATTTCAAGATACTAAGTTACTAATAAAAAATAGATTAAAATAGCAAGTTGCTAATTTTCAATACATAAGGATGTATATTTAATTAAAAATTAGCCTCTTTGTAGCACAAATAGCTAAACTCAACCATAACAGCATCAAGTTCTGCAATATTTCGCAAGCACAAGCAAGTCGCGAAAGCACAAGCAAGTCGCGAGTATCTCCCCATCTATCTATAATTCTGACATATGCAGCTGTGCATGCCTCTATCAATCCCTCACTCCCGGCTTTGGCACACCCTATAAAACAATAAGAAATTCAAATTTTATTTTCCAACTTACAATAATACAAAAAATTTGTTGTAAGAAAATTATTTTTAATTAAATTTAGCCAGAATGAAACATGTTTAGAAAAATTTAAAAAAAAAAAAACATTCCGTCAACTTTGTTGGCAAAATTTTAGATGTTTAAAATTTTGTCCTCTGAGTTGGCGGAAAGGTCAATGGATGGGATTGAATTTTTTGGATTTGGTTTAATAGAGTTATTTTTATGTGTATTGGTTCAGAAAGGTTATTCCTGCTAGGATTGGTTTATAGGATTGGATTTATTTGAATGGGTTGCTTTATATGTGAGTTACTTTTGGTACAATAAAAATTATTTTGTTACAATAAATTTTCTGACAATAATAGTATATATTTGCATGGAAGCTGGAATTAGAAATATACTTTTCGAGACACCAAAGGACTATTATATGTACGCACCTTGGTTTGGACACCGACCACACCGGAAAACTCACTGCCGCCTGCTGCGACATAAAGGAGGATGCTTCGAGCCTTCACGTCCATGCCTTTCAAACACGTCAGAGCTCCGATCATCGAATCGACGGCCGACGAAGTACCGACCACCTTCACCTTGTCCAGTCTTACCACTACTTCCATTGCGCTCGCCATTGCCGCTTCGAGCTCCTCGTTTCTCCTCTCCATTGCCTCTTTCACTCCCTCCAGTTCGCGCACGTACGAACTTGCTGATTGCACTATAGACACTTTGTCCCCCTGAGCAGCAAAACACAATTAGCCCTTGTGGAAACAATTGATCCAATGTGAATGGAAAAAAAAAAAATAGGACTCTGCTACGTTGTCCACGATTTGTGGTGGCAGACTTGACCACAGGCTACATGACGGCCTTCCATTAGTCTTCTTGTCCGGGTGGGACCCGGTGATAGTATGGAGGCAATGGGGTTGGATGCCATGCTAGTAGTCACAAACTGCGAGCAAAATATTATTTTCGAAAAAAAATCGTGCAAATTAACTAACCTTTGTTTTCAGTGACGGCGGCAGCATCGAACGCAAGTCGGAGTAGCGCTGGCTCAGCATATCCCTCCTCTCCCTCTCCCTCATCATGTGTCTGAACCCCCGGCTCCGCTGCTGCGCCTCCGACGCTTCCTTGTCGGCGTCGCGGATTCTTCTGAGGAGCCCGATAGCCCTCCGGTGAATGTTGTTTGCATTAGTACGATCACGTTGAGGTGCCGAGAGCAGGCGGAGGTCGCTCTCGAGTTGTGGGTAGGCGACGAAGGCACCCCGCGGCCGCGGCAGCGGATGAATGGCGGTCGGGACGAGATCAGTGGGGAGAGGGGAGAGCGCCCAGTCGAGGAAGTGATCCAAAGAGAAGGGGTCCATGAGAGAGTATCCAACGTTGGTGCTTAGCTTGGTCCTCCCGCTCATTTCAAATTTGGTTAAATATAGAGAACAATGAGAGCTTTGACCGTTACACAGTGACACGTTTTGTGACTGACGCGGTTCGTTAGAACGGGATCTAATAATACTACTCGATCGCTATTCTTTTGTATTTGTACGAGTCCACTGTTGACATCTCACGTGTGTATGTGTGTGTTATTTTTTTGGGTGATGTTTGTTTCTTGGTTGGTTCTCTTGTTCTAAACGTGACATATTAGTGGAGTATTTTTTGGCTTCTCAAACTCTAATACACTCGGAAAGGTGGTCATCCCTCCGCATGCCACCCTCAATCACTGTCTCTATTTCACACTTCACACATAAGCAAGCGTATGAATTGTTTAGGGGATAGAATCAAAACTACCGATACTAAAAAAAGAACAGTGGGACCGAGTCTCAAAGTTAGCCAGCCATGGACGGATCTGTTGGAGTCCAGTCTGGATTTGGTAATAACATATTTATGAAGTCCAGTCTGAATTTGGTAATAACATATTATGGAGTCCAAATCTGATTAAATATTTGATTTAATTTAATTTGGATGTCCATAATTAGTACTGGAATATTTTAGATATAATATGATTCTTATTTGAGGGTTTCCTATTTAAGAGATCCTATTATAATCTAAAATAGAATGTTGATGGGCTATTTTAGGTGTAGTAGGATTCTTATTTGAGGGCTTCCTATTTAAGAAATTCTATTATAACCTAAAATAGGTTTTTCTCATTATATATATATGGGGTGAGGGTGGAGGCATAAAGCACACCACAAAAAGTGGAGATTCGAGGTGCTCGTCCACAGGAAATCTAAGAGAAAGTTTCGCACTTTGCTCTTAGGATTTCGCCGGATTGGTGAGCGATTTCAATTGTAATCTCTTTTTTTCTTCTTGAGTTTAGTTTTTGTCAATTTTGTAATTTCATCTGAGTTATAGAGATTGAAATTTGTCCAGGTGACGTAGTCACCGCCATATACTTGTCTTTATCTGTGCTTGGTGTCTGTTAGACGGGGGTTGGTTATTTCAGATGGGTTGGCATAAGTTTTCGATGCGGCAACATCTCAGACACGATATCGGAGCACAAGAGGGCGTATCCGATTTCCAACAGGATCCAGAAATGTATATTCTGATGGACTAAAGTGAGTTGGAGTGGACAGACTAACCACTACCAAAATAAGTCAATTTAGCGACATCATTTAACGACGTCTAATTGCAACGTCGCGAAATATTGGAATTAGCGACGTAGTAGAAAATACGTCGTCGTACATCGGAAATCAGCGACGACGTGCGACGTCTTTTGTTACACGTAGCAAATATGTGAAAATTAGCGACAATTAATGTAATGACCCGCTCTGCCCTAGCGGAACGTCGATTCAAACGGCAAGTGCAACGACTCAAACGAGCCGTCGACCCGAAGAGTTGGCATCGACCAGATGAAGAATCGATGCAAGGCTTACATTGGCCCGTCAAGATGAATCCAGACTTAGACTTTCAAAGGCGCGCTCGGAGTATCGCTCGGCCGATGCGAACATCGCTAAGGTGGGTGGCTCCGATGAACCCGTCTTTGCTTAGCCTAGACACATAACAATACGGACACTATTGTTAGAATCGCTAGGCGATAACACCGCGCATGCTAATAAATGACTCAACGCACCTAGCTAAGAGAATAATCTCATCTTGTATGCTTGTATAGAATATAAAAAATATGAGAACTCTCGCACCGCATGTAATGACCGTGGTTCGTATTACGTATTTGGAATACGTATACGTATCTTGACTCGTATTTTATGTCTCCTGGCTTGGTTCGGCTTGTTTGGGTTGGCTTGGTTCGGCTTGGGTTGTTTATTGGTTCATCATGAACCAAGGGGAGAACCCCTACCTACCTACCTACCTACCTACCACCACCACCCTCATTTATATTTTCACCTAACTCTCTCTCTTCATTTATTCTTCTCCTTCACTTCTTCTTCTCCAGTATTCTGGTTCTAGGGCCTGACACCGCACTCTACGCTCGTGCTAAGGCACAAGCTTACATTCAAGTCCCTTATACGTTCAACAATGAAACAATGAATGGTTTACAACAATGAAACGGAAGACAATCGACAAAGTCGTTCCGAGTAGAGTATAGCAACATTGGAAGACTTCGGGACCGATGGGTCGCCAAGGTGACTCCCGTACGGGGAGTTGCATAATGTATGAATGAAAGAATGAACGAATAAGTGAACGAATGAATCAACGAATGAATGAATGAATACGTTAAGAATGAATGAATGAACGAACAAGTGAAAGAAAGAAATGAAAGAGTGAATAAAAGATAAGAAAGGAAAGAATGGTTAGCGACAGGTATGACGGACACGTACAACGGGGCTTGCTACCCGCGCTGTATGGACGCCAACCTGGTCGATAACGCATTATGGCTCAGAGACAGCTATGGCTCAAAGACAGCCATTAAGTTAAATGACAAGTCAATACGAAATGGTCGTGGACAATCGGCACGAGCGAGGTGGGGAATATCGTGGCCGTGAAGAAGAAGGGATTCCGTAGCACGATCGAGGGGGAGGAATATCGTGGCCGGCCTAGGCGAAATTAAAAAGGGGCTTACGGACTACTTGGGTGTGGGCTTGGCCACCCAGGAGATGTAAGGCCAGGCATTTCAAAAGACTATCAAGGTGTACCAGCCATCACGCTATGATAGGTGAGAATGCCCAAGAGAATGTGTCCAAAATGGCTTGTGATGCCAACGACCGGTGCATATAGATTAAGTGGGCTATGCTGGTGGCAATCCACGTGCAAGTCCGTATATTGAAATAAAGTAGTCTAAGTTAACTAAAGAAAGCGCCTTCTGAACATGCTTGAAATGTAACACACCAAATGATAAAGAGTAATTCATGCAAATGAGTGAGATGACGTGTCTATAACGTGCTAGAATTTGAGGCAGGGACACGCACTCGACATTGAAAGTTTATATGAATTGTTGACTAACTTGGTTTACTTTGGACAGGGAAGGCCGGACGGTAAGTATGGGTAAGTCGTGCATGTATTTCCACGCAACACATTGAATTCGGCAACACGAAGATAGGTTATGATATGTGCCATGAAACTGATCCTAAGGTAAGATTAGAAAGACAATAAATGATAGACGGTGCACAAAAGTAAATAGAACGTGTTTGATAATGATAGCATTGTGGGCGAGCTAGCCTCCCCACCAGTGCATAACAATGTACTGATAACCCTACAGTTTGCTTGCAGGACACAGAAAACGTCGTCGGGTGCGGAGCTTTCCTCGAACGTGCTAAGGCGCGGAGCTATCTCTGGAGCCTTGGAGCGTTGCAAGGAACTGAAGCACCCTATACAGGACATAATGTATCGGAACATCGTCATGAATTATTCCATGTTGTAAGCCACTTGGCACGCCTTTTATGTTTCAGAGAGAGAGAGCTTGAGAGACTTGTAAACTCGACCTAGCACCGCTTGTAACTTCTTGAAAATCAATAAAGAGTTTGAATTCGCTTCAACTTGTGTTCATTTACTTTCTGCTACAAATGGGGACACTCTGTGCGACTCTGTGGCCTAGCTCAAATCGACTGTTTCTAGACTTAGC
Source organism: Iris pallida (assembly GCA_029216955.1). Classification (NCBI taxonomy): domain Eukaryota; kingdom Viridiplantae; phylum Streptophyta; class Magnoliopsida; order Asparagales; family Iridaceae; genus Iris; species Iris pallida. The sequence continues at coordinate 3,552,210 of JANAVB010041018.1, forward strand.
CTTGCACGGGCGTAACCTAGGTCCGTGCGGCATCACGCCTTAGCGAGGACGATTGCTCCTACGGGAACGGGGCGTGACAATTAACGACGTAGGTAAGACTATGTCGCTTAATAGCGACGATCAGCGACGTATTTCTAAGACGTCGCTAATGTTTTTACATACCGATTCAGAAATTTTATTTTTCCCCATTCTCGATCTCTCCTCCCAAATCATCGAGGTCTCCTCTGCCCGTGGCCCACTCCTCCACCCAACGTCCCCTCCTCCGCCGTTGAGAGCCACCGTTCGTCAAGCCCCTCCTCCACCGTCGAGATCCGCCGTTCATCGAGCCCCTCCCCCAGGTAATTCCTATCCCTAACTCTAGCTCTAAACACGGACACGATGAGTTCGAGCCCCAACCCTAAATCTAGACACGATGAGTTCGTCGAGCCCCTTCCCTAACCCCCTCCTCCCCTAACACAATGAGTTCATGGACACATTCCTAACCCTAAATCTAGACGAATGCCTACGAGAATAGACACAAGCATGAGTTCTCCGCCGACAGAGCGCCTTCTCACCGATCCCATCCGACCATACCCCAAGACCCACTATGAGGAAGGGTTTATGCACAGGGGACTATGCTGTGCACAGTCCCTGTGTGTGTGTGTGTGTGTGTGTGTGTGTGTGTGTGTGTGTGTGTGAATTTCAAGTTAGATGTTAAAGTATGATAGATCATTAGCTAGTATTAGAGAGAGAATTTTTGTAATTGCCAAATGTAGGTAAGGATTGGGTATCTCAAGATACTAAGTTATAAGGTAAATATAGCTACACATATGTGTGTGTGTGTGTAGAGTTGAGAGTAATTGATTAGTGTGTGATACTAAATGTATATGGGGATATAGATATTAGTCTGTGTATGCATTAGCTATAGGTTTGTGTAGTGTTTGAGAGTGTGTAAGTGTGTGTAATATCAAGGTATATATATATATATAAATAATAAGGTAACAATTATGTGTGTCTATGTGAGTTTAGTAGAGTGATGTGTGAGTGTGTAGTATAGGCTTGCGTGTGTGTCCAGAGGGTGCTCAGTCGAGTGTCAGTCAATCTAGTATACTATTTATTTACCTTTATATCATACTAGAAGACTTATTTAGTACTAGTTGTGGTTATAATTATTTGATATTATATTCAAGTCTTGTCAATAATGTCTTTAACTTTGTCATGGGGTCTTAGATATCGGTTGTAGGTGATATTATATATATATGGTCATTCCATATATACTATTTACCTTCATCTCGATGGCCATTCCATAAAGAAAAAAAATACGAGTAAAATTGATGTTAAGACAATTTTTAACTTGACCCTGGCGATATCGAAACGAATCTAGTGTGTCTGAATGAGATTGGCATCAGTAAGAATCGATAGCGTAAGTGTACACGTTGGATGTACAAGAACGATCTTGTGCGATATAGCATGGTTATTAGTAACTGTCTGCTACTAATGTGTGTCCCATAATAAGATATAATATACGAATTTGTGCCTATCGGATAATGCGTGTCCATCTTTGCAGAATTATTTTCAAATGGATATGAATTACTACTTGCAGAATCGTTCATCGATGTACAATCGTCGTCCTGATGATATATGTGGTGTGCAGGATGAATACATAGCGGGAGTATAGCAGTTCCTACAGTTTGCTAAGGCGTTCCCTCAGTACATGGACGGTACCAAAATTAAGTGTCCGTGTGTAAAATGTCATAACGTAAAATATTATCCAGAAGTGGAAGTGACATATCATTTGTACTCAAAGAATTTCATGTCTAATTACTATCAGTGGACCGCACACGGAGAACTTGTGTCTTTAGCATCAGAGTCGGAGCCTTATGTTGAGCCGTATATGCATGCGGGACCTAATTTTGTTTCAGATAATCATGCATAAGACGACGGGTGCGTGAACATAGTTTTTGACGCTGCGGGGCCTAGTTTCGTTCATGATGCAGCTGAGGAGGCACCGAATGTCGATGCTGCAAAGTTCATGGAGTTGCTGGAGAATGCAAGGACTCCATTGTATCCTGGTTGTGAGGATCATTCACCGTTGGAGGTGGTTACAAGACTGTTGAGTATTAGGTCAGATTTTAATATGTCGCAAGAATACTACAACCGAGTGTTGGAGTTGATTATAGAGATCTTGTCGGCAGGTGCTAAGTTACCTAAGGACTTCTACCGGTCTAAGAGGATGGTGAGATCGCTCTGGATAGGATACGAGAAAATCGATTCTTGTCGCAATGGGTGCATGATATACTACAAAGATGACAAAGATGCAGATGTGTGTATATTTTGTGGTGCTAATCGCTATAAGACAACTAGTACAGAAAGATCTACCGGTGCAAGAAGACCGACCGATTCAATGCACTACTTGCCTTTAACGTCGCGGTTGCAAAGATTATTTATGGTGAAAGAGACGGCCGAAAATATGAGTTGGCACATGCGAGAACAGATTGAAGGAGTGTTGGATCACCCATCCGATGGAGAAGCGTGGAAGCACTTTGATCGAGTGTATCCTAATTTTGCTTCAGATCTGCGTAATGTCAGGTTGGAGCTATCTTCTGACGGTTTTACTCCTTTTGGTCTTTCGGGATCCCAGTATTCGTGTTGGCCTGTGATTGTCACTCCGTATAACCTACCGCCTTGGATATGCATGAAGACTCTGTACATGATTCTAACCGTTATAATTCCTGGTCCGAACAATCCCAAGAGAAACATTGATGTGTACTTACAGCCTTTGATAGATGAGTTGAATCAGTTATGGGAAGTAGGCACTAACACGTACGATGTTTCCAAGAAGCAGAATTTTCAGATGAAGGCAACCCTTATGTGGACTATCAACGACTTTCTGGCCTATGGAATGTTATCTGGATGGAGCACTCATAGCCGTCTCTCATGTCCGTATTGCATGGTCCGTACTAAGGCTTTCCGCTTGAAACACGGAGGAAAATTGTGCTTCTTTGATTGTCATCGACAATTTCTGCCAAAAGATCATCCGTTCAGAAGGAACATGAATGCATTCCGTGCCGGCGTTGTAGAGAAGGGTGATCCACCGCCAAGATGGTGCGGAGCCAGGATATGGGAGGAGGTTAGAGATTTTTCAAGTGCTATCGAAGATCCTACAACTGGGTATAAGTGCGATAGATTTGGTAGAGATCATAACTAGACAAAGTGGAGCATATTCTGGGATCTGTCATATTGGAGTACCAATCTGATCAGACATAATCTTGATGTCATGCATATTGAGAAGAATGTGTTTGATAACATAATTAATACTGTGATGGATGTAAAGGGAAAAATGAAAGACAATCCCAAGGCCAGGTTGGACTTAGAAGAAATACCCTTGCTGCGCATGCTGAGCGACTGCGAGAGCTGGAGCAGATACGTCCTCCCGGTCCATCGACGGCGCGGACTACAGACGTTGGACTGCCTCCTATTGCCCCTATGGTGCAGCTCACACAGGAGCAGTATGAGTTCATGCTATCTCAGATGCGCAGCAGGGGTCCTCATTAATTTTATTGGTTTTTCTATGAGTTGTATGTATTGGCCCTATGGGCAAATTGTTTATCGGTACACTTGTTTATACACTTGGTGGGAGACTTTTTATCATCTCCCATTTTTATTTGACTCTATTGGATGTTTGTGATGATGCAGTATTTGACACTATTTGACTCTATCTCAGATGTGCAGTTTATAACTAGTGAATTAGGTGCAGTGATTATTGGTGTTCAGAAATTTGCAATACAATATAGTTTCCAGATTAGTGTTTACAGTGTATGTGAAGTGCAGTGTGCAGGATTTAAAAACTGTATTATATTTTTTAAAATTTTCCAGCATATTAGCGACGGTTTGTGACATTTTGCGACGGTTTTGCGACACGAAAATACGTCGCAAAGATGTATCGATACGTCGCTAAGTTGGCGACGTACTACAAAATGTCGCTAAACGTGCTGACATGGCAAACCTTGCCATGTCACTACATGCGACGAATAGACGTCGCTAAATACGTCGCTAAGTTGGCGACGAACTGTAAATGTCGCCGAACGTCGCTAAGTTTGCGACGTTTTAGCGTCGTAGACAATTCGTCGCAACAGCGACGATAGGCGACGAAATTTTGTTCTGCAACTAGCTTTTCGGCGACCTGTTTTTTTCGTCGCTAATTACGTCGCTAAATATATTTAGCGACGTATTTTTACTTATTAGCGACGTTTTCGGACGTCGCTAATTCAGCCTATTCTGATAGTGAACTTCCACAAAAAATGTAAAAAAAAATTATATGAAAAAAAGGAAAAGAATTTTTTTGGGAGGGTGGGCTGGAGCCCACCCAAGTACAACCTGGATCCGCCCATGTAGTCAGCGGTTAGCCTTGCAGCGTTGCCACTCGGATAAGCTTTCCATGTAGCTTCGTAGGTAGCCACAGTTGTTGAATCTCAAAGGCCTGGTTTGTTACACCAATTGATTACGGGAGCTACTCCTGATTGAATGTTCTATTATTACATATCTTTTCAAATTTGTAACAGTACGTTGGTTGTAGCTTTGTAATAGGCAAAGGCTTTTTCTAAGGGCACCACACAAATTACAAGGGGCTATTGTAGAAGCATAGAAAAGAACAGAAAAATCCATGCGGCTCAAAACAGAAGGAGTCTCATGCGGTTCAAAGAATCTCTCAGAGCTTCATGCGGCTCAAAAGTCGCCAACATAGCCATGCGGCTAGAGTAAAAGCCAGGTGGCCTTATGCGGCTCACCTCTACAGCTGGCCATTAAGCAGCAGCCTCATTTAATGCTCTGACACAACAAGATGGCTCTGACATAAAGGTAAACTGACAGCTCTGACATAAAGCTGCAATGATGACTCTGACATAAAGACATGCTCCTAGGGAAACAAAGAAAATCTTGATAGCTGGCACGATCCATCAAATCCCAAAGTCTTCCATACAGCTTTGACACGTGGCCAGCCGCATGCGGTTCAGATGGAGGCCACCCCCATGCGGCTGTCACTCTCATGCGGCTCGAATCATGGGGGCCATCTTCATGCGGCTCAAATCCTGAGAAGCCACCCCCATGCGACTGCTACTCTCATGCGGCTCGGATCATGGGGCCATCTTCATACGGCTAAATCCTGAGAAGTCACCCCTATGCAACCGCTACTCTCATGCGGCTCGGACATGGGGACCATCCCTATGCGACTCAAAGGCTGAGAGGCCACGTCCATGCAGCATTGACACGTGGCCAGCCTTCATGCGGTTCAAATCCTGAGAAGCCACCCTCATGCGGCTCAGATTTTGGAGGCATACCTATGCGGCTGCCACCTTCATGCGGTTCAAATCCTGAGAAGCCACCCTCATGCGGCTCAGATTTCGGAGGCCATACCTATGCGGCTGCCACCTTCATGCGGTTCGAATCCTGAGAAGATACCCTCATGCGGCTCGGATTTCGGAGGCCATACCAATACGGCTACCACCTTCATGCGGTTCGAATCCTGAGAAGCTACCTCATGCGGCTCTCTCAAGACACCATGTCCCTGTGGCTCACAGTTAGGACATGTGGCAGAGGATCAGTCCCCCCTCCCGCGTCCCTACGGCTCGCAGCATAATGATGGTTGGACACGTGGCACCAAATCAATCAAGATTTATCCACTCAGATTTGTTACTATCAACAAATCCCAACAACCATATTTAGTACAATCATCATAATTACCCGGATCAAATCAGATTTATTACAATCAAGCAGATTGAACACGTGGCAAGACATCCAAGCTTGTCATAACAAATCACAAAGATTCATGGCAATCAACATTAATTGCCCATACGAATTTTGTGCAATCAACATTAACTGTCCAGATTTGTTGCAGTCAAGATTAACGGCCCAGATTAATTGCCAACAAAACAGGATCAAGGAAAATGGTAATTAATCTCCAAACCGCCAACTCTTCAAGGGGCAATCATTACAAACCCTAATGATCACACCCCACTCCTATAAATAGCAAGGTTCCAATCCCTTGCAAAAAGTGAGACCCCACCCAGGTTGGACACACAGAGAGACAAAGGCACGCACAGAAGAGTCTCCCCACACATTCCGAGAGCATTTTTTTATCAGAGCCAAGGCTATGTTCGATCGTCCAAGGAGTAAGGCAGAGCTGTCGTCGCTTTCCCGAGCCTCTACCATCGCCCCCCAGAAAAAAATAAACAATTGTACTTAGATTGCTGTACCTAGGTTTTCGTCCCTAGGCTTTCTTTGTACAAGCGAGTTTGTATTGTGAGTCTAAGTTCAGTCCTCCTATAAAATTGTTCTGCACTTTTACAATCAATGGCTGTAATGCCTGTGGTTCGTATTATGTATTTTTGGAATACGTGTATGTATTTATTCTTGTATTGCATGATTTCCTTGCTTAATTTCCTCCATGGGCTTGGTTTATTCTTGGTTCGGGTTGGCTTGGTTCAGTTCGGTTTATGTGGGTTTGGTTTGGGATTGGTTTTATAAGGAGAACACCCTACCTACCCCCATCTTTGATATTTATTGCCCTTTCTTCTTTATCTCTCTTCATTACTCATCTTCTTCTTCCCCATTACTTCCTTACCTACCAGAGAGAGAAGAGAGAGGTCTAGGTAAGTGCATCTTGCTTCATGGAGGAACCCACCTTTTATTTGTCCATTCTTTTCCTCATGCGATTTTAGCACTCTTTAGTACTTGGTGTTTTTAATTTCCATGGTTAAATTTGTATAGATCTAAGTTTATAGTACTTTCCGAATTCCTGGGTTTTGATCTAGTTAACATTGTTATTTTTAAGTTTTGATGGTTTCATGTTGTAGAGAATCTCGTTCTACCCCATTTTGACCTATGGAAGTTCGGATTTAGGCTCCGGATGATGGAGTTATGGAGCTTGAGGACTTGGCTCTCATGTGTTCTTCTTCTCTGAAATCTTGGAGAAGATGAACAGTGCTTGACTTGACCGCATGAATATTCATGCGGCAAGTGTTCCTTTCAGCCGCATGGCTGGAAGTACTTGAGCCGCATGAGGGCCGAACTCATCTGGCCGCATAACTCGCTCAATTCCCAGCCGCATAAGTTCTGAACTCTGCAGCCGCATGCGCCATTCCAGCTGGCCGCATGAGACTTGCTTGACCCAGCCGCATGAGGACTTCACCCTGAGCCGCATGAACTCAACACTCGCGAGCCGCATAGGCATTGCTCCCCGCAGCCGCGTGAGTACTCTTCCCTTCTAAGCCGCATATGGATCCCTTCTCCCGCAGCCGCATGGGTTGCTTCTTCTCGAGCCGCATGGAACCACACTCCCCCCCCGGTCGCATGTATCTGATTGGCCAGCTAGCCACATAAAGACCCATTCTCCCAACCGCATGAGTTTTCTATCTTCCTGACCGCATGCGCCCCCTTGTCTTAGCCGCATGGGATCCAGTGACCCTGGCCGCATGCGCTCTCCTAATTGGGCCGCATGAGTCTACCCTTTCCTGACCGCATATGACTTAGCCGCATGACTCTTCTATAGCCCTGAATATTGATATTTTATTAGATATTTTACGTCCATTTTATATCCTTACGTCTTTTGTCATGAACTTGATAATCATAGATTTGTTTAATATGTTTGGAAATGATACCTGAGCATGACACGATAGTGACCCATAGTGGTGCACTCTTGACAAGAAAACCTGACATGACCTGATAGTGGCCCGTCGTGGCGCACTCCGGACTAGTACACTTGATATGATAAACCTGACATGATTATCTTGAACAGCTGTTACGACGGCTACCTGACATGACATGACCTGTATAATTACCTGGACACCGTGGACGATTATGCTTGTACAAATAATCCAGTCCTGTCTTGCATCATGTCTAGGAGGGGACTCCTGAGTACCACGGTCAGGAGTACCCATTGAAATGGACTAAGGCTAATAACTAGATTAATATATTAGTCATGAAGAGATTTCCCAGTTACAGGCAATCCTGTTACCTGGGCGCGCCTGGGATCTGTAGCCTGCCGTCGAGTAGGGCACATTTCCAGCACACTGTCATGTGTTGCACCCTTCAAGCTACTTAAGGGTACATACGTTTCCGGGACGATGTACCCACCTGAATTCAACCCTAATCTTTCGACCTGGGTAACCTGGATGGTCTGCAGGGCTTGTGGCTGTGGAATAATCTCACTGCATCTTGCTAGTAAATAGGCCTGTGATAACCCTAGTTAGTTAAAGTATCAAGCCGTAATTCTTGCTTGGCCGTGAAATGATTGGATGGAGTTTAACCAGTCTAGTCTTGTCCTGATCCTGCTCCAGATTGCTATATGACCAGAATGCTTGTATTTTATCGATAAATGGTGAGAATTCCAAGTTCTGTTCAGACGAAAGGTTACAACCCCGGTCCTTGTTTAGTTTACGGGTTGTAACCTGGATATCTGAATAGTTCCATGGTTATCTCGTCGTATATCATCCTGATGTATTTTCTTTATTTCCAGTTTTTATCTTATTTATACACTTGTGATGATTGCTGGTTTTAGTTCCTAAGTGAAGCTTCCTTTGTGACACTTGCTCTTTCTGGGGTCTGACCCAGTTGGTTTTGTGTGGCCAGATTTTGGAGCAGCTCCAGAGGATCTACCGACCTTCCAGCCAGATGGTGGCCACTAGACGGAACCCTGGCAACGAGTGGGTTTATTTTTGATCTTCCACTTTATTGTAAAAATATTCTTTTGAGGCATTTAGCCGACGAGCACCTGTTTAGCTCGATTGCACTTTACTTACTGTCTGCCTACGGGCTGTAACATGATTGACAGATCCTAGGGTTGATCATGTATGACTAAACTCTTGCTAGTCCTAATATTTTGTAACGACTAGCTTCATGATCAGCTGAATATGTAATGTTTGGGACGCCTTACTATTGTAAATTTAATGATCATACATCTTATAATTTTTACTTATTTGCTTATGATTGAGACAATAGGCTTGTTCATGACCTTAAGAGACTGTTGGCTTGTAGATAAACCCTCATGTATCCTAGACAGCCGTGACCGTATAGCGAGGTGGGTTGCACTTCAATATACGTAGCTGGCTATGTCTGCCCCCGCTCTCCAGTATTCTGGTTCTGGGGCGTGACATGGTTTAAGTGGTGGCCCATACAGGTCTTGTAAATCAAGATATGTGAGGGTTTACCGAATAGATGTCTCAATCAGTATTCGCCTTTGATCTCTGCTCGTATCATCTGAATCCCTGGATTCTTGTCCTGATCATATGCTTGTATCGTTGATCTGTCCTGGTCCTTCCTTATTGTTTCTCCATGTCGTCTTCTTCAGCGGCATTGTTCGTGGTCCTACCGATCAGCAAGGTGGAGCACCTATCCCCAGATGGTAGAGATGCTATCTGGGTTATTGTTGATCGTCTCACGAAGGTAGCTCACTTCCTCCCGTTCAGAGTTGGTCAGTCGACCGCTCAGTTAGCAGAGATGTATCTCAGGCAGATTGTCAGGTTACACGGAGTGCCAGTCAGTATCACCTCGGACTGAGATTCAAGATTCACGTCGCACTTTTGGCGTAACTTGCAAGAGAGTTTGGGAACTCGTCTCCAGTTCAGTTCAGCATATCACCCGCAGACAGATGGCCAGTCGGAGCGCACGATCCAGACTCTTGAAGACATGTTGCGGTCTTGCACACTTGACTTCGGTGGTTCGTGGGAAGATCACTTACACCTGGTGGAATTCTCGTACAACAACAGTTTCCAGGCCAGTACCCAGATGGCACCGTTCGAGGCACTGTATGGTAGGAAGTACAGATCCCCGCTAGCCTGGGATGATGTTGGAGAGAGACAAATGCTTGGTCCAGAAATGATTGCCCAGACAGTTGAAGTGGTCAGGAGGGTCAGAGATCACCTTCGAGTTGCCCAAGATCGCCAGCGCCATTGGGCCGATTCTCATCGGCGCCCTCTCGAGTTTTCGGTCGACGATCATGTATTCCTGAGGATTTCGCCTAACCGTGGCGTCATTCGTTTCGGCGTCCGGGGAAAGCTTAGTCCTAGGTATATAGGACCGTTCGACATTCTGGAGCGAGTAGGAGATGTATCCTATCATCTCGCTTTTCTGCCGTCGCTAAGCGAGGTGCATGACGTGTTCCATGTATCCCATTTACGACGATATATCCCGGACCCGAGCCACATCCTGGATCATTCGGAATTGGTTGTTGGTACCAACCTTTCGTATGAGGAGAGGCCCGTGTCTATATTGGACCAGAGAGAGAAGATCCTCAAGAACAAGACTATCAAGTTAGTCCGAGTTGCTTGGGGTCATCACTCTTTGGGGGAGTCAACGTAGGAGCGTGAGGATGATATCCGATCGCGATATCCCGACTTGTTTGACTCGTGAGGTATAATGTCTTTCTTATGCCTCAAGCCTTCGATTTCTTGCTTGAATGAGTGATTGTCTTCCTAGTTATAGCTTGCATGTGATTAATGTAGCTTGTCATTGCTCCTCTAGCCTCTTGATTAAATTCCAAGGACGGAATTCTTTTAAGGTGGGTAGAGTTGTAATGCCTGTGGTTCGTATTACGTATTTTTGGAATATGTGTACGTATTTATTCTTGTATTGCATGATTTCCTTGCTTAATTTCCTCCATGGGCTTGGTTTATTCTTGGTTCGGGTTGGCTTGGTTCGGTTCGGTTTATGTGGGTTTGGTTTGGGATTGGTTTTATAAGGAGAACACCCTACCTACCCACACCTTTGATATTTATTGCCCTTTCTTCTTTCTCTCTCTTCATTACTCATCTTCTTCTTCCACATTACTTCCTTACCTACCAGAGAGAGAAGAGAGAGGTCTAGGCAAGTGCATCTTGCTTCATGGAGGAACCTACCTTTTATTTGTCCATTCTTTTCCTCATGCGATTTTAGCACTCTTTAGTACTTGGTGTTTTTAATTTCCACGGTTAAATTTGTATAGATCTAAGTTTATAGTACTTTTCGAATTCCTGGGTTTTGATCTAGTTAACATTGTTATTTTTAAGTTTTGATGGTTCCATGTCGTAGAGAATCTCGTTCTACCCCATTTTGACCTATGGAAGTTCGGATTTAGGCTCCGGATGATGGAGTTATGGAGCTTGAGGACTTGGCTCTCATGGTGTTCTTCTTCTCTGAAATTTTGGAGAAGATGAACAGTGCCTGACTTGACCGCATGAATATTCATGCGGCAAATGTTCTCTTCAGCCGCATGGCTGGAAGTACTTGAGCCGCATGAGGGCCGAACTCATCTGGCCGCATAACTCGCTCAATTTTCAGCCGCATAAGTTCTGAACTCTGCAGCCGCATGTGCCATTCCCGCTGGCCGCATGAGACTTGCTTGACCCAGCCGCATGAGGACTTCACCCTGAGCCGCATGAGCTCAACACTCGCGAGCCGCATAGGCATTGCTCCCCGCAGCCACGTGAGTACTCTTCCCTTCTGAGCCGTATATGGATCCCTTCCCCCGCAGCCGTATGGGTTGCTTCTTCTCGAGCCGCATGGAACCACACTCCCCCCCCCCGGCCGCATGTATCTGATTGGCCAGCTAGCCACATAAAGACCCATTCCTCCAGCCGCATGAGTTTCCTATCTTCCTGACCGCATGCGCCCCCTTGTCTTAGCCGCATGGGATCCAGTGACCCTGGCCGCATGCGCTCTCCTAATTGGGCCGCATGAGTCTACCCTTTCCTGACCGCATATGACTTAGCCGCATGACTCTTCTATAGTCCTGAATATTGATATTTTATTAGATATTTTATGTCCATTTTATATCCTTACGCCTTTTGTCATGAACTTGATAATCATGGATTTGTTTAATATGTTTGAAAATGATACCTGAGCATGACACGATAGTGACCCGTAGTGGTGCACTCTTGACAAGAAAACCTGACATGACCTGATAGTGGCCCGTCGTGGCGCACTCCGGACTAGTACACTTGATATGATAAACCTGACATGATTATCTTGAACAGCTGTTACGACGGCTACCTGACATGACATGACCTGTATAATTACCTGGACACCGTGGGCGATTGTGCTTGTACAAATAATCCAGTCCTGTCTTGCATCATGTCTAGGAGGGGACTCCTGAGTACCACGGTCAGGAGTACCCATTGAAATGGACTAAGGCTAATAACTAGATTAATATATTAGTCATGAAGAGATTTCCCAGTTACAGGCAATCCTGTTACCTGGGCGCGCCTGGGATCTGTAGCCTGCCGTCGAGTAGGGCACATTTCCAGCTCACTGTCATGTGTTGTACCCTTTAAGCTACTTAAGGGTACATGCGTTTTCTGGACGATGTACCCACCTGAATTCAACCCTAATCTTTCGACCTGGGTAACCTGGATGGTCTGCAGGGCTTGTGGCTGTGGAATAATCTCACTGCATCTTGCTAGTAATTAGGCCTGTGATAACCCTAGTTAGTTAAAGTATCAAGCCGTAATTCTTGCTTGGCCGTAAAATAATTGGATGGAGTTTAACCAGTCTAGTCTTGTCCTGATCCTGCTCCAGATTGCTATATGACCAGAATGCTTGTATTTTACCGATAAATGGTGAGAATTCCAAGTTCTGTTCAGACGAAAGGTTACAACCCCTGTAGAAGCATGGAATTTTATAACCAGAAAGCCCATGCGCCAGACACTACATGCGCTAGCACTCAGACAAAGAACTTCACAGCAAAGTCAATAAGTATAGACATTTGAAGAAGGACTTTTCATTTTATATATAAAAGTCTATTACATGTCTAGAAAAGGTTGTACAAAGGAGAATTTCTACAAAGGAAAGATCCTAAGTCTACCGCCAGCGGCCACCATGCGCCTTCAGATAAGCGCAGCGGCCACCATGCGCCTTCAGATAAGCGCAGCGGCCACCATGCGCCTTCAGATAAGCGCAGCGGCCACCATGCGTCTCCAGATAGGCGCAGCATCACTATGCGCCTCCATCCAGGCGCATCCCGCCATCTCTTCAGTAGCTCAGTTATGTGCATCCAGCCCAGCTATGCGTATCCCTTCAGCCAAATTCTTCCAGCAAGGCTCACCTGGCCGAGCAGAGCCCAGTTATGTGCCGCTCTTCCAGCCAGGCTCACCTGATAAGTGCTTCGCCAAGCAAAGCATTTAACCCTCTGGCTGGAACCAAGGAAGAGAAGAGCACCGCAAATGCTATGGCCAGGGGAGGCTTCGAAAGAGCCTCCAAAGCCGAAGGAAGACCGTGATCGAAACCGCGGCTAAAGCCTAGCACCGCCATTCCGATCTACGGCTCTTCCGGAATAACGGGGACAAGGCCCGAGCATCCCTATCTTTGGATGCAACAGGCACCTTCCGCCTGCCTCGGAAGCCCTCGACTCCGTCTTTTGGATGTAACAGTCACCTTCATGAGCATTGAAGACAATACAGCGTCTCATCTTCACCCTCGGGAGCACTTCGTCTACAGAATGCACCCGCATGTTCAAGTTCATATTGGAAGTACGTGAGGGAATGAGAAGCAAATCTTCTCTCCATGCCACTATTTATAGGCCGGGCAGATCAAACCCACGCGCCAAGTGGATGACCCTCCGAATTCCGTGCAATGAATTTACATTAAATGGATGAACCGGACGCCTCGAATTCAGCCAAACGGCTATTTTTAGCACTCGAAGAGCGAGACAGCCGCATCATTAAAAGACATGTCCGATGCGCCAGCCAGACAGCGCATCACACGGACGCGCCCTTCGGCATCAGGCGCATCACACAGACGCGCCCTACAGTACTCGGCGCATTACAGAGGGTGCGCCCTCACACATCCCCATACCGAGTGGAACGCCAACCGACGCGCCCACTCAGCTGTCCATCGAACGTCACAAACATTAAATGCTGAACTGACAGAGTTAGCAGTACGCCTCCCAAAGTCTGAACAGTCGACAGCTTTTTCAGAAAACGAAGCGTCGGCAACGTCAGCATCATCATGACTTTATTTCGACGGCTACTGCCATGTGGCCACTCTACCATCAGCATGCGCCTCTACGGCCATGCGTCCAAATCAGTATGCGCCTCAAAAGCCATGCGCCTCAGACTGCTCTCTGATCCCGAAAGACAGAAGGAAAGTCGCCTGCATGCGCCTCAAAAGCCATGCGCCCCAAATGGTTTGTAACTCCTAAAGGTTATGAGCCGCAGCCTCCTCCTGCGCCCAATCCAAGGCGCAGCCCACCAGATCACTCCTCTCCACCAAATCCGAGATCTTCGAACCATGAGTCGACGACACGTGTCTTTTGACTCAACTCATCCAAGATTTTAGCAACGGAAAGATCTTCTCTCTGCTACGTGCCGGCTCACAACAGCAGTATGAAGAGTTCTCCCCCTCGATCAGGGCGCAGCATCCGTGCGCCTCCATCAGCGACCTCCACGTGGCATCCCCACACCGGCGTATCCTGCATGCGCGCATGAGCAGCCAGCCTGCAAAACTATAAATAGAAGGATCATCTCCTTCACACACAGACAGAGACTCAGAACAAAAGACTCACAACACAGAGAGAATCGACAACAGAGAATCACCGAGAGGCAGTTCTAGACACTCAACGTCTTCCTCCTCTCAGCGAGCTCCAGCACCCAGAGCAATCAACACCTTTAGAGAACCGATAACCGTCGTCAGTCGGTCAACGGAGTCAGCGCATTACCACTCGCTCCATTGGCACTAAGGACCCAGCTTAAACAAAAGTGTACTCCTAGGACTACATCTAAGTCTTATATTGTATCACTGTTCTGTTTGTATTAAGATTTCAATCAAAACAATTTTAATGGCAAACAAGCTGGCGACTCTGCTGGGGACTTCTTTCTCCTCTACCGAGAAGGTCGTGTCACAGGCCGACGACGTGAAGGTGGGCTCCTCCCACAAGATGCTGGTAGTGTGCCTCAATCAACAGGTGTACGAGGAGTTTATTTCTGAAGGAAGTGCGAGTCCTTCGAAGCGGCTGTCGAAGCCGAAGAAGACCCGTGCAGTCTGGGTGCGCAAAGTCGACGCCTCGGGCACCACCGTCGAAGGGGATGCGCCCGTCCAGCCTTCCCTTCCTGCTGACGTCCTCAGCAGTCAAGGTGCGCCCGCTAATGCAGCGCATCTCTCGGGGAAGCGTGCGGCTGACCACGTTCCCCAGCCATCTTCCTCTCAGGCGAGGAAGATACGTCGACGGAGCAGGGGCGCAGCCAATGCCCCGTGCATCACTTCTGATGCGCCACAAAGAGCCTCTGTCTTTGACAGACTCACTCGCTGTAATGGCGAGGAGAATTTGGATGCTGAGTACTATACGCCCCAGCGGGCTGGTACGAAGAAATCCAAGGTGGCACGGGCCATGCGCCACAAGCGTGCTATGCCAGCAGCCGGCCAGAGGCACGTGCTTACAATCACGCGTGCTGCCGATGGCAAGCTGTACAAGGTTGACTCAAGTGCTTCTGCACCAACAACGAGTCGACCTTCAAAGTCCTCATCTCGCTTGGGCGCATTCATTGCGTGCACAACCAAGCCGAGAGAGGCAAACTCAGTGGTCTTGAACTCCCGCGCCTCCTCTGGTTGTGCGTTTGAGGTCCGTTCAAGTCACTTCAAATGCTGTGGTTCCCCCACTACTGATCGTGATGCCTGCTTGGTATTAGATCAGGGGGCGCCGCACTCACCCGACCACCCCGGCGCTTGGCCCTGCCATGCGCCTGAGAGGGGTGTGAGGGTAGCACTCTCCTCCAACGACCTGCGCAACGTGATCACTCACAAGCGCCGGTCAGGAGAGTTGACCAACAAGCACGATGCGCCTCTCACGGGGCACACTTGTGCAGTGGTCACCATCAACTGCTATTGCAAGACGGCAGTACCGCCAAAGCAGTCGGTCTTCCAACGACTACAATCATCGACACCCCTCCGACGTCGCCTTGGGACGAAGGTGTCAGCAGAAGAGGAGCTAAACGTTGCTTCATGCAACGTGATCTCCAACTCCTCATCTGTCCGGAAGACGACTGCCAATTCCTCGTCTTCATCCAAAAGCCAGCCGAGGAAAACCAAGGCAGCTGTCTCGACCTCTGGAGTGTTCGAAGGCACTCGGTCGAGGAAGAAGTTCTTGGAGGAAGCTGGGGGTAGCCAGACCCTTGTCGAGCCTCCTTCCGAAGACGAAGATGTCCAAAGCACAGCTGCGGCGGATCTTCATCAAGGCGAAGATGGCCTCCCTGAAGCCCCTCAAAATGACGATGTCCTCCAGGACACCGCCGGGGGTGATCTTGAGACTGATGCGCCGCCACAGGACATTGTCCAGCGCATAGACTCGCTAGAGGGAGGACTCAAAACCCTCTCTGCCTCAATGCAAGCACTGACTCAAGCAGTGTTTGAGATGCGGTCGGCCTTGATCAGGACACCTTCAAATGGTCCCGACCCAGGAGCCAATGGAGAGTCAAGTGTGCCCCTCCAACGAACACCCTCAGACACAGAAGCACCCCGGACGTCGGAGCCCTCAAACGCTCCACTCCAGGTGGTACCTCCTTCCCCGACTCCTAGCTCCACGGAGGACGTGGTCGAAATGATCAAAGATCTGCGGGAGCGCTTCGAATCCAAGAACAGGCAGGAGGAGCGCCAGAAGATGGGCATTCCCCAGCCTTATCCCCTTGAGTGGAACAAGGTGGTTTATCCCCCAAAGTATAAACCACAAATACTCACGCCGTAGGACGGGAAGGACTCTCCACGACGGTACCTGACGTACTTCCAGTCGCAGACAGGGCATCTTCCGAAGGAGGACGCGCTCCTCACCAGCATCTTTGTTGGGGCCCTGAAAGGGGTGGCGTATGACTGGTACTGCAGCCTCCCCGATAATTCTATATCGTCCTTCGATGACCTGACACGCCTCTTCCTCGACCGCTTCTACGACGGTGGGAAGGACATGACGATGGCGTCTCTCATTGAGATACGCCAGAAGGACAAGGAAACGGTTCGGGCATTCATCGAACGCTTTCGTCAGGCCTGCTTCAGGCTACCTCCAGGCATGCCAGAGCATGCGCTTCTCTCCGCTTGCAGTATGAACATGCTTCCTGCAGTAAAGCTCTGGCTTAACTCTACTCCCCCTCCCGACTGGAGCTCCCTAATCATCGAAGCTGAAGCTGCAGAGAAGAAGGCGGCCAATGCACGTCTTTTGGGTGTTAGCTTCCCCGCCTTTGACGATAAGGGAAAAAAGTCCGCAATCAACAACTCCGGACAAGAAACAAAGGGGAAACAGGCATTGACTGTTAATGCCTCGAAAGGTGCATCTGTGCCTACTCAAAAGCCTCCACTGGCACCGAGACCCAAGGAGGTTTATTCATTCAATGATGACGACACCCTGCAACTCTTTGAGATACTGAAGCAGGGTGACAAGATCAAGCTTCCGGACCCGAAGCGGCCCGATGAAGTCGGGAAAGTGGACAACCCGAGGTACTGTCACTACCATCGGTTTGTCGGACACCCGACTAAGGACTGCTACATCCTCAAAAATTACATCCAGCGCATGATCAATACGGATGTAATCTCCGTCGACTACGAAGAAAAGACGGTGTCAGCTAATGTGGTGTCACTTCAGTTTGGCACCTTGCCGCCGACTACCACACAAGATGGCGTCGTCCCCATCCCTAAGGCGACAATGGAGGTGGTGAACTTGCCACCCACCCGTGACAATGTGAGTGGACTTGTCCCACTCACCACATCTCGAGGAGAGGTCCTCTGGGTTCACCCCGACCTCGTCTCCGAGGTAACTCAACCGGAGGTACGCCCTACCTCCAAAGCAAAAGGCAGGAAGATCAAGTCTTGCCGCACGGTCTCTTCTTCAACGGAAGAGGCGCTTCCTGTGCAGACGCGTGCACAACAGAACTTCCAGCCCGGTGAAGCTGCCGCCAAAGTGGTGCCTCCTGGCACCATCCCTGAGGAGAGTCCATCCAAGCCCTCAGCAGCCAATAAACAAAAGCAAGTGGAGGCCCGTTTCGACAGACCTCTGCGGAAAGAAAATGCTTCGGGGCTAGCCAAGCCCCACAATTTTGACATTCTGGCGCAACTGGCCAGTACTCCTGCACGTTTGTCTTTGTTCGAGCTCCTGCGTCTCTCCAAGGACTCCCGAGAAGCTTTCTGCGAAGCTCTGAAGGATGCCGAATCCTTTCTCAGTCAAATCAAGCAGCCTGAAGACCTCCCAACTACTTGTGCACACTGTCATTGTGCGGATGAAGTTATCCCAAACATAACTTTCACCCAACAAGACATGCTGCTCAAGCATCACCGACATAACCGATCGTTGTATTACACAGGGTACATCGGTTCGGTAAAGGTGAGCAGGATTCAGATCGATCCGGGTCTTCCCTAAGCATCATTCCAAAGGCGCTGCTATCAAAGCTAGGGATCCCAATGTACCGGCTGGTGCCCTCCAATACGACCATCAGTGGCTTCAACGCTAGCAAGAGCGAGCCACTGGGCAAGATCCGGCTGAAGTGTCACATCGGCAGCCTCAAAACTGAGATAACTTGTTATGTGGTGGATGCCGAGGTCAACTACAACATCTTACTCGGACGACCATGGTTACATGAGTACATGGTGGTGCCTTCCACACTCCACCAATGCATGAAATATATATCCACCAACGGCGTCATCCGGACGGAATTTGCAGATATCGATCCCTTCAAAGGGATTGAGGCCTACTTCACCGATTCCGACTTGTACAAGCCACTTGACGAGGAGGAAGCCAACGACGCCGATGATGAAGCAGAGACGGCAACAGAGCCGGACTTGGAGCCCGAAATGACTCCCGACGCCCCCTTGAAAATCCGATTGAAGGGCAAGCCTCCCCAGAAGGCGCCTCCAATGAGCATCAAGCTATCAGGGAAAGCACCGACTCACGAAGCTCCCCTGAAGATACGCCTCAAGGAAAAGCCACCTCAAACAGCGGCTCCCCTGGTGGTAAAATTACAAGGGAAGGCGCCACTCATCGGAGGCGCAACCGAGGCACCTCTCAAGGTGCGTCTTAAAGGCAAGCCGCCGCAGTCATCCAAGATGCCGGAGAGGGCTCACATAACCCTCTCAGACCCCAAAGTCAGAGCGGTGGAGGACTCTCCTGATCCGGCCCCAGTGCTTACAGATGAGGAGCTTGGCGAATATATCTCTGCTGATGTAGACGCACCCTCCTTAGACAATGTAATCCCAAGGGATAAAATCTCGCACTTTATCAATAATAGAGTGTCTTTCAATTATTCTTGTCTTCCACACTGGAATGCCATGTATACATTAGACAATGCTCTACGGTCGTTGCGAACACAAATAACGACCGTCCACCATAATCGAGTGGCCCCGTCTCAAGGAGTCTTCATAATCCCCCACGAAGCCGAGACGAAGGCACCATCATCTCGGGCAAAATCGAGCGTCGTCGGGACCTCCCGTCAATCGAGCCCGAACCTGATACCGGCAGAGTACAAGTCTATCGGTACACGGATACGGCAAAGCGCATCATCCAAAAGATGGGCTACGACCTGAAAAGCAATAAAGGCCTAAACTACGGCAAGGGTCGGCATCTTTCTGTTCGGCTTTCGATGCCCAATGGAAAGCCACAGGATTACTATAATCGGACTCGACGGAGGTTAGGCTATGTCACGCCGCCATCAACTCCAGAGAGTTCAGACGCAGAAGACATAGAACATTCCCACTCGTCTGAAGCATCGACGTGGGATTCCGATACCAGTATCAGATCAGTCTTCAGGAAAGTGCTGTCAGCTAACATGACATCGGCGCAACCTCAGAAAGATGAAGGCGAAGACCAACCGCCGGAACCCTTCGAAGAGGAACCCTGGGCTCAACGCCTAGGAGAACAATGGGAGTCTCATTTTGAGTTACGAGAACCTCCCACCGAAGACGAAGTCGAGCAGATCGACCTCGGGGATGGGTCTTCTTCTAAACCCATCTTTATCAGCAAAAGCTTGGAAGGAGAAGACCGAGAATCTTTAGTCCAACTGGCTAAAGAATATATTGACGTCTTCGCCTGGAGCTACGAAGACATGCCGGGTCTCGATCCACAGATCGCGATGCATAGGTTGAACATCTTACCAGATGCCAAACCTATCAAACAACAACAGCGACGCTTCCGCCCGGACATCATAAATGCCATCGATCAGGAGGTGGACAAGCTCTTGACCAGTGGCTTCATCCGTGAGGAACAACACCCGGACTGGGTAGCCAACGTCGTCCCTGTCACCAAGAAGAACGGAAAGATACGAGTCTGTATCGACTTCAGGGATCTCAACTCTGCTTGCCCGAAGGATGAATTTCCGCTCCCAATCACCGATGTAATGATCGACAACACATGTGGCTTTGAACGCATGTCCTTCATGGACGGGTATTCAGGCTACAATCAAATCAAGATGTTCCCCGATGACGCAAAACACACGTCATTCAGGACTCCAAAAGGTGTTTTCTGCTACACAGTAATGCCCTTCGACTTAAAGAATGCCGGTGCAACATACCAAGGAGCGATGAGTACCATCTTCCGTCAACATCTTCGCAAGACAGTTGAGTGCTATGTTGACGACATCGCAGTCAAGAGCCGCCTCAAAAGAGATCACCTACAGGACCTGAGGACGGTCTTTGATCTTATACGGGCACATCAACTCAAAATGAACCCCGCTAAATCCTTCCTGGGGGTTTCTAGCGGCAAATTCTTGGACTTTGTCATCACGGCAAAAGGCATTCATGTCGATCCCGAGAAGACTAAAGCCATCCTCAACATGGACCCTCCGAAGAACCTTCGAGAACTTCAGGGCTTACAGGGACGTCTGGCATACATCCGGAGGTTCATAGCAAACCTCTCCGGTAAATGTCAACCCTTTACTCAGCTCATGAAGAAGGGAGTCTCTTACGTCTGGACAGAGGAGTGCCAAAAGGCTTTCGACGACATCAAGGCTTACTTGACAAGCCAGCCAGTCCTAGTGGCACCTGTCGTCGGCAAACCATTCCTCCTCTACGTCCGTGCCATGGATCATTCCCTCGGCGCTTTACTGGCTCAAAACAGCGATGCAGGCTACGAGCAAGCAATCTACTACCTCAGTCGAACACTCATCGGGGCCGAACACCGGTACAACCCCGTTGAAAAGGAGTGCTTGGCTTTGGTGTTTGCCATTCAGAAGACTCGTCATTACGTCTCGGGCCAGACAATTCACGTCATCTCCCGAGTCAATCCACTCAGAGTTCTCATGACGAAGCCAGGGTCATTAAACTCCCGGCTGGCTACATGGGCGATCCTACTAACGCCATACAATATGGTGTTTGTCCCGCAGAAAGCGGTCAAGGGTCAGGCTCTGGCTGACTTTTTAGCTGTACACCCCATCCCAGAATCTTCAAAACTCTATGAAGACATCCCGGATGAAGTTCAAGAATCAAACGTCACTGAAGGAAGCCCCGTTTGGTGGATGTTCTTCGATGGCGCTTCAAGAACGGGCCCCAACGGCCAAATCATCGCAGGAGTGGGGGTAGTCTTGGTCTCCCCCGATCAGCTGGTCATCCAGCGCGCATACTCTCTTTCGAAGCCATGCTCCAACAATGTTGCTGAGTACAACGCACTCGTCATGGGACTCCAGCTAGCACAACAGCTGGGGGTGGATCATCTGGAAGCCTACGGCGACTCGAAACTCGTCGTAAACCAGATTCGGGGGCAATACGAGGTTCGCCATGAAGATTTGATCCCTTACCATGAAGTTGCATTGAACATCATTTCAACCTTCACTGGGTTCTTCATCGAACATGTACCCCGTCTACAAAACTTGGAGGCTGACGCTCTGGCTGGCCTCGCAGCCTCATTGGCCGTGCCCCTTGAGACTCAACACTATGTCACGGTAACTGGCCGAGACTTGATTTGTCCCAGAAACAACCTATGTTTGCAAATGGCTCACGCCGTGCCGACAAACATCAATGTTAATGTCCGAGACTGGAGATTCCCGTTCATCGACTTCGCCGTCTACGGAATCCTTTCGGAAGATCCGAAGGAAGCCGTCTCAGTCAGGAGACGCTCTCTTCGATTCTACTACGATACAGCCACTAAAATGCTGTACCGACGCTCCTTCGATGGGCTTCTCCTTCGATGCCTGTCTAACGAAGAAGCGGCCGAAGCTCTTCGAGAAGCTCACGACGGAACTTGCGGAGCTCACCAACCAGGTCCTAAGTTGCAAGATCGACTGCGACGTATGGGCTACTATTGGCCAACCATGGCCGCCGACGCAGTGGAATATGCTAAGAAGTGCCATGCATGCCAACTTCATGCAGACTTCATACATACACCATCTGAACCTCTACATCCTACAGTCGCCTCCTGGCCATTCGAAGCCTGGGGCATGGACATTGTAGGACCAATCACCCCTCCTTCATCAAGAGGACATCGTTTCATCCTGGCCATCACCGATTACTTCTCCAAATGGGCGGAAGCAGTCCCACTAGCGGAAGTAAAAAGCTCCAGGGTGGTCAGCTTTATCAAACACCATGTCATTTACCGTTTCGGAGTACCCAGGCGAATCATTCATGACAATGGTCCCCAATTCATCAGCCATATTTTCAGCAGGTTCTGTGACAAGAATCGTATTCAAAACGTGGCCTCAACCGCCTACAATCCGGCAGCAAACGGATTAGCTGAGGCATTCAACAAGACTATCGTTAGGCTGCTCAAAAAGGTCGTGTCATCCAACAAACGCGACTGGGACGAAAAGCTTGGCGAATGCCTTTGGGCCTACCGCACAACGGTACGGACCCCAACAGGCAACACTCCATTCTTCCTGGTCTACGGAAGCGAAGCAGTACTGCCTCTCGAGATACAGATACCTTCGCTCCGCGTGGCAATCACAAACGATCTCACAGAAGAAGACAATCAACGTCGTCGTCTGCGGGAACTGGAGGCACTTGACGAAAAGCGTCTCCTAGCTCAACAACGCATCGAACTTTACCAAGCCCGTATATCACAGGCTTTCAACAAGAAGGTCAAGCAAAGAACTTTCCAAGTTGGCGACCTGGTTTTAGCAGTCAGAAGGCCAATGGTGTTAACTCATAAGACACCAGGGAAGTTCGAGCCCAAATGGGAAGGACCCTTCATCATTGAGACGGTATACCCAAACGGTGCTTACCGCCTCGCCAAACCCAATGGGGACTTGTTCATGATGCCCATCAACGGCAAGTTCCTAAAGAAGTACTATTTTTGACATCCTCCAAGACATGTATTTCCCCAAACAACCTCTTTTCACAAAAATTAAACGCTTCCGGAACCCAGCTATTCCGTGGCATCCTTCCGTAGAAAGATAACCACGTCCACATTACCTCTGAGTTATCTCTCTACATCCTACAAAGCGGAACCTTACATTTCGTGAGCTTACGCTATCCTTCATGTTTACCACGTCCACATTACCTCTGAGTAAATATCCCGTACAAACAACTCCTGTGTTGTTGTACATTGATCGCAGAACTTCCACGTCCACATTACCTCTGAGTTGTTCAGCGTATCCCCCAGGATCATTTCTACCACGTCCATAAATATCTCTGAGTAGGAAGATTCTATCATTTGAACCTAATGATTGCCATGTCCACATTACCTCTGAGCAAACATGTTGGTTCCTTCAAACTTATTATCTGTACCTAAAAACCAAGGTGCGCAAAAGATAATAGGTCCACATAAATCATCAAGTTCATGAGATCAAAAATGAACACATCACAAAAAAAAAGAGATAGTGTATTTCTTTATTTTTCAAAGAAGGGAGTACAGAAATACGCTATTTCCCCAGCAAGAGTTGCAAAAACACATAAAAAGAAGAGAAGCTACAGTCCCCGATCCTCTCCAGGGTGGGATGAAAGCTCTCTGACTCGACGTCTCAGGTCGGCAGTGCGAGTTTTCATAGTCGCCTGGACTCGCAGCTCGGCTTCTTGACGCATTAATCCGACAGCCTCAGCGGAAGTTTTACTCTCATACTTCTCATCAAGTTGTCGTCGCTGCTGAGCCAAAGCAAGGGTCCGCTGAGTAAGAGTCGCTTCCTCCTGCTTGAATGCCACGTGTTCAGCCAGGACACGATCAGCTTCTAGTTGAAGTTGGGCCCGCTGGTCTTCAAGACGGCGCATCTGAGCATCAACCTCTGCGATGTTAGCGTCCACCGCAGCCCGCTTCTCCGTCGTCTTCTCCATAGATTGAGACAACTGCTCCACCGCAGCCTCAGTCCCAGCCACTTCACGCTCCCAACTTCTCACATCGGCTCGATAGGAAGCCTCGATTTCAGCCATCAACTTCCCTATCTCTGCATCTATCAAGACAGAGAGGTCATTTCGTTGGATGCGCTGCAGTTCCGCGAGCCGCTCGTCCAGCTCAATCACCGAAACCTCCAGAATTTTGGCCATATGGTCATGGCCTTGGTGAACGCGGATCAGCTCGATACAAGGCATTGCCAAAGCTTTTGCTGTCGTAAAGCTCTTTTTGGCATCCATCACTACAGATACTCCTTTCTCCAGCATTTTGTACACTCCCTCGACGAGGAACTTCACATACTCGTCGGCATCCGCCAGCACCTGCGGCGTCATAGCAGGAGTTGGGGGAGCTACTACAGTTTGCGGATCGGAGGAAGATCCGCCAACCTCGATCTGAGAGGTTTGAACCTCGGCAACAATAGGCTCTTCATCAACAGGGGCCAGACTGCTAGCCCGAGGAGCCGAAGGAACAGAAGGAGCCGGCACATGCGTCGTGATAGTACCCCAAGTGGAAGGAGCAACAGAGGGTTCCACACCCTTACCCTTCTCAAGCCCGGAGAAATTACCGACGTCAACGGCCACCTCTTCTACCCCCGACATTCTATCAGCATCAGCTACCTCCCCCGGCAAAACGGGGAGATCAACATTTATCTCCTGGCCAGCCCCGGGAGACAAGACCGGCAGAAGGGTCTCATCCTTCTCAAGTCCCTCTACAGGGACAGAATTTGTCGCTACCGCCTGATCAGTAGCCATCTCTATGTCCATGGTTGAAGCCAAGGAAGGATTTGGCAATGATTCGGCCGACCTCCCTTCATCATGACAAGGAGGGGAATCAACCCTCTCCTCTATCCTCACTACTTCTGCTGCCCCCGCAACAGACTCCTGCAGCTCCGGAGCGATGTCATCGGAAGATGATGAACTCCATTCCTCTTCATCACCAGGAAGCTGCGCACTTGCTAAACTTTTGATATGTGAAGCCTCCGTTGTGGCCTTCGTCACCTCGGAAGCTGCTGCACCCTCAGATTCCCTCCTGACATAACCCGGGGATACCGGAACCTCCACGATGACAGTATCCTCCGGATCTTCCTCCATGAGAGACATCATTGTCGGCGGGATACGCACTCCAGACGAGCTCGCCATCTCTTCTCGCCGACTCCCACCCGACTTTGGGGTACGAGGTTTTCTTTTTAGCGGCTCCTACAAAAGAAGATGGGGCCTCGTAAGTGGCAGAACCAAAATCAGATTTAGTAGGATGTCCTTACCTCTTCGGACGCCGAATCCGATGACACCGTCGGTAACGATGCCTTCTTCTGCTTCTTTGACACAAGAGATTCAGCCCCTGTATCTGCACATCGTTTCGATCGATCGCCCGAGGGTTCTGCTTGTGATGCGGAGGGGGCACTCCGTTGACCCACCCCTGACGGACGATGCGGCCGGGCCTTCACTGGCGTATCCCCAGTCGCTGCTAACTGGGTGCCTGCGATAAGGCTGGTCTCCCTGTCATATCCGGAGGGCGGGGCAGCCATAACACAGTAAAATTTGGCGGCCGAGTAAAGAATGGGCGGCCGCGGATCGGGGACGGGCAACGTAAACGAGCTCCGGTACATCCGACATTATAGTAATGCCAAGCTCGTGCACCATCCAACAAACTTCCAACATACCCCAGGGTATTACTGGGGTTATCCAACATCATCTGAGCATAACCAAATTACCGCGCAAAGCGGCTCGGCAAGTATGGTTCCAGGTAGCACTGATTCCTGTTCCGGTACACCAGATGGGACGGCCGGATACTTTGCAACCAGCGGAATCCCCATTGAGGCAGAGTGGTGGTACCTTCGCCCAGGTCCCTTAAATCCTCGTTGGCCTCAAAACCCAAATAGATGGGACCAACTTTGGTGATCTCCCAACCCTGAAGACGGGATAAAACCTTTCTACAAACCGGGACACCAGTATACTACCAGCTCCTCCGATGGAAACGACGAAGGAATGCATCTCCAGCCTTATAATCTCCTTCCGAGCCTGGGCTCATCATACTGGGATGATGCAGAACCAGCCATCCCATCAAATAGTGAAACGGTAATTCGGCGCGCGGGAAGTTATTTTTTCTGCCTCTATCATGAATCACATTTCCAGCAAACTCTCGCAAACCTCGCTGCAGGTTACATACCATTGCGGGGAGGAGAGCCAAGCGCCGGCCGAAGACCAATTTTACGGCTGGCAGGATTAAGTTTCGAGTCACCCTCTCGACGGCACCGGATCCACCTGCGAACACGCAATCCCGGAGCCATATCATCAGATAGGCGACCAAAACCGCCTTGGATGACATTGGATAAGCAAGGTGCCAGAAGCAGCTGTAGGAGCGTGCATCTGACTGCTGGTCTTCATTTCCTCGGGGATTCTTCTCCCCTAACGTGCTCATTTCGGACAGCACCTCGCTACGAGAGAGCGCCGGCGGAGTAGAAAACTTCGAAGAATCCTCTTTGTCTTGTCTAAAGACATAATCTCTCCAAGCGGTTACATGGGGCTGCGACCCGCTTTTATCCCTTCTCTGCACATAGTAATGATGACTCGCCACTTCCTTGAAGACGGCCGTCATCTCATCAGCTCTGTCCCCCAGGACCTGAAGTTCCTCATTGGTTGGAAAGTACTCTTCATAGGGCTCCGACCCCCAAGGGAGTTTAGACACCTCATACATCTCATGAAGTACGAGCCCTAATTCCCCTACCGGAGTAAAGAAGGTCCCGGTATGGATATCAAACATCTCCAGGAGTGCGAGGAACATGTGCCTATTAAGGTCAACACCCGCCTGGGTAGCACGGATCGCGGCAGTCAACCCGATCTCTCGGAGCTCAGTCCGAAACCGCGACAAGATCTAGAGCGTCAGTTTATCCCATTTGGAGACGTAATGGCACCAACCCTCCACCCGAAACTCTCCTGTCGGGTAGGAACGTTCCATCAAAAACATACGATGTGTAAAAGTCGAAGCACTATAAGCAAACGTATCAATGGGTACATCACTGTAGAGGCTCCCAGGACGTAAAGTCCGCCAAGTGTAAGAAGACCCAGACCGTACAACGGTCAAAGCATCCCTTTGGTCGGAAGTAGAATCAATTTGGATGACACCAGTCACCGTTCCCCCCTGAGAAGGGGTATGCTCCCAAGACATCCTCCTCTGGGAAACAAGGCGACAGAAGGACGTCAAAGGCCACTGACGTTCAAGTTGCTTAACAGTCATATGCACTCCATTCGCAGTAAAGAACCAGTCCTCCTTGACATTCAATACTGACGAGTCAGTAGAAGTGAGACGGTCTCCAAATAGGAACTCAGGCTTCAGGAAGGTCACTTTATCAGATGTGGAAGGTTTAATGACTCCACGCTCCATCATCCGTTTGAAGAACCAATACTGCTGTTCACGGATTAGGGTCATTCTCTCAGGAGGCTGATCCAGCATAAGAGCATCTTGAGCAGGGTTTATCACTTCCTCGTTATGCTCTACTCCCATTTGGTTGAAGGCAGCCTCCAAGAAAACTTCACTCAAAAGCGGGATTGCCATCGACACTAGTAAAAGATCAGAAAAAGTCAGAAGAGAACACACAAATGTGTCTAAAGGAGAAAACTGCGGCGCATCATCAGGGTTTGAACCCATACGCGTCAGCAGTATAGCCTCGGCGCATCATCAGGGTTTGAACCCATGCGCGTCAGCAGTATAGCCTCGGCGCATCTTCAGGGTTTGAACCCATGCGCGTCAGCAGTATAGCCTCGGCGCATCTTCAGGGTTTGAACCCATGCGCGTCAGCAGTATAGCCTCGGCGCATCACCAGGGTTTAAACCCATGCGCGTCGGCGGGCAAAGACCGCGGCACATCATTAAAGACTCAAGGCCTATGTGCATTGGCGTACGGACAATGAGACTTACCAACCACCTCCGACCGAACTTCGACAGGCCGACGGGGAACGACAGCCGCCGCAACTTCCACAGACTCCTTCGCTTTCTCCTTCCCCTTGCCGGCAGCACCGCGAGGAGTCTTGGGAGCCATTCTCTCGAGGAAGGAGAAGTTAGGGTTTTGAAGAAGAAACTCTAAAGAAGCAGAGGCACAGAGAAGAAGAACCCTTTCTCTCTCCAACTCTTACCTATTTATAGGGCTTGGTCGCACGCGTGAACAAATGACGTATGATCTCAGCCATCGCCTCGGGTTCTGTGCAAGGATAGCAGCAAATAAAACCAAAAGATCATCATTAATCTTTTCGGTTACCGAGGCACCATCATCATTAACTGAGAAGAGCATGCGCCCGAACAGGCATGTGCCCAGAAATCATACGCCCTGACCTCCATGCTTCTTATTCAAAGTATTCCAAAACTTATTCAAAAGTTTTGAAAACTTTGAAGGGGGTCTTGTAGAAGCATGGAATTTCATAACCAGAAAGCCCATGCGCCAGACACTACATGCGCTAGCACTCAGACAAAGAACTTCACAGTAAAGTCAATAAGTATAGACATTTGAAGAAGGATTTTTCATTTTATATATAAAAGTCTATTACATATCTAGAAAAGGTTGTACAAAGGAGAATTTCTACAAAGGAAAGATCCTAAGTCTACAGCCAGCGGCCACCATGCACCTTCAGATAAGCGCAGCGGCCACCATGCGCCTTCAGATAAGCGCAGCGGCCACCATGCGCCTTCAGATAGGTGCAGCATCACTATGCGCCTCCATCCAGGCGCATCCCGCCATCTCTTCAGCAGCTCAGTTATGTGCATCCAGTCCAGCTATGCGCATCCCTTCAGCCAAATTCTTCCAGCCAGGCTCACCTGGCCGAGCAGAGCCCAGTTATGTGCCGCTCTTCCAGCCAGGCTCACCTGATAAGTGCTTCGCCAAGCAAAGCATTTAACCCTCTGGCTGGAACCAAGGAAGAGAAGAGCACCGCAAATGCTGTGGCCAGGGGTGGCTTCGAAAGAGCCTCCAAAGCCGAAGGAAGACCGTGATCGAAACCGCGGCTAAAGCCTAGCACCGCCATTCCGATCTATGGCTCTTCCGGAATAACGGGGACAAGGCCCGAGCATCCCTATCTTTGGATGCAACAGGCACCTTCCGCCTGCCTCGGAAGCCCTCGACTCCGTCTTTTGGATGTAACAGTCACCTTCAAGAGCATTGAAGACAACACAGCGTCTCATCTTCACCCTCGGGAGCACTTCGTCAACAGAATGCACCCGCATGTTCAAGTTCATATTGGAAGTACGTGAGGGAATGAGAAGCAAATCTTCTCTCCATGCCACTATTTATAGGCCGGGCAGATCAAACCCACGCGCCAAGTAGATGACCCTCCGAATTCCGTACAATGAATTTACATTAAATGGATGAACCGGACGCCTCGAATTCAGCCAAACGGCTATTTTTAGCACTCGAAGAGCGAGACAGCCGCATCATTAAAAGACATGTCCGATGCGCCAGCCAGACAGCGCATCACACGGACGTGCCCTTCGACATCAGGCGCATCACACAGACGCGCCCTACAGTACTCGGCGCATTACAGAGGGTGCGCCCTCACACATCCCCATATCGAGTGGAACGCCAACCGACGCGCCCACTCAGCTGTCCATCGAACGTCACAAACATTAAATGCTGAACTGACAGAGTTGGCAGCACGCCTCCCAAAGTCTGAACAGTAAACAGCTTTTTCAGAAAATGAAGCGTCGGCAACGTCAGCATCATCATGACTTTATTTCGACGGCTACTGCCATGTGGCCACTCCACCATCAGCATGCGCCTCTACGGCCATGCATCCAAATCAGCATGTGCCTCAAAAGCCATGTGCCTCAGACTGCTCTCTGATCCCGAAAGACAGAAAGAAAGTCGCCTGCATGCGCCTCAAAAGCCATGCGCCCCAAATGGTTTGTAACTCCTAAAGGTTATGAGCCGCAGCCTCCTCCTGCGCCCAATCCAAGGCGCAGCCCACCAGATCACTCCTCTCCACCAAATCCGAGATCTTCGAACCATGAGTCGACGACACGTGTCTTTTGACTCAACTCATCCAAGATTTCAGCAACGGAAAGATCTTCTCTCTGCTACGTGCCGGCTCACAACAGCAGTATAAAGAGTTCTCCCCCTCGATCAGGGCGCAGCATCCGTGCACCTCCATCAGCGACCTCCATGTGGCATCCCCACACCGGCGTATCCTGCATGCGCGCATGAGCAGCCAGCCTGCAAAACTATAAATAGAAGGGTCATCTCCTTCACACACAAACAGAGACTCAGAACAGAAGACTCACAACACAGAGAGAATCGACAACAGAGAATCACCGAGAGGCAGTTCTAGACACTCAACGTCTTCCTCCTCTCAGCGAGCTCCAGCACCCAGAGCAATCAACACCTTCAGAGAACCGATAACCGTCGTCAGCCGGTCAACGGAGTCAACGCATTACCACTCGCTCCATTGGCATTAAGGACCCAGCTTAAACAAAAGTGTACTCCTAGGACTACATCTAAGTCCTATATTGTATCACTGTTCTGTTTGTATTAAGATTTCAATCAAAACAATTTTAATGGCAAACAACCCCGGTCCTTGTTTGGTTTACGGGTTGTAACCTGGATATCTGAATAGTTCCATGGTTATCTCGTCGTATATCATCCTGATGTATTTTTTTATTTCCAGTTTTTACCTTATTTATATTCTTGTGATGATTGCTGGTTTTAGTTCCTAAGTGAAGCTTCCTTTGTGGCACTTGCTCTTTCTGGGGTCTGACCCAGCTGGTTTTGTGTGGCCAGATTTTGGAGCAGCTCCAGAGGATCTACCGACCTTCCAGCCAGATGGTGGCCACTAGACGGAACCCTGGCAACGAGTGGGTTTATTTTTGATCTCCCACTTTATTATAAAAATATTCTTTTGAGGCGTTTAGCCGACGAGCACCTGTTTAGCTCGATTGCACTTTACTTACTGTCTGCCTACGGGCTGTAACATGATTGACAGATCCTAGGGTTGATCATGTATGACTAAACTCTTGCTAGTCCTAACATTTTATAACGACTAGTTTCATGATCAGCTGAATATGTAATGTTTGGGACGCCTTACTATTGTATATTTAATGATCATGCATCTTATAACTTTTATTTATTTGCTTATGATTGAGATAATAGGCTTGTTCATGACCTTAAGAGACTGTTGGCTTGTAGATAAACCCTCATGCATCCTAGACAGCCGTGACCATATAGCGAGGTGGGTTGCACTTCAATATACGTAGCTGACTATGTCTGCCCCCGCTCTCCAGTATTCTGGTTCTGGGGCGTGACAATGGCAAACGCGATGGCGACTCTGCTGGGGACTAACTTCTCCACGGCTGAGGAGTTGGTGACGCAATCGGACGTAGCCAAACTTGGCTCCACTCAACAAATGCTGGTCGTCCAGTTCGACCAGCAGGCGTTTGAAGAAATGCTCTCCGACGGGAGCGCTGGCCCGGTCCAGCGGCAAGCCCGCACGAAGAAGGCCCACAAGGAGTGGAGGCCCAAATCATTCGCTCCTCCCCAAGCTCTCGAAGGATTACTCTCTGTTGCCCAAGAAGGCGGAGAAGACCCACTTGCGGCCCCACTTCAGACCATAGAGGATTCTGCTGTCCCCAAGTCCGGCAGAGAAAAATACTATGATGCTGGACTTGCAGAGGGAAAGGGTAACTCTACACGGTCCAGGAAGAAGCCGTAGAGGGATGCTAGCGTATGAAAACTCGGGCGGCCACAAAAGCCAGCCGCAGACAGAAGGCTTATGCGGCCAGAGCTGCCAGCCGCATGGAGGATGCTCATACGGCCACTATGACTTCCAGCCGCATAGAAGAGGCTCACGCGACCACTACAACTCCCAACCGCATACAGACTACCAGCCGCATACGGGCTGCTTATGTGGCCATAAATGCCAGCCGCATGCAGGCAGGCTATGCGGCTAACAATCCCAGCCGCAGGCCATCTGCTTCATGCGGCTCGGGCTCAGTCTTCGACCGTCTCTCAGGCGATCCTGACCCTCGATGCTCTCATGTGCCAGTCTCTGTGGACTCTTCCTACTATACATTCTCAGGTGCTAGAAGGAAGAAGTCTCGGGCAGCACGGGCTCTTAGAGCTCTGTCAGCTGTCCCAACTTCTGACTATCAGGGCATTCCGCTGACTATTACACGGTTCCCTGATGGAAAGTTGTATAAAACTATCCGTGTCCAGCCCCCGGCGACCAATGGACAGAATAGTTGTCAAAAATCTCCCAACAACGATCAGGGGCGAGTACTTTTACTACCCCCACATCAGGTAGCAGGCAGGATGCCAACACACTCATGTGCTCAGGACTCCCGGGCCCACAAAAAGAGTGACTTGCGCAACGTGATTCTTCACAAACGCAAGGAAAGGGACGAGGACTTGGTGTGCAGAGAGTCCTTCCATGGACATCACTGCACTCAAGTCATTGTCAACTGCTGCTGCAGCAAGACGGCCACACAAGAGGATCGATAATTCGTCTTTCGACGACTGCAACACCCAAGCTCAGAAGACGAGGCGCTTCTCATCGCCTCCTGCAATTTTGCTCAGAGGATCCCTGGCAGCGGGAGAGGGAAGAAAACAAACGTCTCCAGCCCTAAAATCTCAACCAAGAAACTCTCTTCTAAGCAGTTGTCCACGACCGCCACAGGAGGAGTTTTCCAAGGTACTCGCTCAAAGACGAAATCTGCCACGCTTGGAGAATCGTCGTCCATATCTCTGGAAGGTACTGGAGCTGGGAGTAGCACTCCTCCAAACATCCGTAACAACCCGATGTTCCAAGAAGATAATCCAGGAGAAACGATTTCCCCAACAGATGTAGCAGGTTCCGACGTCCCCGAGGACGTCCACGACTCTCAAGACGAGGTAAGCTCTGAAGCTGGGGGTACTACTCCTTCTAAGTCAGAACCAGAGGAGAACATTCCCACATACCCTGACGACTTCTCTGTACAAGGGTATGACTCAGAGGATGCGTCCTCCATCGTTCCTTCCATCTCTCCTCATGTGAGGACGGTGTTTATGACGGACAGCAACCAAGACAGTGCCAGTGATCGCCAACGCATCGACACTCTGGAGGCCATACTGCATGCCTTGGTCAAGTCTGTGGACGAGATCAAAGCGGCCCTTCCAACTCTGCAAGGAAGGACGCCTGGCCAGACAAGCTTGGGTTCCACGGTGAATGCGGACTCAAACTCGGCTGCGCCAAACCCGGGCGACAACCCTCCAACAATAACGGCTCCTACTGCTGCAGACGAGGCCAGGGAGGCGAGACGAGAGGTCCAGGAGCTCCAGGCCATATTCCACGCCTGAGAAACTTGCCAAGACCTCAGGATACGACAACCGTATCCGGCTGCATGGAGAGTTGTTCCCTTCCCACCAAGATATAAACCATTCAACATCAATCCGTATAATGGGAAGACATCTGCAAGCAGGTACATCACCTACTTCGAAGTCACAACCGACCAACTGCCTCATGACGACACCATCCTCACGCGGTTGTTCATTGGAGCGTTGGAAGGGGTCGCCTTTGACTGGTACCGTAACTTATCGGACAACTGCATCCATTCCTTCGTCGGCTTCAAACGCATGTTTTTGGAGAGGTTCTACGAAGTAGGACAGGACGTGACAATGTCCACCCTCATGGACGTTGTTCAGGAAGAAAATGAGCTGACAAGAAACTATATCGAGCGGTTTTGTCAAACCGCGATGAAGTTGCCTTCCGGTAACCCTGATTCCTCCTTAATTAAAATTTGCCAAAAGAGGCTGCTCCCCCACAATCAGCCTCTGGATGGGCGAAAGTTAGTTTAAGGATTGGAAGACTTTCATTATCAGCGCCACTAGCGCATAAGACAAATTAAAGAAAGCTCGCCAACTGGGATTGTACGTCTCGGAAGGAGAGGACAAGGGCAAATGCCCTAACACCAACAGCAATAATGGTGGTAACCTCTCCAACAATCGAGACAACAAGGGCAAATAGGCTATGGTGGCCGACACAGCTCCCAAGCCTGAACCGAAGCCGACAGAGAAGCAGTGGCCTCAGTTGACCTACTCCTTCGAAGACGGCCATGTCAAGTCCATCTTGGACATGCTCATACAAGGAGGCCGAATTCAGCTCCCTCCTCCAAGACGTGAACCTCGTCCTGCAGAGATGGAAGGCCCCAAGTACTGCCACTATTATCGCTATGTCCACCATGCTACACAAGACTGCTACCAACTGAAGCGATACATCCAACATCTCATCGATTCTAAGGCCTTGGTCATTGATTTCGAAGAGGTGGCCATAGCAGCCAACATGGTGTCAGTACAATTCGGCAGCTTTCCTCCGACAAAGACTCAAGATAGAGTAGTACCCGTCCCCAGAGCAAGGATGGAAGTCGCTAACCTTCCTCCTCCCCGAGACCAGGCTGCTGGTCTAGTATCCCTTACCACATCACGAGGGGAGGTCATGTGGGTCCATCCGGATCTGGTACCTGAAGTGACTCAGTCCGCACCACCCTCCACCAGTAAGAAGAAGAGTAGAAAAGTCAAATCATGTCGCACAATCTCGGTAGAGGTCGAAGAAGCTACGGCTGTAGTCACCTGGTCGGGTGCACAATCCCAACCTATACCGGATAACTCGGCTGAAGATCACCAGCCAGCTACTGCTGATGCTCCAGGACCTTTTCAACCTCCGACGACCAACAAGCCTAGGCCGAAGGAGACTCGTTTTGACAAACCGCTCCGAAGATAGACGCCTCATGGGCTGGAGAGGCCCTACAACTTTGATATCTTGGCACAATTGGCCAACACACCGGCCAAATTGTCGCTATACGAGCATCTAAGACTCTCCAAAGATGTTCGCGTCGTACTGAGCGAGGCACTCCAAAACGCCGACGCATATCTGGCTCAGTCCAATCTCACTAGGGAGGCCTTGCCTGTAGATCTCCAGGACAGCGCTTGCACAGGCACAATGCCCAACATTGTGTCTGTAGGATGTGCTTATCAAGACCAACCTGCACGATCACCCTCTATATTATACTGGGTACATTGGTGATATCAAGGTGGATCGGATGCACATTGACCCCGGCTCTTCCATAAGCATCATCCCAAAGAGTCTGCTACACCATCTGCGCATCCCAATACATCGTCTGACGCCGACAAATACCGCCATTAGCGGTTTCAATTCAGGCAGAAGCTATCCGATCGAAAAGATTCGTTTGAAGTGCCAAATCGGCGATCTTCAATCAGAAGTGACCTGTTATGTCATAGATACGGATACTTCCTACAATATTCTCCTGGGACGTCCTTGGATACATGATTACATGATCGTGCCTTCCATACTGCACTAGTGCTTCATGTACGTCGATAAGCATGGCTTCGTGAGGACAGAATTTGCTGACATTGATTCCTTTAAAGGGGTCGAATCCTACTACTCCGACTCATGCTTGTACGAGAAGTCAAAAAGGCACCTCGTCGAAGAAGATACTCAAGCTCCAACTGAGGCGGTAATTGGATCAGAAGAACCTCTGACGATCCACCTCCAAGCCCGCAAACCTGGCAGAACTGTACCACTTTCAGCCACTCTGCGTAAGGATGCAATCAGCCTCTCTGTACAAGAAGGGCAGATGATAATTCGGCTGCAAAGGTCTGACCGAGCGCAAAGACCCATGACAGAGCCACTGACAATCAGGCTGCCTAGAGCTAGCCAGCAACAAACAGAGGAGTTCAATCCCTCCGTCAAGCCGATGATGATTCGCCTTCCTAGAATGAATCGGCAGCCGAGCACTAAGCCAGGGACTGCTAGCCAGCCAACAACTCCCCGCCTAGCTCTAAGCACCAAACTGGGGGTCGCTAGTACGCCAACGACTCCAAGTTCTGCTCCACCTATGGATCCCCTGAGGATTAAGCTGCCCAAGTCATCCTCCCAATCTACATTGACACAGGGGATAGTTGAAGAAGAGCCAGAGCTGGCCAAGTATGTGGCTGCTCACACTGATGTTCCATCCGCAGATGATGTAATCCCACGGAAAAAGATACCTTACTTCATCAATAAAAGGCTATCTTTGAACTACCTCGAGCTTAATAAGCTTTGTACAATGTATGCTATGGAACACGGTATAGGCAACCACCTGCACACACAGGTGACAAATGTCTATACCGTAAACCAACTTACTCCAGTGGAAGACGCTTACCGCATAGTCGAGGGAGGGGATCATCCAATCATCTTCGGCCGAAAAAATGATCCACAACCCTTCAGAATAGAAGAAGTTGAGCTCGAGCCCGACACCGGGAGATTGCCCCTTTATCTGTATAGTTCCTGATCCACGTACCTCAAACAAAAACAGGGGTATAATCTGGAAACTACACTAGGTTTGAACTACGGCACTGGACGACGATTACCCTTACAATTGTCGGTCCCCACTGGGAAACTACGAGATTACTACAACAAGACAAGATGTGGGGTAGGTTATGTTACACCTGCAACAACCCCAAAGAGCTCCGATGAGGAGTGCGAATGTCACTCTCATTCGTCTGAGTCACCCACTTCTGATTCAGACGTCAGTATTGGAGACATGTTCAGGCAAGTCTGGTCCGTCAATATGGCATTTGCCGACACCTATGAAGAAGATGAAGACATTCCTGAACTTCTTGAGTTAGAGCCATGGGCACAACAGCTAGATACGCAATAGGAGAAGCGGTTCGAACAAAGAGAGCCTTCCACCGAAGATGAGGTTGTACAAGTTGATCTCGGTGATGAGTCCTCTCCAAAGCCTATCTTCGTCAGCAAGAATCTGACAGACGAAGAGCGAGAATCGCTACTACAACTCGTCAGAGAATACATCGATGTGTTCGCCTGGAGCTACGAAGACATGCCAGGACTGAACCCAGAGGTTGTACTTCACAAACTCAATATTCGACCGAACGCAAAACCAGTCAAGCAACAGCAATGACGGTTCCGTTCCGACATCATGAATGCCATTGAAGCTGAGGTCAACAAATTGATAGCTAGCGGCTTCATCCGCGAGGAACAGCATCCAGACTGGGTAGCCAATATAGTACCAGTCCTCAAGAAGAACGAAAAGATTCGAATCTGCATCGACTTTCGGAACCTGAATGAGGCATGTCCTAAAGTTGAGTTCTCCCTCCCTATCACAGACATCATGATTGACAACACCTGCGACTTCGAGCGTATGTCATTTATGGATGGTTTTTCGAGGTACAACCAAATCAAGATGTTCCCTGATGACGAAAAGCATACATCATTTCGAACACCAATTGACACATACTGCTACACAGTCATGCCATTCGGTTTAAAGAATACTGGCGCCACCTATCAAAGAGCTATGAGCGTCATCTTTAGAGACCACTTGCACAAGACAATGGAATGCTACGTCGATGACATCGCCGTCAAAAGCCGCTCTAAGGAAGATCATCTGCATGATCTGAGGACAGTGTTCGACCTGATGCGAGCGCACAATTTGAAGATGAATCTCACAAAATTCTTCTTGGGCGTATCCAGCGGGAAGTTCTTGGGTTTCATCATTACTTCCCAGGGTATCCACATAGACCCTGAGAAGACGAAGGCAATCATGGAGATGGGTCCCCCGAGAAATCTCCGTGAACTCCGAGGCCTTCAAGGGAGCCTGGCCTACATCAGGAGGTTTATCTCCAACCTCTCCGGACGATGTCAGCCATTCACCCACCTCATAAAAAAGGTATTTCATTCGTATGGGATGAAGAATGTCAGCGCGCTTTCGATAGCATCAAGGAATATCTGACGAACCCTCCAGTCCTAGTAGCCCCGGTCGCTGGAAAACCATTCCTACTCTATGTGTGAGCAATAGAACATCCTCTCGGCGCTCTACTAGCACAAAACAACGATGCAGGCCATGAGCAAGCTATATATTACCTCAGCCGAATGATGATGGGGCCGGAACATCGATACACTGTCGTAGAAAAAGAGTGTCTTGCTCTGGTTTTCGCCATTCAGAAGACGCGACACTATGTCATGGGACAAACCATCTGTCACGACCCCGCTCCCAATTTTGGGATACGAGTTCATGGCCAAGTCCAGCCTACGCCGCAGCATCGGCGGTAGTACGCTGTCTATGATAACAATGGTCCACAACAAGCACAACACGCATATATATCATCCACAACTAAGCCAGCAAAAATCACTAAAATATCCAATAGTCTCAATATTATAAATATGAAATAAACTACTACAACTCAGAAAGTCTCGGGAACAAACCCGGATAGCAGAAAATAAAATAGACAACTAACTCCATAACTATAACTACTAACTAATGCGAATCCATAAGGAAGAAAATATGCTAATTCGTATCAGTGCTAGAACCGGGTATGCTAGTGACGTCAGTGTCTCCAACATACTCACCGTAAACCTCTGGACAGATCACGTCGTCTACAACTGAAAAATGGTTATCCAGTCAGGATTGGAACAAGTACAAGTCTAAACAAACATGATACAAGTACAATATAAAGTAATAAAATACTAAACATGGAAAATAATGATCAGTGGAAACAATGAACAATATGAATAAGAAATCATGAGATGGAAGAAACTGATAAGGAAAGTAACAAGCATGAAAAGTAAAGAGACTCATATAAACACTCGTAGTGCATGTGTCGTGAGAAGTACAACGTTCCTACACATGGACGACTTGGGCGAACGATGAGGTTATAAGGCCCGCCCCCGTAAACGGGAGAGTTGCCAACAATACCATTTGGGCTTTGTCCACGTGCCTAGTAATTGTACCCCTCCAATATCCATACCTCATAATCATGAAAATACGATCACGATAACGATCACGATAACGATCACGATAACAATGAGAAAACATGATCAATAGTCAAACACTCAACTCTCATGTGTGTAACAGTCAAGACACAGAAGATAGCATGTATAAGTGAAATACGACAATATAAAGTAAATGCACATGAAGGTGTCAACAAGTACTTGCCTGAACTCTTGGACGGATTGATTTCACAAGTTGAAGACAATATGAACTCCGGCCTAGAATCTATCAAATCAAGCCATCATCCCATGAACCCCGTCGCACAAACAACCACAAATTAGATATACAATTCCCACTCTAAAAATCCTAGAAAGTGGCTAACGGGTTAAACTAATTAATACTATTTTAATTCTAGAATAAATCATCTAAAATCCTATTTTAACCTATTTAATTCTGAAATAACAATCTACACACAAATATTTGGCCAAAGAAATTCACGGTTCCAAATTCGAGACCCGTGGCACGCAAACCGAGACATACTGTTGACTAACTAGTCAAATATTATGGATTCAAAGTTTGAGTATGCAACATGGTAGATTTCAACGCCATGAGTGCACTAGAATCGACTGTGCCACAAAATCACGATTTGGTCAAAAGTTATCGTCATTATGGCTAACCATGACCAAATCGATGAACCGTTGACCAAATCTGATTTCTATGAACAAAATAAAATACTAGATGAAACTCTGAATTTCTGGAAAAATTATATGTTGTAGATATCGGTGTCAGCTTTCTAAAACTTCAAACGGATCATGAAACGGAGTTCGGGATCGCTCGGAATCTCGAAAACCGTGCAACGTGTTGGTTTTTGGACAACCGACACTCAAATAATTATTCAGAAATCAAAATACCAGAAAATAAATTATTTATTCAGAAACCTAACCTCAATACGCTTCTAACAAAAAAAACGGCGCGCAAAAAGGACGTCTGGATCAACGGCAAACCCTCCGCGAAGTCGAAGAACTCTCCCGAACCCTCCCACAAAAACTGCTGAAATAAAATAGGGTTTTCGGAAAACCTAATTATATATTAATATATATAGGTATAGGGAGTCGGTGGCTTGAGGCGGCTAAGTCGGCTGCTAAGTGACACGTGTCACCATCCTGTGATCCCCGCCCAGATCCTGCGGTTGAGATTGGGCCGGCTTCGGTTGGCGGCTCCGAGCTTGACTCGGATTCATACTACGGCTCGGAGACCGAGCTTTTCCCCACCTGCGCTGACGGGTGGGCCTGCCACGCACGCCCGAGCGGCTGACGGGTGGGCCCCCCGCTCAGCTGACTGGGTAATATATTTTAGAAAAAAGGTTTTTAATTACAGAAAATTAAATAAAAATCAAGAAAAATCCTAAAAATTCCAAATAAATCCCAGAAAATTCCTAAAAAATTCTAGAAAATTGTTTGAGGGTTCTAGAGCCCAAATAAATTATTTGACCTCAAAAATACTCTCGGATGCCTTCACAACAATTCCTAGAAGCTTAAGAAAATAATGAAACCATATATAAAAATTATCTAAAAATCTTCTAAAAATCCAAGAAATTCTAAAATAATAAAATAATACTCTAGAGGCTGTCTGGGGACCCTGGAGACCATATATGTCCTAGTTTTACTATACTTAAGTTATAGGCTTAGGTACGCACCCTTGTGATCCCAAATCAATTCCTAATCATCAAAATTAAATTCTAACTAAAATAAAATAATAGAAAAAGAAAAATCTCAAAAATAGAAGATAAATTCTATGAACCCAAATGCTACAAACTATCCTCCTTAAAAGATTTTTGTCCTCAAAAATCAAAACATCACAAGTAGCATAGTATAATACCTAACTCTTACAAGCAATAATTTCTTAAGCTAAGTTACGTAGAGATAATGGCTAGGAACATAAGGGAACTAACAACTAACTAAGCATGCATACCAACTAAAACTAAAGAAGGCTCTACGAACTCGGTACTCTCTGCTGTCGATCCTTCGGGTTCAGGAGTAGCATAGGGGTTAGCTACCCTTTTTACCTTACGGATCGTACTGTGCCTTGTCTCAACCATTGCAAACTAAAAGGAAAGAAAGGATATGGTTAGAACGGTAGATGCAAACATATCGAAGAAATCACGGACGGAATCAAGCAAGATACAATTTAAGAGACAATACGATCCTAAGATAAAATAGACTCATAAGGTTAGAAGTCCTATTTTGTGGATGATACAACCTCCTAACTTCAACTCTATTCGCAGGCTCGCAGTAGTACAGCTAACTTAAGCACTACCGCGAGTTCGCAGTCTTTTGCGAAATTGGACCTGCATGGGCCACCATAAAAACTTGTCATGACCCGCACCCAATTTTGGGATACGAGTTCATGGCCAAGTCCAGCCTACGTCGCAGCATTGGCGGTAGTACGCTGTCTATGATAACAATGGTCCACAACAAGCACAACACGCATATATATCATCCACAACTAAGCCAGCAAAAATCACTAAAATATCCAATAGTCTCAATATTATAAATATGAAATAATCCACTACAACTCAGAAAGTCTCGAGAACAAACCCGGATAGCAGAAAATAAAATAGACAACTAACTCCATAACTATAACTACTAACTAATACGAATCCATAAGGAAGAAAATATGCTAATTCGTATCAGTGCTGGAACCGGGTACGCTAGTGACGTCAGTATCTCCAACATACTCACCGTAAACCTCTGGACAGATCACGTCGTCTACAACTGAAAAATGGTTATCCAGTCAGGATTGGAACAAGTACAAGTTTAAACCAACATGATACAAGTACAATATAAAGTAATAAAATACTAAAAATGGAAAATAATGATCAGTGGAAACAATGAACAATATAAACAAAAAATCATGAGATGGAAGAAACTGATAAGGAAAGTAACAAGCATGAAAAGTAAAGAGACTCATATAAACACTCGTAGTGCACGTGTCGTGAGAAGTACAACGTTCCTACACATGGACGGCTTGGGCGAACGATGAGGTTATAAGGTCCGCCCCCGTAAACGGGAGAGTTGCCAACAATACCATCTGGGCTTTGTCCACGTGCCTAGTAATTGTACCCCTCCAATATCCATACCTCACAATCATGAAAATACGATCACGATAACGATCACGATAACAATGAGAAAACATGATCAATAGTCAAACACTCAACTCTCGTGTGTATAACAGTCAAGACACGGAAGATAGCATGTATAAGTGAAATACGACAATATAAAGTAAATGCACATGAAGGTGTCAACAAGTACTTGCCTAAACTCTTGGACGGATTGATTTCACAAGTTGAAGACAATATGAACTCCGGCCTAGAAGCTATCAAATCAAGCCATCATCCCACGAACCCCGTCGCACAAACAACCACAAATTAGATATACAATTCCCACTCTAAAAATCCTAGAAAGTGGCTAACGGGTTAAACTAATTAATACTATTTTAATTTTGGAATAAATCATCTAAAATCCTATTTTAACCTATTTAATTCTGAAATAATAATCTACACACAAATATTTGGCCAAAGAAATTCACGGTTCCAAATTTGAGACTCGTAGCACGCAAACCGAGACATACTGTTGACTAACTAGGCAAATATTATGAATTCAAAGTTTGAGTATGTAACATGGTAGATTTCAACGCCATAAGTGCACTGGAATCGACCGTGCTGCAAAATCATGATTTGGTCAAAAGTTATCGCCATTATGGCTAATCATGACCAAATCGATGAACCGTTGACCAAATCTGATTTCTATGAACAAAATAAAATAATAGATGAAACTCTGAATTTCTGGAAAAATTATATGTTGTAGAGATCGGTGTCAGCTTTCCAAAACTTCAAACGGATCACAAAACCGAGTTCGGGATCGCTCGAAATCTCAAAAACTGTGCGACGTATTGGTTTTTGGACAACCGACACTCAAATAATTATTCAGAAATTCGAGATCAAAATACCAGAAAATAAATTATATATTCTGAAACCTAACCTCAATACGCTTCTAATAAAAAATGGCACACAAAAAGGACGTCTGGATCAACGGCAAACCCTCCGCGAAGTCGAAGAACTCTCCCGAACCCTCCCACAAAAACTGCTAAAATAAAATAGGGTTTTCGGAAAACCTAATTATATATTAATATATATAGGTATAGGGAGTCAGTGGCTTGAGGCAGCTAAGTCGGCTGCTAAGTGACACGTGTCACCATCCTGTGATCCCCGTCCAGATCCTGCGGTTGAGATTGGGCCGGCTTCGGTTGGCGGCTCGGAGCTTGACTCGGATTCATACTACGGCTCGGAGACCGAGCTTTTCCCCACCCGTGCTGACGGGTGGACCTGCCACGCACGCCCGAGCGGCTGACGGGTGGGCCCCCCTGCTCAGCTGACTGGGTAATATATTTTAGAAAAAAGGTTTTTAATTACAAAAAATTAAATAAAAATCAAGAAAAATCCTAAAAATTCCAAATAAATCCCAGAAAATTCCTAAAAATTCTTAAAAAATTCTAGAAAATTGTTTGAGGGTTCTAGAGCCCAAATAAATTATTTGACCTCAAAAATACTCTCAGATGCCTTCACAACAA
Organism: Iris pallida; assembly: GCA_029216955.1. Lineage (NCBI taxonomy): Eukaryota > Viridiplantae > Streptophyta > Magnoliopsida > Asparagales > Iridaceae > Iris > Iris pallida. The sequence continues at coordinate 3,595,797 of JANAVB010041018.1, forward strand.
TTCCTAGAAGCTTAAGAAAATAATGAAACCAAATATAAAAATTATCTAAAAATCTTCTAAAAATCCAAGAAATTCTAAAATAATAAAATAATACTCTAGAGGCTGTCTGGGGACCCTGGAGACCATATATGTCCTACTTTTACTATACTTAAGCTATAGGCTTAGGTACGCACCCTTGTGATCCCAAATCAATTCCTAATAATCAAAATTAAATTCTAACTAAAATAAAATAATAGAAAAAGAAAAATCTCAAAAATAAAAGATAAATTCTAGGAACCCAAATGCTACACCATCCATGTCATATCAAGAGTTAACCCCCTCAGGGTCCTCATGACTAAGCCAGGCGCACTCAGCTCTCGCCTCGCTACCTGGGCAATATTATTGTCTCCCTACCATATGATCTTCGTCCCGCAGAAGGCTGTTAAAGGTCAACCTCTGGCATACTTTTTAGCAGCTCATCTAGGTTCGGAGTCAACCAGAATATACGAAGAGGTTCCAGATGAGGTCGCCAATTCAAATACAGTCTCCCATGATGCCATCTGGCGAATGTTCTTCGACGACGCTTCCAGAACTGGGCCCAAGGGTAACATTATCGCTGGAGTCGGAGTGGTGCTGATTTCTTCCTCCGGGCTGGTGATCAATCGGGCTTACTCCCTCACGGAGCCCTATTCAAACAATATGGCCTAGTACAACGCTTTGGTCATTGGCCTCCGACTTGCAACGGAGCTGGGGGTAGAGTATCTGGAAGCATACGACGATTCGCAGCTAATCGTCAACCAGATTCGGGACTCATACGAGGTTCGCCATGAAGACATGATCCCTTATCACCAAATAGCGATCAACATCATCTCGTCCTTGGAAGGATTCTTTATAGAACACGTTCCCAGGCTCCAGAACATTGAAGCTGATGCCCTAGCAGGCCTTGTCGCTTCCTTAGCAGTTCCGAATAATGCTCACCACTTGGTTGACGTAATAGGCCGTGAATTGGTCTGTCCCAAGAACAATATTCAATGTGTTGAGAGTTACTCTGCTCTGACAGTCGACGAAGCACCAGACTGGAGACAGCCATTCATTGACATCATAGTCTATGGCATCTTACCGGAGAATCCAAAAGAAGCCACTTCCATCAGAAGACGTTCCTTAAGATTCTTCTTTGATACAGAGACAAAAATGCTGTATCGGCGATCATACGATAGTTTACTGCTTCGATGTCTATCAAACACAGAAGCCAAAGAAGCTGTACGTGAAGCACACGACGATGTCTGTGGGGCCCATCAGCCTGGCCCAAAGTTACAAGACCGCCTTCGTCGAATGGGCTACTACTGGCCTACGATGGTTGCCGATGCGATAGACTATGCACAAAAGTGCAAAGCCTGTCAAGTCCACGCAGATTTCATCCACCAGCCATCCGAGTTTCTACATCCGACGGTGGCATTCTGGCCATTTGAAGCATGGGGAATGGACATCATTGGTCCGATCACTCCGCCTTCATCCAGAGGACACCGCTTCTTACTCGCAATCATAGATTACTTCTCCAAATGGACGGAGGCTACTCCGCTGGTAGAAGTGAAGACATCAAACGTGACCAGCTTCCTCAAGCATCATGTAATCTACCGCTATGGACTACCCCGAAGGATCATCCACGACAGCGGCCCGCAGTTCGTAAGCCACGCCTTTTATCGGTTCTGCGACAAACACCGAATCCAGAATGTTGCTTCAATGCCGTACAATCCGGCGGCGAATGGGTTGGCAGAAGCATTCAATAAAACTATAATCAAGCTGCTCAAGAAGTTCATGTCTTCCAACAAACGCGACTGGAATGAGAAGCTTGGCGAATGCCTATGGGCGTACCGTACTACAGTACGGACGGCCACCGGGAACACACCGTTCTCTCTGGTATATGGGAGTGAGGCAGTTCTTCCACTAGAGACTCGGATCCCTTTGCTCCGCATCGCCCTCACCTACCGATTGACGACGGATGATAATCACCATCGTCGGTTACAAGAGTTGGAGGACCTAGATGAGAAGCGTCTGTTAGCTCAACAACGAATCGAGCTATACCAAGCACGTATCTCGGGAGCTTTCTACAAGAAGGTTAAAATTAGAACATTCCAAGTGGGCGATCTCGTTCTGGCAGTTTGGAGGCCGATGGTTATGACTCACAAAACTGCCGACAAATTCCAGCCAAAATGGGAAGGCTCATTCATCATCGAGGCTGTATTCTCTAATAGTACTTACCGCCTCACAAAACAAAATGGAGACTTGCTCATGTTGCCCATCAACGACAAGTTTCTGAAGAAGTATTATGTCTAAAACGACATCCTCCAAATTTCCCAGAATGATTAGTTATGTACCCCCTGGTACCGTTGAACTCACATTCCGACTCCAAATTTCCCGGAATGATTAGTTATGTACCCCCTGGTACCGCTGAACTCACATTCTGACTCCAGATCTCCCAGTTGTCGAGCTATGTACCCGCAGGTACCGCTGAACTTACACTCTGATCACTACATAGGAATCTATATCACATCTTTTAGGTAGTAAGTCACGTATGATCATACCTCTGAACTTTCTTCCTAAAAGGGCTCCCTCCTCATGATCCAATACCCGTACTTTCAGTGCATAAACAGGATAACAGATCCACAAATTTTCTGAAACAACCACGTCGATGTTACCTCTGAGTTGTTTCCCTTCCATCAAAAACAAACTGCCCCTCACGTAGAACTTCCATGTCCTCATTACCTTTGAGTTATTCTATGTACCCCTTCATGGTGTCCACTCCTACCACGTCCTCATTACCTCTGAGTAGGAAGATTCCATCGAAGAAACCCTCATATTTACCACGTCCTCATTACCTCTGAGTAAATATGTAGATTTTCTCTCAACCTATTATTTGTATCCAAAACCAGTGTATACCAAGGGTAATAGGTCCACAAAAAGTTTCCCAATAGAGCAAATACTACTAGCAAAGAATAGAGCGAATGTATTTTATTCATTCAAAATCAGTTACATTCACAGGACTCTTCGGACAAGAAGTAAAGGATTGCATTGATATCCGAAAAAAACGAAACATGAACTACAGCTAAAGACAGACAGAAATATCAAGACAAAATACGGACATTTCATAGGAACCCATAAATCCTAGTTGCGACGACGCATATACCATTCCCTCAACCATTTTTTATATGAAGGATCTATTTGAGTAAGATCCTCGTCCGAAGCAGGAGGATCAGAACTCCCAATGCTACCACCTTCAGACTGGGGCTCCTCATTTACAGCAACTTCAACGTTAGGAGTGTTTCCCTCCCCTATAGGCGCCAGCTCTTCTTTTTGTTCCTCTATTTTTGGTATCACCTCCTCCTTAACAAGCGATGACTCTTGTTTAATGAAAGGAGGCAGCAGCTCCTCCTTCACAATGATCTCAGCCTTCGGCAGGGATGCTGCAAGAATCAAAGATAAAAGAAACAAAGTTAAAAGATGGCCAGGGCATTATGCGGCCCAGTCCAGATGAGTTTATGCGGTCCTATTTGAGGGGGCTTCATGCGGGGATTATGCGGCTCTGTTCGACAGGTCATTATGCGATTCAGTTTGTGAAGTGTTTATGCGGCCATTAGACAACTCCCATGCGGCTCGGACTTGGGGTACACCCCCATGCGGCTCGGATATAGGACGTCTATGCGGCACATACAATTTGAACAGTTCGAAGAAGACGAAGGACACATTAAAGACTTGTGCATAAAATATGCAACAGAGCCATCTTTGTTAGGGTTTTTGAAGCATACGATCCTCCCAAAATCCTTACCAACAATGGTAGGGTGGACGTCAGGGTGGACTTCAGGCGTCGCGGCCGACGTAGAGGCCACCCCCTTACCCTTCGCCGCAGTCTTGGAAACTTTGGGGCCATCGTTGATCGAAGAAGAAGAAGAAGAAAAAGAGGACGACAGTTAAGGCAAGAAGAGCTTAAATTAGGAAAGAGAGTAAAGAGTTTCTTTCTCCAAATTACTCTTATTTATAGGAGGCCAAAGGGGGGCACGTGGACCGATGAACGCTTCGGGTCGTGTGCTGCAGGCAAAACCGACTCCTATGATTTCGTCCCCTCTCATAAAGGAGATTCATTAAAGCACAAAATCTAAATATTTAATGAACCGACTCTTGGGATTCCCCCAAAAGACGACTCTAAATCAAAAAATGAATCAAGGGCAATTAATGACGCCTACGTGGCAGAAAGGACAATATGCGGCCAGAGCGATCCATGCGGCTAGGAAGTCCATGCGGCCAGGCAGTCCATGCGGCCAGGAAGGCCATGCGGCTAAGAAGTTCATGCGGCCAGAACATCCTATACGGCCAGAAGAGCTTATATGGACATGGCCATGCTTCTTATTCAAAGTATTTCAATTTTACAAATTGAAAACTTTGAAGGGGGTCTTGTAGAAGCATAGAAAAGAACAGGAAAATCCATGCGGCTCAAAACAGAGGGAGTCTCATGCGGTTCAAAAAATCTCTCAGAGCTTCATGCGGCTCAAAAGTTGCCAACATAGCCATGCGGCTCGAGTAAAAGCCACGTGGCCTTATACGGCTCGCCTCTACAGCTGGCCATTACGCAGCGACCTCATTTAATGCTCTAACACAACAAGGCGGCTCTGACATAAAGGTAAACTGACAGCTCTGACATAAAGCTACAATGATGACTCTGACATAAAGGCATGCTCCTAGGGAAACAAAGAAAATCTTGATAGCTGACACGATCCATCAAATCCCAAATTCTTCCATACAGCTTTGACACGTGGCCAGCCACATGCGGTTCAGATGGAGGCCACCCCATGCGACTGTTACTCTCATGCGGCTCGGATCATGGGGGCCATCTTCATGCGGCTCAAATCCTGAGAAGCCACCCCCATGCGGCTGCTAATCTCATGCGGCTCGGATCATGGGGGCCATCTTCATGCAGCTCAAATCCTGAGAAGCCATCCCCATACGGCCGCTACTCTCATGCGGCTCGGATCATGGGGCCATCTTCATGCGGCTCAAATCCTGAGAAGCCACCCCCATGCGGCTGCTAATCTCATGCGGCTCGGATCATGGGGGCCATCTTTATACGGCTCAAATCCTGAGAAGCCACCCCCATGCGGCCGCTACTCTCATGCGGCTCGGATCATGGGGACCATCCCCATACGGCTCAAAGGCTGAGAGGCCACGTCTATGCAGTATTGACACGTGGCAAGCCTTCATGCGGTTCAAATCCTGAGAAGCCACCCTCATGCGACTCAGATTTTGGAGGCCATACCTATGTGGCTGCCACCTTCATGCGGTTCAAATCCTGAGAAGCCACCCTCATGCGGCTCAGATTTTGGAGGCTATACCTATGCGGCTGCCACCTTCATGCGGTTCGAATCCTGAGAAGCTACCCTCATGCGGCTCAGATTTCGGAGGCCATACCTATGCGGCTGCCACCTTCATGCGGTTCGAATCCTGAGAAGCTACCTCATGCGGCTCTGTCAAGACACCCTATCCCTATGGCTCGCGGTTAGGACACGTGGCAGAGGATCAGTCGCCCCCCCTCCCCCCGCGTTCCTACAGCTCACAGCATAATGATGGTTGGACACGTGACACCAAATCAATCAAGATTTATCCACTCAAATTTGTTACTATCAACAAATCCTAACAACCAGATTTAGTACAATTATCATAATTATCCGAATCAAATCAGATTTATTACAATCAAGCAGATTGAACACGTGGCAAGAGATCCGAGCTTGTCATAACAAATCACGAAGATTCGTGGCAATCAACATTAATTGCCCATACGGATTTGGCACAATCAACATTAACTGCCCAGATTTGTTGCAGGCAAGATTAATGGCCCAGATTAATTGCCAACAAAATAGGATCAAGGAAAATGGTAATTAATCCCCAAACCGCCGACTCTTCAAGGGGCAATCATTGCAAACCCTAATGATCATACCCCACTCCTATAAATAGCAAGGGGCCAATCCCTTATAAAAAGAGAGACCCCACCCAGGCTGGACACACAGAGAGACAAAGGCACGCACAGAAGAGTCTCTCCACACATTTCGGGAGCATTTCTTCATCAGAGCCAACACTACATCCGATCGTCCAAGGAGTAGGACAGAGCTGTCGTCGCTTTCTCGAGCCTCTACCGTCACCCCCCAGAAAAAAAAATAATTGTACTTAGATTGCTGTACCTAGGTTTTCGTCCCTAGGCTTTCTTTGTACAAGCGAGTTTGTATTGTGAGTCTAAGTTCGGTCCTCCTATAAAATTGTTCTGCACTTTTATAATAAAATTATTCTGCACTTAAGTAGGACTGCCAGGGTGCTGGCAGTCCTATTTATAAGTCTCTGTGACAGAGTTTCAGTTTGAGAAGCTCATCATAGAATTTTATAAATAGGACTGCCACCCCCTGGCAGTCCTACAATTATGTAGGACTGCCACCCCCTGGCAGTCCTACACTTATGTAGGACTGCCAGGGTACTGGCAGTCCTACTTAAGTGTAGGACTGCCAGGAGGGTGGCAGTTCTGTTTACAAAAACAAAAGTTTTCTTTTTTTCACAAACTTTGTAAGAAGATTACAATAGAATTCTAGGAAAGTACAACTATAAAAATCCGATCTGAAGATGATCGTTTTATCCCTTGGACGATGTGAACTTTGAAGACGGTAGCCTCTGAAGAATGCAGCAGCACTTTGGCAAGAACTCCTGATCTCTGGAGATGATCTGATCTTGATTCTGATTTTTCTGATCCCCTCTATGAAGGACTTGAAACTCTATTTATAGAGTTCTGGAAATAACTAATTTTTAGTTATTCTGGATTATGCAGGATAGATTGTGCAGGCATTGGACTGCGCAAGCAGCGAACTGTACTGGCAGTTACTCGATCGTGGGCCAACTGTATGAGACGCGTGGCAATGTTTGATTGAAATACGCTTGGTCGTGTACAGACAGTTGCCACGTGGTGAGCAATTGATGGCATGTATGCCACATACAGAATGTCAGTTATCTTGATGGATTGCGCCACTTGAACTGTGCTAGCATCAGACTACGCTTTCAACGGGTTGCGCTAAGACTCGGATTGCGCTGTGGTTGAGCTATCAGACTGCGCTGGCTTTTGGCAGCTAGACCGCGCTAGACAGCTGTCATGGCGGCGTGGCACAAGAAACGAACAGTTTCCTCGTTCTTCGAGATATCAATTGTCAGAAGATCTGATTTTGTGTCAGGTAATGATAACGTTGCCACGTCAGCTAGCGCGCTTGGATGGGTGCGCAGTTCAGCTTGTGCAGTTGTGTTGTTGTGCAATCTGTCTCCTGCGCAGTTCATTTGAAGGATGCACAATTTGATTTTCATTACTTCTTTGATGGGTGCAACTTGATTTTTTTAGGACCTACAAGACCCCCTTCAAAGTTTTTGAATTTTGAAAATATTCAAAGTATCGAAATACTTTGAATTTCGAACTTAAAATCAAGTTGCGCAAGTGATGCTTTGACTGCACATTTGGAGGAATCAACTCCTAATTTCTCGGCACAATCTGAAGCGACTGTTACTTTTGAAAAACTATAAATAGTTCTTATTCTTCTTTCTTTCATTATTTACTTGTTTTCGACTGTTCAAGAGAGAAAAGTTTTTGTGCCAACTCCGACTACTTCTCCTTCTCTTCTCCGTCGACGTCAATGGCCCCCAAACGTTCAGCCACCGAGAAGGGCAAAGCCCCCGCTGAGTCTTCGACTCGGGTTGTGCCCCGAGTTTCTCGACATGAAGTTGGCCATCCCGTACTACAAGGTAGATGATGAACCCGATCAAAACCCTTTTTAGGGTTCTTGACATTTTCGATCCTTCATACCTCTCTTTTTAGAGATTTGATGGTATTGTGCCATCCTGTTTAGGGTTCTGGTTGCACAAACACAATAGTTTTCATTTTTATGAAAACTATATTCTTGCGTAATCGGTTGAAAAGCACTGGCAGATGTTCGGCATAATCAATCGATTTACGCAAGTCTGTTGAGCCAGCGCAAACTGATACCTTGCGCAAGTAGGTTAGTGCAACCTAATGTCTTGCGCAAGTGGATGTGTTGGCGCAACTGGATCTTTTGCGCATATAGGCTGCCATAGCGCAATCTGATGCTTTGCACATAGCACAATCTGATCTTTTGAACAGACTCTTTGATTTTATATGTACTGAATTTTATCTCTTTGTTTGATGCAGTTAATCTCAGGAAAGACCCAGAATATGAGATCTTTGCAGGGACTCTGGCTGAACCTAAATTTAAAGAGGACCTTTTCCATGTAACTTTTTCTCAGTATGCCCTGCCATCGTCTCGACAAGCCATCCTAACAGCACAAGACAATAAAACATTGCTGAGTCTGATGAACGGGCAGCCTCTGCAAACTGCTGACGCCATTATTCATAAGAAGCCTCTGTTTCTGTTTGGTGAGGCTCTTGATAAGAGTTCTCAGCCCAGACCTCGAGTTGAACAGAGACTTTTCCAGATAGGCGAGAAAAGGATACTGTTACCAAAAATTTCTAGATGCCTCCCCCTATCTCGCTATGCCTTTGCGAGTTATCCCGGGAAAATAGAATGGGATATAACTCCTCTTCAACAAGCCAGAACAGGGAACATTTGTGTAAAGAAAGGACCAAACAACAAGGACATGTTTTACAGTTCCTCGGAGCGTCACAGCTCTCTACTTAAAGGATTGAAACCTGGGTGCATTCCACCGGAGAACTCCTCTCTTCTGCTACCGGTCAGAACGTCGATATTCGCGAATGAATTTGCGAAGGTGGAAGGAAGATACCCAGATCAAGATATCTGATTGACGGGTCTTGTTAATCCGGATAACAAGAGATGGAATTGTATAGTCAATTGGATATTGGCTCAATTCGAAGAGAAGCTCAAGGAGATTGAGCTATACCAAGCGGTATACTCTACCGTTTACGGCTTCCACCCCAATCCTCACCTGTTTCTTGCATTGGTAGAGAGGTACAACTTCAGAACAGGGACTTTTATGATGCCCTGTGGGGAGATCGGATTGGCTCTTCATGAGATGAAGTACATCTCGAGTTTACCAATGGGGAGTATCCCTTATGAGGAATTTGTCCCAACCAATGACGAATTGGACAAACTTTGTCAGGAAAATGCTGACATGGTGGCCGTTTTTGAAGAGCTGTTGTGCCACTATAAGTTCTGTACCTTGTATTACAAGAGTGGTTCATCAAGCACTTGCTATTCGACAAAATGGTTGCCATATCTTTTTCTCAACCACATTATAGAGAAGAAGACCAAGGATCATGATAATTGTAAACCCAACTTCTTCAAACCACTCAGCAGTAGCGAGGTGATTGGATTGATAGAGGAGAACAAGGAGATGGATATTAAGATCGATGATGATCTTCAATATCCTCCTTTCCAGACAGGAAATATTATTGAAAGTTTCATGAGGATGGGCTATAGGCCCATGTCAAAGGAAGCCCAGTTGGCGGGTTTCCTCACCTACTGGCTTCGACGATTCGTCGTCCCCGGAGCTAGCGCCGTCGATCGTTTTCATCAAGGCGTGCTGTTTGCTGCCGTCCGTTTAGTCTTTGGCCATCGGATGGATCTCTTGTCAACAATGACTTACAGATTGAACGTTGGTCTCCGCCTTTTTGTAGATTCGATGCTCAAAGGGAAAGGTAAGAAGGAAAGCTTCCCTCGGCTAGAGCTGCCATATACATACCTATTCGGATGGCTGCTTCTGCACTATCCTGCTCTGATGAATCCCGATATGGGATCGGTAAGCGGCAGCTTCTTAAGGAGATTCTCTAGAAGCAAATGGATATACACCAGTTTAAGAGATTGCAGACGTGCTCTGAATCTCGGGAAAGGATGGAACTTCTATTGCGTTCCTCCTCCAGCTGGCTACGAGCACATGTCTACAAATCTGGTCGACTCTGGAAGGCAGCCTTTGGGTCATGCAGTTTTTGATTGGCTGAAGACAATCCGGCCGTCACACCTGGTCTACAGATTTGAAGACGAATGTTATTTAGAGCCGTATCTTCCCAGCCGTTTTGTTCGTCAATTCGGCTATGACCAGTTTTATGTAGGCAACGCCATCACGTGCCTACAAGGAAAAGGTTATCTGATTGTTGGTGCCCGGGCCTGGGCTTATTATAATGCTCGAGACACAAGAACAACATTCTCGATGCCGATAAAGAGTGACCATGGTCCTCGGATGCTGTATACATATTCACTTTTCTATACATCAGCGAATACCTTTACCGAAAACTTTAGTCTCGCAGACAGCTTTGCGACAACGGCCCGACTAAAGAAGGAAGCGTCTGTTATATCGGCTCCTGGCAATGATGAAGAGCGTGAACCGGACGATGCACCGTTGGAAGCTTCGAGGGAAGCCAACTTCCCTGAAGAAGTCAACGAACCATTGTGCGTCTCCCTGAAGGTTGTCAAATCTCCAGCCAAGGAGAGGAAAAGAAGGATAGAAGAACCTTCTTCCCCCATTGCTAAGAAGAAGCTTGTATTAGAATCATCGGAAAGGGTTACGACCCGATCACAATCTCGGCAGCTGGCCGAGTCAATTCAAAGAGAAGAGGCGGCGACCCCGACCTCTATTCAAAGACAAGAAAATGTTATAGATGTAGAGAGTCCAGAGAGACCTCTACACAGAAAGAAAATAGTCTTCAGGAGAAAGAAGGTAGTCACTCCAAGACCGATCCTGTCATCGGTCGTTGCTAGTGCTATCGTCGGAATCACAATGTCATCTCCTACACCTATTCCTAAGCCCAAAGCTTTCAGTCCAGAGAGGAGGGATGAGGTAGTAGAGACTAGGGAGAAAGTCATGGAGAAAGAGGATGAAGTGTTGCGATCTCCTACACTTGCAGTAGAGACCAGCCAGCTTCCAGCTACACCGAGAACACTTCGTGATGAGGAAGATCGATTAATGATCGATGCTTTAAATGACTGCGACTTCGGCCTTCATGATGATGTAGATCCGGTCGCAGCAACTGATAGCGAAGAAGCACCAGAAGAAAGTGCGAATGATGAAGATACATCAACAAAGGCTGTTGATGACACTCAAAATCTAGAAAAAGATGTTGATGTACATGCATCACCAGAAAAAGATGCAGTTGAAGAAGTAGCTCCTGAGGAAGTTACTGTTGCTGATCCCAAAGGTATTAATGATATTATCAATCTTCTTTTTATGGATTAAATGACTGACACCTAAATTTTTATCCATGTGGAAATTGAATCTGCTCCGATTCCTCCAACATGCACTGACATAGTGCCAATAAAGGAGATAGCCAGCGGTAGCAGACATTTTTCGGGCGGCTCCGAAGCGGCTAGTAGCCAGGCGGTAATGTCTGAAGCTACTTCTGCGAAGTTGCAACTCGTGTCAGCAGAGGACAAACTTGTCGCTGGACCCAGCAATGGTAAGATTGCTTCTACTTTTGATCCTTCTCGATAGTTGCTAATGACAGCCAACTGATGGTATTTGTTTGATTTTGCAGAGGAACACCTGGGAGGGGCGACTAGCTCTACCATGGCTCCTTTATCCAGAGAGACCTCCACCCACGTGTAAGAAGCTGAACGTCCATCTGTACAGGCACCTGCAGCTTCGTCCATGGGAGTAGCTGCTACTCCTGGTGCCATTGCTACTAACAGATTCATAATCGGTTCCTTTACCAACCTTTTCTTCAATTCCCTAGGACCCTTAGTAGAAAGGGTGATGGGGAAAGAAGATATTGGTTTCATAACTGTTAGGGGTCCAACCTCTTATCTGATAGCTGCCATCCGGAGTCAAGGTGATGAAGCGCAAGCTGCTTACCTTGAACACATCCTGGATGAGCTAGAGGAATCGGTTAAGATCTACAAAGATCTGAATCGGGGGGAGATGGAGCCCTTGGTTCAGTCCGAGTTTGAAAGAATGCCTCAAGAGGTTGCAGTTACGAAAGTTAACTTCCACATTATCTTGGACACTTTCACTGCCAAGTCTTCAGAATATAACTCTCAAATAGAGATAATAGCATCTGCTGCTGAGGGGAAGGAAAAGAAAGTTGCTGAACTAAAAGCAGAATCTGCCCGTCTTCAAGAAGAGTTGAGACTTATTTAGCTTGCTCTGGAAGATGAGGTCACACAACATCAAGCTACAGTTCAGCAACTGGACGCCCTGACCCACGAAAGAGATGAATATATCACGACTCATCAAGCTGACATCTCCCGTCGACTAGTAACCCTACCGACTTTTGATGAAAATTCTGGTATGGAGGAAGCTAGAAGGCGAGTGATGGATTCTAGAGAGGAGCGACTTTAGACTTTGAAGCAGCAGATGACTAGTTTAATGACTCCACCTGCTGAATGAGAAGACTTTTTGTATCTTCTATTTTGAGACATGTAATTTTGTAATGTCTTTAAATTTTGATCAATAAAAAGACATTTTCTTTGTGGCTCTATTATTTATTGCATATCTCATTCAGATATAAATAATAGCAGTAGAAAATATATTCAGAGGTCCGAGACATGATATATTTCTTGATTTAGAAAATATTTATATTCATTATATCTGCTCAGAGGTAATTTAGACATGGCAGAATATAATTTGTTGAATATCATTATTTCAGTAGACAACTTAATCAAAGATAACAAATACATGACAAGTTGCTGATATGATTGAACGGATGATTTGTCAAAAAAATGTGAACGAAATGAAACGTCAGGATGAATGGATGGACCGTCAAATGAATGGAATGAACGGATGAACCGTCAGATAGATGCAATAAACGGGCGCACCGTCAAATGAATATAGTGAACGGGCAAACCGTCAGATGAATGTAATGAACGGGTGAACCGTCAGATGAATGTAATGAACGGATGAACCGTCAGATGGATGTGATGAACGGGCGAACCGTCGGATGAATGTGATGAACGGGCGAACCGTCGGATGAATATGATGAACGGGCGAACCGTCAGATGAATATGATGAACGGATGATCCGTCAGATGAATATGATGAACGGGCGAACCGTCAGATGAATATGATGAAAGGGTGAACCGTCAGATGAATATGATGAACGGGCGAACCGTCAGATGAATGTGATGAACGAATGAACCGTCAGATGAATATGATAAACGGATGATCCGTCAGATGAATATGATGAACGGGCGAACCGTCAGATGAATATGATGAACGGGCGAACCGTCAGATGAATGTGATGAACGGATGATCCGTCAGATGAATATGATGAACGGGTGAACCGTCAGATGAATGTGATGAACGGGCGAACCGTCAGATGAATGTTATGAACGGGTGAACCGTCAGATGAATGTATTGCTTCATTGTTCCACGAATCTCGGTCTATAAATAGAACAGAAATTTAGATGGAATGATCACTGTCACTTTTTAAGATATCGTCTGGAGATGCATCCAAAAAGGCTAAGATCACCCCGATGGTTGAAGTGGGCACTGAAGAACGTCCAATAGAGCCGACCCAGCCAAAGCAGATGAAGGCAGGAGAAGGTTCGTCTGTACCCCAGCCACCGCGGGATATCCTGGACTTTCTGGTTGAACCAGGGAAGATTGAAGAATAAGAGGCCATGAGGATGGCTGCTTGCAAGTTCCTGGTGGGTTCGAGCAGGGATGTTCTTGGCTCTTTTGCTGACTTTATTTTTGAGAAGAACGGCAGTGGTCCTCGTCCTATCTTTAAGAAGGACGATAGTGATTCTCGTCCGTGATATTTTGTAACACCATTTATGATGAAATAAAATAAAATTTTATTTATGAACTGTTTTGCCATATTTACAAGAAATTCCTTTTACAATCATACATAGTATTTTTTAAGGAATTTGTCATTGATAGGCATCATAGCAACTCGACCGTCCAGCTCTGAGAGTTGATAGGCTCCATTTGAAAAGACTTTGCTCACGATATATGGACCTTCCCACTTCGTATCGAACTTGCCCTTACTCATATGAGTCATAGTCATAGGACGTCTGATGGTTAGAACAAGCTCTTCTTTCTGAAAGGATCTGACCTTAACTTTGCGATTGAAGGTCTTCAAGATGCGGGCTTGGTATAGCTCAATATGTTGTTGAGCCAATAGCCGTTTTTTGTCGAGCGCTTCCAATTCTTGTAGTCGAAGAAGGTCGTTGTTCTCTGTAGTGAGCTCGTTGGCGATGGCAATCCTTAAAGACGGAATTTGAAGTTCCAGGGGTAGAACTGCTTCACAGTCGTACACCAAAGAGAAGGGTGTACAGCCTGTGGGGTTATGGACCGTAGTACGGTAGGCCCATAGACATTCTCCAAGCTTTTTACTCCAGTTTCGTTTGTTAGTAGACACAAACTTCTTAAGGAGCTTGATGATAGTCTTGTTGAAAGCTTCAGCCAAGCCATTCGCAGCAGGATTGTTGGCTGTCGAAGCGACATTGTCAATCCGGTGATCGTCACAGAACCTTGTGAACTTTTGACTGATGAACTGAGGTCCATTGTCGTGAATGATTCGTCAAGGTATACCAAATCTATAGATGACATGGTGTTTGACAAAGTTGATGACGCTGCTGGTTTTAACTTCAACCAGAGGTATAGCTTCGGCCCACTTGGAGAAGTAGTCAGTTATTGCGCGTATAAACCGATGTCCCTTAGAAGAAGGAGGATTGATAGGACCTATAATGTCCATGTCCCAAGCTTCAAAAGGCCAGGAAGCAGCAGTCGGATGAAGAAATTCTCATGGTTGATGGATAAAATCTACATTGATTTGACAAGCTCGATATTTCCTTGCATATTCAATGGCATCAGATACCATAGAGGGCCAGTAGTAACCCATACGTCGGATACGATCCTGTAACTTAGGACCAGGTTGATGTGCTCCGCAAAAACCGTCGTGAGCTTCATGCAATACTTGCTTCGCTTCATCACCCGCAAGACAGCACAAAAGAAGACCGTCATAAGTCCGCCGGTAAAGAGTTTTGGTAGTCTGATTGTAGTAGAATCGCAGAGACCACCGACGAATACTCGTAGCTTCCTTGGGATCTTTAGGAAGTATATCATGAACTACGAAGTCAATGAAGGAAGCTCTCCAATCTTTACTGATAACATTGGCTTCAGTAAGATTACTGAACTCAATATTATGATTATTTTCGATGCAGAACAATTCTCGATTAGAGACAACCACCACTTGCTGTCTTTTGATAGGGATGGCTAAGACTGCTGCAAGATTGGCCAAAGCATCTACTTCAGTATTGTAAGCTCGACGGACATATTCGATGAAGAAGGCTTTGAATGATGTAGTCATACTGATTGCCGCTTCATAGTAAGGCACCAGATCTTGATGGCGAACTTCATAGGTTCCTCTAACCTGGTTAACAACCAGCTTGGAGTCACCATAAACTTCAAGATATTCGATGTCCAGTTGTTTAGCTAACTGAAGGCCAATGAGTAGAGCATAGTATTCTGCTACGTTGTTGGAGCAAGGTTCATCTAAGGAGTAGGCTCTTTGGATAGTTGATCCGTCTGGAGAAACAAGGACAACTCTACCTCATGCGACAATGGCACCATTGGGTCCAATCCTGGATGCACCGTCAAAGAATAGACGCCAAGCAGGAAATTCTTCGGAGATCATATTTGATTCCAATGTCTCGTCTGGAATTTCATCATAGAGTTTAGATGTCTCCGGAATAGGATGAGCCGCTAAGAAATCCGCCAGTGCTTGACCTTTAACAGACTTTTGTAGAACATATACCATGTCATATTGGGCTAGTAGAATGGCCCATGTAGCCAGCCGAGAATTGAGTGTGCTAGGCTTCTTCATCAGTACCCGAAGAGGATTAACTCGGGATATGACCTGAATAGTTTGGCCAATGATGTAATGCCTCGTCTTTTGAACAGCGAACATAAGAGCTAGACATTCTTTTTCGACCAAACTATAACGGTGTTTGGCACCAATCATAGTACGACTAAGATAATAGATGGCCTGCTCATGACCTTCTTTGTTCTTTTGGGCAAGTAAAGCACCCAATGAATGATCTATAGCACGGACATACATTAAGAATGGTATGCTAGAGATTGGTGGCACCAAGACTGGTGGGTTCATGAGATACTGTTTTATGTCGTCAAATGCTCGTTGACATACTTCGGTACAAATGAAAGATACACCCTTCTTCATTAACTAGGTAAATGGTCTGCAGTGTCCAGACAGATTCGAGATGAATCTCCTGATGTACGCAAGTCGACCTTGGAATCCTCGTAGCTCTTTTAGGTTGCGTGGAGGACGCATCTCTTGAATGGCTTTAATATTCTCGGGATCCACGTATATACCCTTAGAGGTAATAACGAAGCCGAAAAATTTGCCACTAGAGACACCCAAGTATGACTTGGTGGGATTCATTTTCAACTGATGTTGGCGCATCAGATTGAAGATAGTTCTCAAGTCTTGGATGTGATCTTCCTTTAGACGACTCTTGACAGCAATATCGTCGATGTAGCATTCAACAGTCTTGCAAAGATGATCTCGAAAGATGGTACTCATAGCTCGTTGGTAAGTTGCACCAGCGTTCTTGAGACCAAATGGCATCGCAGTATAGCAGTAGACTCCGCGAGGGGTACGGAAAGAAGTTTGTTTTTCATCTTCAGGATTCATCCGAATCTGATTATATCCAGAGAACCCATCCATGAAGGATATTCGCTCGAACCCACAAGTATTGTCGATCATGACATCTGTGATAGGGAGAGGAAACTCGTCTTTTGGACAGGCTTCATTAAGATCCCGACAGTCGATGCAGACTCGAACTTTGCCAGCTTTCTTCAAGACTGGGACAACATTGGCTACCCAATCTGGATGTTGTTCTTCTCGAATAAAGCCACAAGCTATAAGCTTTTTGACTTTATCATCAATAGCGTCCATTATTTCTGGCTTGAATCGCCTTTGATGTTGTTTGACTGGTTTTGCATTAGGCAAGATATTTAATTTATAAGTAGCAACTTTGGGATATAGGCCTGGCATGTCTTCATAACTCCAGGCAAAGACATCATTGTATTCTAGAAAGAAGAATTAATTCTTGCTTATCCGCCTCGGGAAGGTTCTTGCTGATGAATATTGGACGAGGTGACCCGCTTTCTCCTACGTCAATTTGAACTAATTGATCTTCGGTAGGAGGTTCTCGTTGTTCGAATCAGAGTTTCCATTGGGTATCCATTCGTTGAACCCAAGGATCTGTTTCAGGATTTTCTTCAATATCCTCGTCATATCCTTCTGGAAATTCGACAGAGACCATGTTAGAAGGTAAAATCAGCCGATGAACCTGACCAATGCTGGTATCAGAATCCTATGATCTGGAATCAGAAAAGTTAGAGCGCTCCTCACTATCAGATTCGGAGACTGCTGGGGATAAGATGGGAGGTGAAGCATATCCGAGACCCCTTTTTGTCCTGCTGTAATACATCTCTAATTTTCCTTCCGAAACTACCGTACGGATAGGAGTTCTTCTACCCTTACCGTAGTTGAGGCCATTCTTGAAGTCATAACCCATCTTTCGGATGGTCTTTTGATTGTTGACTGTAATGACGAAGTTGGAGACGTCCCGTATCGTTGCTTTTGCTATCATCCGTATAGCTGAATTTTTGTTCTGGTCCTTTACTAAAAAGTATCGGACTCTCGCCTCTCTTTCGAGAAGGGACAACAAAGTATGAATTATCTGGGTGTTCGAGTAAGACTTCTGTTTGAAGAGACTATTCGAGTAAGACTTCTGTTTGAAGAGACTGTTCGAGTAAGACTTCTGTTTGAAGGATTGAGGACAAGAAACACGTCCTTTGACAGGTATGATGAGAGTGTCATTGGGCACTACTTTTTGTTCTTCTTCAGTGTCCAGAGCCAGTACTACCTTCATGAATTCATTCTTGTACATGCAAGCATCATTACAATATGCTTCGACACCTTTGAAAGAATAGAGATCCGCAACCTCATTTTGAACCTCTCCATTGTCATCAACGTATTTGAAATATTGATGGAGAGTTGAAGGAACAATGTTGTGCTCGTGAAGGAATGGTCTCCCCAAAAGAGCATTGTAAGAGCAACCATGGTTGTCTATGATGTAGAAGGTCACCTTTGTGCGGAGATTGCCTATTTGGAGTTTTAGATGAATCTTGCCCAGAGGTTCACTTCTTCCTTGGTTGAACCCCAAGATAGTGGTGATTGTACTGGAAAGACTATGTACTGGGATCTTTAGTGCATCTAACATTGTCTTTGGCATGATGCTGAGAGCAGACCCAGGATCTATCAGAATACGATCAACTTTCATCGAGTCGACATATCCTGTATAGTATAGAGGATGGTCATGTCTATTGTCTTCTAACAGCATATCATCCTGTGTGAGGGTAATGTTTAGAATTAACTCCAACACACTGTGACAATGGAGGCAAGAGACAGGCTCTGCTTTTGGCTTCTTCAGAAGGACTAGACAGGTTTTCGCCTGCATGAGAGCTTCACTCAAAGTTTCTCGAGTCTCTTTGGAGAGGCGCAAGAGCTCAAAGATTGACACCTGGCTGGTGTATTGGCTAGTTGGGCCAAGATATCAAAGTTGTATGGCTTCTCAAGTCCAGAAGAAGATGACTTCTTCAAAGGTTTGTCGAAGCGGACTTGTTGTTTGCCTTTGTCGGCTGCTGTCGGCTTAGGGGGAATGGGTTCTACAACCGGTGAGGACACAGCAGGGATGCCCTCAGTAGATGCAGGCTGCACTGGAACAGACTCAGAAGAAGAAGCAGGATTTTCTTGAGTCTCGGGAAGTTTCCGTAGATAGGCTTTCCCTGACCTGGTGCCCAACAGGATTTCCTCTTCAACTATGGGGTCAAAAGACACCATATTGCAGATCTTTGTTTTGCCCTTGGAGCGGTCGTTCTTCTTGGAGGAAGAGGGAACTTCGAACTCCGAAGCAAGATCAGGGTGAATCCACATAATCTCACCATTGTCAAGAGATAAGGGGACGAGACCTTCACTCCGTGGAGAGGGAGATTCTCGATCTCAAGAGTAGCCCTGGGGATAGGGATGACACCGTGTTGTACCATCTGTGGAGGAAAGTTACCGAACTGTACTGAGACAATATTTGCGGTAACAGTCTTCTCGTCTTGCTGAAGAGTGACAACACCAGCATTGACTAACTCTTGAATTTTGCCTTTGAGCACGTAACATGCTCGAGTGGGATGACCAATGAACCTGTGATAGACACAGTATTTGGGATGATCAGTCTTACCGACCTCATCAGGCTTCTTCGGATCTGGGAGTTGGAGCTTATTGCTTTTGATCAAGCAATCAAATATGCTCACGGTGTCATTCTCGTCAAAGGAGTACTCTACTTTTGGACGAGGTTCCCTTGGTGGAGGTGCAGAAGGAGTAGAATCAGACGTAGGTGGAGCTACGTTGACCGCCAGAGATTCTTTGTTCGTCAGATTGATGTTCAAAGTCTCTTTACCTTTGCGGTTGTTCTGGCGATTATCGCTACTGGCTGTCGGGTGTTCATCCCGGTCGGGGTTAGACATGTGTACCCCTAGCTGCTTAAACTTGTCAGCACTAACTTCAGCTGCTTTAGCATTGACAATGAAGGATGGCCAGTCTTGGAACTGAGTTGACCCCGTCCACATGCTGATGATAGGCAAAAGATTTGCCTTACAGGTATCAATAGTGACAGCGACCGGAGTTCCAGGAGGCATCTTTAAAGCTTCTCGGCGAAATCTTTCAATGAAACTTTTAACAGTTTTATTGTGTCTTTGTTTAATTTTGTTGAGGGCCGACATAGTCATGTCGTCGATTCCCTCATAGAATCGCTCCAAGAAGATTTGTTTCAAACCTGAGAAAGAGGTGATACAGCCATCGAAAAAGCTTCTGTACCAATCGTATGCTACACCGGCTAAATAGCCGACGAACACCCTGGTAAGAAGAGCGTCATTTGGCTGAAGTTGAACAGTCATTACCTCAAAGTGGTTAATAAACTGACTAGGAGATGTGCTGTCGTCAAACAGCGTAATTGTTGGAATCTTGTACATTGGAGGAAATGGGACTTCCTTCTATTCAACTGGGTAGGGTTGTTTGATCCCTAACCTCTGTAAGTTGTCCTTCTCTTTGAAAGCCTCGAATTGAGTGCGCAGGAGTTTGACAGCTTCATTAGCATCCTCCAATAATGAAGAAGGAGTAGGCTGAATCAGAGTGTTAGGGGAAGGAACAGCGTGGTAAGCACTACCTCCAGCACCTGACTGACTGGGTGTGGGTTGAATTTGTACAAGGGGTATTTGAGGAGATGCTACCCCCAGACCTGCATTGACAGGCACCGACGATGCTATGATCTCAGGATTTACAGCAGGTATAGTCGGTGGTACTGTATGTTGGGCCACAATGATAGAATGCATACTTACAACCATTTCAGCCATGGTCTTTTGCTTGTCTACTAGTCAGCTATTCGTTGTTCTTGACTTGCTGAACTGGAAGCATCTGGGTCTTCAGTGACAACATAAGCTGTCACTTCTCTAGGTACAGTGGAGGACACTGTCTGTTCAGAACTTTTGCTGTATGTATCATAGTCGAAGAAAGAATCATCTCCTGAATGAGAAGTAAGAAGATGACCAGAAGGATCTTGAAGATTCCTTTGACCGATTGTGTCTCGGCTTCGGGATCTGGTATGTCGAAATACTCCTTCAGAAGATTCTTGGAGTAAATCTAAATACTGCTGGCTGGGCCTGCAAGGCTTGCCGTGCTTGGAGCACTTCCTACCCCCAGTGTCTCTAGAAGTCATATTGACGGAAGCATACAACATTTCGCCTTCGTCTTCCGACATTGGTTCAGATGTTGCAAAATTCAAACGATCGAAGACAGATCATTTTGTTGTCTAACAACAATACTTGATGACAACCTTGTGATTATAATGGTGTCCAAGTGGCTGAACTGGAGGTGTTGAGATGTTATTCCATTTTTGCTTGAGATGTTCTCGGAGATCAGGAACAATGACGGGACGAGAAGAAGTCTGAGGAATATGTTCTTTGACCATATTCGGAACATGGTTCTGGTTCTTCAGATGTTTTGTCCCTTGAGTGTACAGGAAAGTACTCACCTCATTAGCATAGGTGTTAGGATTTTTAATCCTGGAAATTTGCTTCTGATGCAGTTTGAGCTTCGGCATTGGCTGTTTGCGTTTTGCCAAAGTTGGTCTATTGAGATAAGTCCTTAGATCAGCAAATTCACTCCCAGGGGTTTCTGTCTGAGATACCAGCAACTTTCTCTATTTTGAACGGGATATCCGGAGAGTTGGGAGATCTTGAAATTATGCTGCCGGAGTAGGCAGAATACCTCTTTGATCAGTACACTTCCCTTTGGCGGAAAAGGAAGAACTTTTGTTTGAGAGAGTTCTTGTACTGATTGGTGCCGAGACACGTTCAGATTGATCTTCTACGATAAAAACCGGAGAAGACTGAGAAAAGACCAAAGGACCTTTTTCCTTGTTTTGTGAAGAAGGGTTAGCTAAAGAGCGTTTCCCTCTGTTGTCTTCCAAGTCATGGAACGAGGAAGTTTGAGAAAAGACCAACGAACCTTTTTCTTTGTTCTGAGGAGGAGGAGGGACAGTCAACAGACTACCCCCAGAGGATTGTGCTGGAGCAACAAGGTGCTTGGAAAGAGGAGCAGAGTTTTTCTCCTTGTTGTGAGAAGAAGGGAGATTAGCCAAAAGGCCATCCTTCTTAGACTGCACTGGCACAGCTTGCGCAGGGGTTGAAGTGGCAGTAGGCACATTGGCTAGTTGGAATCTTTGACAGATGGCTTTTTGGCCACAGATACTGTAGTTTGCGCACCAGGAGTCTTGACTTCAGAGTGCTTGAGTTGTACTCTGGTTGATGGAGTGGTGGACTGCGCAGGCAGAGTTGCAGCCAACTGCGCCAGGGGAAAAAGAGTCTTGCACTTTGCCATAGCAGCATAAAAAGTGGTTTGTGCACTGGCAAGAGGAGCAGTATACTGCGCATGGGCAGTAGAGGCAGCAGACTGTGCAGTAGTTTTGGGAGCAGAGACAGCAGACTGCGCAGAAGATTGTGCAGAGGACTTTGGAGTCCACAATGAACAGACTTTGCTCTTGGCAGAAGTTGCAGTGCGACGAGTAGTCCCAGAGTTGATCATCGCCTCGTAGGCCGTCTGGTTGATCTTCACAACCAGCGTCTTCTGCGTTTTTCCGATAGACGCAATGTCACATTGAGTTGTCACTTCCTCGTCGGAGGAGAAAGTCGTCCCCAGCAGAGTCGCCATTTTGTTTGCAAAAATAAAAGTTTTCTTTATTTCACAAACTTTGTAAGAAGATTACAATAGAATTCTGGGAAAGTACAACTATAGAAATCTGATCTAAAGACGATCGTTTTATCCCTTGGACGATGTAAACTTTGAAGACGGTAGCCTCTGAAGAATGCAGCAGCACTTTGGCAAGAACTCCTGATCTCTGGTGATGATCTGATCTTGATTCTAATTTTTCTGATCCCCACTATGAAGGACTTGAAACTCTATTTATAGAGTTCTGGAAATAACTAATTTTTAGTTATTCTGGATTACGCAGGATGGATTGCGCAGGCATTAGACTGCACAAGCAGTGAACTGCTCTGGCAGTTACTCGATCGTGGGCCAACTGTATGAGACACGTGGCATTATTTGATTGAAATACGCTTGGTCGTGTATAGACAGTTGCCACGTGGTGAGCAATTGATGGCATGTATGCCACGTACAGAATGTCAGTTATCTTGATGGATTGTACTACTTGAACTGTGCTAGCATCAGAATGTGCTTCCAATGGGTTGCGCTAAGACTCGGATTGCGCTGAGGTTGAGCTGTCAGACTTCGCTGGCTTTTGGCAGCTAGACCGTGCTAGACAGCTGTCATGGCGGCGTGGCACAAGAAATGAATAGTTTCCTCGTTCTTCGAGCTGTCAATTGTCAGAAAATCTGATTTTGTGTCAGGTAATGATGACGTTGCCACGTCTGCTAGCGCGCTTGGATGGGTGCGCAGTTCAGCTTGCGCAGTTGAGTTGTTGCGCAATCTGTCTCCTGCGCAGTTCATTTGAAGGATGCACAATTTGATTTTTATTGCTTCTTTGATGGGTGCAACTTGATTTTTTAGGACCTACAAGTCCTATTTGTAAAACTCTGTGACAGAGAGTTTCAGTTTTCCTTAAGGACTGCTATGTTCCTGGCAGTCCATCATTCTTTCAGGACTGCAGAAGAGATGGCAGTCCTATTTTATAAAAGAACTGCCAGGCTTCCTGTAGTCCTGTTTTATAATAGGACTACCTGGAATATGGCAGTCCACTTTGGCAGTAGGACTGCCCGTTCTTTGGCAGTCCTCAGAGATGACGCCCACGAGCAGCAGTCGAACGGCCATTTCGTGTTCTAGGATTAGGTTTAAACGAAAAAACTGAGATTTTTTGAGTTCGAAAAATACTTTGACAAACAAAAAATTGTTCTAACCTAATTTATCATAAGAAATGTAGAAGAAAACTAGGGTTAGGAGTTTGGATTGGAGTTGGGGAGAATGAGAGTAGGGTTTTGGAGAGTAGGGTTTTGGAGAGAGGGTTTTGAAGAGAGAAAATTTTTATGAAAATGAAATGAAAGAGAGGGTTTGGGGGGTGGGATAGCCCCAAGTAATTTTCGGGACGTCCCCAGTAAAAGTTCTTCAAACCTGGACTGTCCCCTAGTAAGTGATAGCCCCTAGTAATTTGTGTGGTGCCCGTAGAAAAAGCCCAGGCAAAATGTTGGGTCTCTCATATAAGGAAAGCACTCTTGCTAGGGTTACACTCTTGAATAGAAAAGAAAAAGAATCGATGAAGAGAATGTCGAATTTCCTCGTTTTGAGCAACGATAAGTATGATCATCCAGTAGGTTGTTCTACTATCTCTAGAAAAAATTATTTTTATATAACAGATACGTACACTGCTCCTTAGCAATTTACACTGCTTGAAATCCTTTGGGTGGTCTACTTATATAGCTTCATTAGTTATGTTATTTTTTGATAACCAAATTTTACAGGTCCATTTATTCTTAGACTTGTACGAAATTTTGCCAACAATCTCAAGGGAGACCCCTTAATACTCATAAAGTTGCAAAATCACTTATCACAACAACGGTGGTAGAAGTTTGTATAAGTGTCGTAAACATAAGCTTGAGAATTTTGACGGTGAAAAATACAATAACTAGAAAAAGAAAACCAGCCTCAAACTTTAACTCGTGAATGTGGAATATGTGCTAACAAAATCATAATTTCCAATCTCATAAACTAATAATATGTTAGAGCCGGGGCACAATTTTTCGATGGAAAACTGAAAAAATGAAACAATTGTAAAAACAATATTTCAAATCAACACTTCAAGGAAGGTGATTCTGAATTACGAGAATCTAAAAAGATTTAGTAATCAACAGCAATCAGATCGTAGTACTTCTAAAAAGAAGATACAATCAGAATTACTGGCAGCAACGAAGAAGGTGACTGGCGAAAGATGGAAGAACTACTGCTGGGATGAATAATCACCGTTGCTCAAAGCTTTATTCGCCCAACACGAACAGCTTCCAGGAACCAGCAAGTTCGTCGGAGAACTTGGAACACTCCTGCTCTTCTGACTCCTCGGATGGACACGAACTCTCGTGCAAAAGCAACGCTGGTACGATGCCTTTCCTCTCTCTCTCGAAGGCTGCTGGAAGATCAGAACTGTGTTAAAGAACACTTCTGAATTCTCTGTTTACTTGTGCTAAAAAACACGTCATTAACTTTCTGTGCTGGCTTCTCTTTCTATTCTGTATGTACTAAGCCTTGAGAGAGAGAGGATGCCTTATATAGGCCCTGCAGCAACTGTTCGGTTGCCACAAAGTTAGGGATATGGTAAAAACCACCCCGAACATGTAGCAACAGCCCAGAACATACAAACGCACGTTCTGCTGCAAGTTGCACCAACTGCGCACACCCCGCGCTCCTTGCACTCTGCGCGACAGAGCGCGTACTGAACTGCGCACACTGCGCGTACTGCATGTACTGCGCAACCAGCGCGCCCGTGCAACCCGAGCAACCTGCGCAACTCAGCACAACCCAGCACAACCCGAGCAACCCATGCAACTCAGCGCAACCCAGCGCAACCTGAGCGCAACCTGGGCGTGCACCTGGACAGCGCAACTAGGCTTGCGCAATTGGGCATGCGCACCTGGGCAGCGCAACTGGGCTTGTGCAACTGGGCATGCGCAATGTGGCAGCACAAGTGGCTCGCACAACGAGCGCAACTAAAGCACACTATGTGCCTAGCGACGATGCTGACATGCTAAGTGCAAAGTGCGCCAACAAAACGCCACATTACGCCTCATGAGCCCATGAGCCCGAGTCCGAGTTCGAGTCCGAGTCCGAGTCCGAGTCGCTAAGCCCCTACGGAACTTTGCTCCCATAGAAATAAATTTTCCAAGAGCAAAAAGCATGAATGCTTTAATTGTTGATTTTAGCCTTTTTTCCATTAGAAAAATAACCCCACATGGCAAACCCATGTACACCTCCACACCACATGTGCATCTCCAATAATAGCAAAGCTAATATATAGAGATATAATTTCTTTGTTTTTTCCGATGTAGGACTAATGCTTTCTAAAGGAAAAAACCAAAACTCCAACAATCCCCCACATATCTCTATATATATGGGTATAAGTGTTCCCTACAGTAACTGTCCATCATGCATTAGGAGAGATGTCGCTGACGACTTGAATCTTTCCGCATGGATCAAAAATCAGACTATAATACAAGAATGGACTAAGCCTTGAATTCTGCATCATAGCTGAAATTCTTTCCACTCACATAATGTAGTTATATGTGCTTCTGGCTACACATTAAAGGCCCTGTGCCAGCCTGGTTTCAGTGTATAATTTTGGGTGTCTACAAGTTTACCCTCAAGAGACGGCCTGATATCTCTTTGTCCATACACTATAGGTGAGTTCATTATAAAGAGACATGGTATGAAGCGCTTTGCGCTTCCCTTGCGGTGCTACGCCGCTATGACATGGCTTAAAGTCGAGGCCTTACCCCGTATCGGGAACCTCATCGTAGTGTCATACTACTGTAGCATGAGGCAACCGCCTCTTTGTAGTGCCAAACTACCCAGCATGAAGCCTTAGGCTCCCTTGCGGTGTTACGCCACAACGACATGGCTTGCAAGGCTGAGGCTTTATCCCTAACCGGGTACCTTATCGTGGTGTCGTGCCACTGTAACATGAGGAAGTCCTCCTCTTTGTAGTGCTGATAACACCCCTCTTTATTTTTAACATACAGCATTAGGCTAACTGCCTATTTGTGGTACTACGCCGCTGTGACTTGGCCTGCAAAGCCGAGGCTTTATCCTATTCCTGGGTAGCACCCCACATATAGGAACCTCATTGTGGAGTCACCCCACTGTAGCATGGAGTTTCACTCCTTGTAGTGCTTCTCTACCGTGCTTCCTGTAAAGCACACCAGGCATTCACTCTACCTGAGAACTCATTAAGGCAATTAAGCCAACCTTCCCACAGGAACCGTTTTCCGCAGAAAACAACAGTAGACAACAGTGGTTATAGGTCCGTAACCTCTCCATGCCCAATAGAACATGTACCCACCATTCCTGATATTCTTCCGATTAGTGGTCCTCCCTTGAACCAAAAGCTAGATGCCTAGTAGATAAATCTTTGAACTAATAGCATAAAACTTTATGGTAGGAATACAATAATACAATATCAGAATGCCTTCAAGCCCATTTTACAAGCTGTGTTATCGACCAGCTGGCGCTTGAGGCCCTTGGTGAACGGATCCGCAAGGTTCTCCTGACTCCGAACATCAATAACTGTAATAACACCTCTCTTGATAAGATCGTGTACTGCCCTGTGCTTCAACCGCACAGTCCTCTTCTTTCCGTTGAAGAGGTCATTTGATGCCACCGTCGCAGTCGTCTGGTTGTCGCAGTATATCGGTATCGTCGGTATTTGCTCCCCAACCATTGGAAGATCATACATGAGCTTCCGAAGCCATTCTGCTTCCTCGGCTGCGATATCAAGTGCAAAGAACTCAGATTCCATGGATGACCGCGAGAGCATAGTCTGCTTCTTCGACTTCTACGATATAGCAGCTCCACCCATTGTAAAAATAAATCCACCTGTGGACCTCTCGCTCTCCACCTCTGAGCACCAGCTGGCATCACTGAAGCCTTCCACTACCGGCAGATCTTCGCTGTAGTACAGTGCATATGTCTGAGTCTTCTTGAGATATCTCATAATCCGTTTCACAGCTTTCCAGTGTTCAGCACCTGGATTGCTCGTGAAACGACTCAGCATTCCCACGGCAAAAGCTATGTCAGGCCTTGTGGCATTAGTAGCATACATCAAACTACCGATTACGCTTGCATACTCCAGCTGCCTGACGCTTTCTCCTGAATTAGGCTTCAGCTTCAGATCACACATGTACGACGTATCGATCCCTGGAAGATCCCGATACCCATAACAAGTGATCATTTTCTCAATATAATGAGACTGTGACAGCGCTAGTCCAGTGTCTGTCCGGATGATCTTGATCCCTAAGATCACATCAGCTTTTCCCAAGTCCTTCATACTGAACTTGCTTGAGATGAATTTCTTTGTCTCCGTAACACAGCTAATATCCGTCCCTAGGATAAGCATGTCGTCCACGTACAGACAAACGATCACACATCTTCCATCAGCGAACTTCGTGTAAACACACTTGTCCGTATCGCTGACCATGTAGCCATTTGACCTTATAACTTTGTCAAATTTCTCATGCCACATCTTGGAAGCTTGTTTAAGACCGTACAAGGATTTCACCAACTTGCAGACTTTGTCTTCAAGACCCCTGATGACAAATCCCTCTGGCTGTTGCATGTAAATCTCTTCGGTCAGCTCGCCATTTAGGAAAGCTGTATTCACATCCATCTGATGTATCACCATCTTATGTATTGCTGCGAGAGCAATCAATATTCTGATGGTGGTCATCCGGGCTACTGGAGCATACGTGTCAAAATAGTCAATCCCCTGCTTCTGAGAAAACCCCTTGGCTACCAACCTAGCCTTGAACTTGTCAATAGTTCCGTCTGCTTTCATCTTCTTCTTGAAGATTCATTTGCATCCGATGGGTTTTGCTCCTTCAGAAAGATCAACCAACACCCAAATGTTATTTGAGGTGATGGAATCAATTTCAATGTCAATCGCCTCCTTCCAGAAAACTGCGTCTCTGGTCTTCATCGCCTCATCATAGGTAAGTAGATCTGCTTCCACATGATAGGTGACAAAGTCACTTCCGAAGTCCTTCGACCTTCTCACTCGCTTCGTTGATGACTCAGCGAGATCTGGTTCAATCATTGTTTCAACAACAACATCTTCTTGGACCACATCTTCATTGAAGACCTGCGCACCCTCATTGTTCTCCGGAACATCCGTAAGAACAATATTCTTGTGCCTTACAAATTTGACTTCAAAATATTCTGCGTCGCGAGATTCAATGATATGATTTGACTCAATATCAAAAAATCTCCGAGCATCACTCTTCTCGGCATACCCCAAGAAGATCGTCTTAGTAGTCCTTATCCCAAGCTTCTGAATCTTCAGATCTGGAAGCTTGACATATGCCAGACACCCCCACGCTCGAATGACATTCAAGTTAGGTCTGACCTTGAACCAGAGTTCATGAGGAGTAACATCTGAAGTTGCATGAGGCACTCTATTTAGAATAAAAGTGGCCGTCAACGCAGCTTCTCCCCAGTAGCACTTAGGAAGACCAGCAGTCAACAACATAGAGTTAATCATTTTTGTTAACGTTCTGTTCTTTCTCTTTGCTACTCCGTTTGATTGAGGAGAGTACGGAGCCGAAGTCTCATTAACAATTCCATGTTCTTTACAGAACGATATGAATTCATGAGACCTGTACTCCCCACCTCGATCACTTCTTATCCTTTTGAGTTGTCCAGTCTGTCGCTCAGCTTCGGCTCTGAACTCCTTGAACTTCTCAAATGCTTCGTCTTTAGACTTCAGCAAGTAGACGAATGCATACTTTGAGAAGTCATCGATGAAAGTTATGAAATACTTCATCCCGGCCTTTGTAGAGAACTGTTTGAAGTCACAGATATCGGAGTGTACTAACTCCAGAAGATCTGTACTTCGATTAACCCGAGGAAAGGGTTTCCTTGTGATCTTTGTTTGAGCACAAACTTCACATTTTTCTACCTTACCCCCACACTTGGAGATAAGTCCTAGACTAGACATTCTGTTTATTCGTTTACAATAAACATGTCCTAGCCTATTATGCCACAACTCAAGAGTATAAGCAGAATGAGTGATTTCATTAATCACATTAATTATATTGGACTGATTTACAAGCTAAATTTTGAACATTCCTTCGGTATAAAAAGCTTTCTCGAAATATGTTCCCTTGATAGACATCACCATCTGGCCAGCATTGATGTCCATCCTGAGGCCTGCGTTGCAGAGTAGGCCTCCTGAGATCAGGTTCTTGGCACTAGCAGGTACGTGCTTCACGCCTTGAAGCGTCAGAGACTTCCCCGAAGTCAGCTTCAACACCACCGTCCCAATCCCGAGCACTTCAGCTTGTGCCTGGTTCGCCATCATAACCACTTTAGAAGTAGGTGTGTAGGTGGTGAACCACTCCTTACTGGAGCAGACATGGCAGGAGGCACCAGTATCTACCCACCAGTCAGAGTCAGTCCTTACCGCATCAACCTGTGCAATCATAGCAACAATATCAGCGATCATAGACACCTTACTAGGCTCTCCTTGCTCTGATTGCTTGGTTTTTGCTTTGCACTTATTCTTAAAGTGGCCCTTCTTGTCACACTTGAAGCAAGGCATTTGAGACTTTGGCTTCTTTTTCTTGATAGAAGTTCCCTTGACTTTAAATTGTCAGGGTCCTTCTTCTTGCTGTGGGAAGCCGCCTGCTTTTCCCTTGGTTCCTTGGTATGAACCATATTGGCGTTAGCCAATTGCTTGGACAGTGCGTCCACCTTCAGTTGAGCCCGCATCTGGTCCTCAATATAGATTTCCTGTAGGAGATCTTCAAGGGTGATCTCCAGCTTCTTCCTATGCATGTTTGCATAGAACTTGCTCCACCCAGCGGAGAGCTTTGAGACAATCCCTCCAACAACAAACTTGTCGGGGGGGGCATTGCCTCGTCTTCCAACTTCTGTCGCAGTTTCAGGAACTCCTTCACCTGCGGCAGCATAGACTTTTCGTCCTCAAAGAACCACTTGTGATATTTTTCAACCACAAATATTTTACTGCGGTTCTTGTCTTCTTCGTAGAGTTTTTCTAGAGACTCCCATATGTCTCTAGCGATATTCTTTTTAGGATAGGATTCTGCAAGAGAATCTTCCATAGCATTCAGGATAAGCAGCCTGCAAATACTATTTTCCTTTTTCCATTTTGCTTGAAGTTTAGTAGCCGCGGTGATTGCGGCAGCAGACCCAACATCTGGAACAGTAGGTTCTTCCTCCAGAAGCACGTGATCTACGTCTTTGAGTTGAAGGGTGAGATATACCTTCCTCTTCCAGACTTGGTAATGTTCTCCATCAAACTTTTCTAACTTACAAAAGTCAGAATTGAAGAGTGAAACATTAACGTTTTCCATCGTAGCAATAAAGCTTTGAGATTGTTAGAGCCGGAGCATAATTTTTCGATAGAAAACTGAGAAAATGAAACAATTGTAAAAACAATGTTTCAAATCAACACTTCAAGGAAGGTGATTCTGAATTACGAGAATCTAAAAAGATTTCGTAATCAACAGCAATCAGATCGTAGTACTTCTAAAAAGAAGATACAATCAGAATTACTGGCAGCAACGAAGAAGGTGACTGGCGAAAGATGGAAGAACTCCTGCTGGGGTGAATAATCACCGTTGCTCAAAGCTTTATTCGCCCTACACGAACAGCTTCCAGGAACCAGCAAGTTCGTCGGAGAACTTGGAACACTCCTGCTCTTCTGACTCCTCGGATGGACACGAACTCTCGTACAAAAGCAACGCTGGTGCGGCGTCTTTCCTCTCTCTCTCTCGAAGGCTGCTGGAAGATCAGAACTGTGTTAAAGAACACTTCTGAATTCTCTGTTTACTTGTGCTAAAAAATACGTCGTAAACTTTCTGTGCTGGCTTCTCTTTCTATTCTGTATGTACTAAGCCTTGAGAGAGAGAGGATGCCTTATAAGTGCGCCAACAAAATGCCACATTACGTCTCATGAGCCCATGAGCCCAAGTTCGAGTTCGAGTTCGAGTCCGAGTCCGAGTCCGAGTCCGAGTCGCTAAGCCCCTACGGGGCTTAGCTCCCATGGAAATAAATTTCCCAAGAGCAAAAAGCATGAATGCTTTAATTGTTGATTTTAGTCTTTTTCCCATTAGAAAAATAACCCCACATGGCAAACCCATGTGCACCTCCATACCACATGTGCATCTCCAATAATAGCAAAGCTAATATATAGAGATACAATTTCTTTGTTTTTTCCGATGTGGGACTAAAGCTTTCTAAAACCAAATCTCCAACATAATATTGAAGCAATCGTTGATGTGATCACCGCACAAAACAATGGAAGAGAGAGAGTAAACTCTACAAGTTGTTAATCCACAATTTATTGGAAAACTCCTTATAGCTGAATCCTATAACAATAAGAAAAAGGCCATAGACATTTGGGAGTCTTTTGGGAAGCAGTACAAAGACGACAAAATATGTCAAAAAATCTATTTGGTCAATGTCGGTGGAACTTGAAGACGAAAAGAAGGTGAAGGAACTCATGAAGCTTGAGCAAACTGGAAGAAGAGGATACGTTTCTTGAATTAACAACTTTATGGCGGCAGTAATATTGGAATTATTCAATAATTAGGGGCCACACATGTAAAATTAATTGTGTTTGGGCTATCTAAATAATTAAGCCAAATTAAAGTGATCTATTTGGAAATTGGCTTAAGGGTATAATTGTCATGGAAATAATGTGTAGATACTGGAGATAAATCTAATTTGATGAGGGGCCAAATTAGAAATATCAAAACATATAAATATGTGTATTCATTAGGGTTATGGTCCCCAACTTATACGGCCACCAAAAAAGAGGTTCTCTTTT
This sequence comes from Iris pallida, assembly GCA_029216955.1. Classification (NCBI taxonomy): domain Eukaryota; kingdom Viridiplantae; phylum Streptophyta; class Magnoliopsida; order Asparagales; family Iridaceae; genus Iris; species Iris pallida. The sequence continues at coordinate 3,627,913 of JANAVB010041018.1, forward strand.
TCTCTTCTTCATCCCCATCAACAGAAAGAGAGGGACAAAGGATTCGGGTTCTCTTTGTCATTAAGGGTCATAGCAAGTTGGAAGATCGAACCCCATGAAAGGACAACCGCTTCAAGATCCATCAAGCCTAGCAATGGATTCAGGTACGCTTCTACAATTTAATTTATGTTATTCATCTCATGAATCGACAGGGTACAATAAATTTCTAACAAGTGCTATCAGAGCCTCCCTGTTTGCTTCTTGAGTTTGAAATTTTCGAATTCAATTTATCTTTGTTGATAATATCCAATTTTGTCGAATTTGCTAGGTTGTAATTTACCAAGAATAAAGTCTAAAGTAATCTATGAAAAAGGTTGGTAAGATATGATAGTCATAATTTTTTATTCAACCGATCATCCTATCAAAGGGTCGGATGGGATAGTAGTTTTGAACCTATTGACTCCATTGCCGATCATTTGCTTTTAGTTTTTTTTTTAATTATTATTGAAAATTATCGTGCTTCCGCTGCTAGGTAAGGTAGCATGGATTATTATGGAAAGAGCTCATTTTAGCATTATATATTCCTTGTTATAGCAAGGATACAATCATGTTGGTTTAAGTCTACAAAGTCAGTAGTACTTGGGATTTAATATTTTATTGAAATATTGTGCTACTCTGGATTCGTTTAGTATTTGTAATCGACTATGTGGAATAATCCAAACTGGATTGCTATTATTGAAATATGTCTCAAGTTTTGGTGGGTTGCAATGGTGTTTTTTTTATTGAAATTCAACCAAGTATTAGAGAGAGTGCAGAATCGAGATGGGTCTTTGTGATTCTCTCATGGCTTTGGAGGTTCAGTTCTCTCCATAATTTTTTGTAACTTTTTGGTGTAGATTTGGAAATTTTGGCTTAAAAAAAAAGACCGGACAAACGTATGTGATCCATGAAAAAAAAATTTGGATTGGATGAATGATTGTTGAGGCTCCCAATTCTATTGCGAGTATAGTCAAATTTTTTAACTCTTCCAAAACTACATATATGCTTCTAATTCTTTTGAATTTGGCATCTTGTTGTTTATGGTAGTGGAATTATGAATTTTTGTTATACGAAGATATGTTTCCATATGTTCTTTTTGAAGCCAATATATATGATGAAAGAGCATTTATTATTAGATATTTCATGTGCATCAATATATCAAAGCGATTTAATTCATGTTTTAAATCATGCAATGAATTTACATGCTTATGATTATTTTATTTGAGTTGTAATCTTATAAACGTGCATGTACATAAGGTTTTGGACATGATTCAATTTTGTAAAATTTAGTCAACATTCAAATTTTTGGTGTCTTTTGTGACTAGCAATAGTCGTCTAATATTCTAAATAGGCACATTGAAATAAGATGTCGCCAAAGTGACCTCTCTTGCGTAGATAGTCTATGAGGGATGTTGGATGTTTGTGTGTGTAAATTCATGCGAGTATTAGCCGGCCCAAATGAAGGTTAATACTTGGCCGAATTGCGCACATACTTGTGGTAATAAATGTGTGACAATTATAAGGTTTACATGTAAATAATAACCCGATCCAAAGATAGGTTTATTATTTGACATAACTTATTGTCAACATTTGATTATAACACCAAGAGTACCACTTGCAATTAATATCACTGTCCAAAGACTTGATATTAATGATGTACTAGGTATCTTGAGATGGGGTTCACCATTATTTGAATTTGTTTGACTATCTTTTATTCTTTGGTTATTAATTAGAGCATATTTGTTTATTTATTTTTGTTCTCTTTTCAGTTAATGTTGCTATAATATCTGCTAATACGAATTCAATTTTCATGCTTAATGGGATAAATTTTAAGGACAAAAAGAAAAGAAATACAGAAGCTGCTGAGGGTCCAGCTCAAAAGAAACAACAATATAAAACTAAGGGTTGTTCTTTCGTGATAAGACGGGACACATAAGAAAGAAATGTACATAGTACCACGCATGGCGTATAAAGAAAAGTACATTTTTAAATTTGGTCTGTTCTGAGGTTAATTTAGATTTAGTACCTAAAAACTTATGGTAGTTAGATTCTGGTGGGATTACCCACATTAATGTTCTAGGCGATGTTGCCTGAGTTACCGAAAGTCAATTGATGGTGAAAGATACATCTATGTGGGTGACGACAATTCGGTAGAAATGGAAGTAGTAGTACATTTTAGGTTATTATTAGGAACCGATTATTATTTGGATTTGATAAACACTTTTATTGTACCATCTTTTAGATGAAATTCAGTTTTGGTTTCCTTATTGGACAAATCTGGTTATTAATGTTCATTTGGAAACAATAGGTTTAGTCTATCTTCAAATTCAAATATTATTGGTAATGGTTCCCTTAAGGTTTATAATAACCTATATTCAGTGAAATTATTGCATCTTATAATGAAACCTTGCAAGTGAAGTCATGTGGTATTAAATGCAAAATTAAAAAAAAAAATTGTCTCATTATGACATAAGCAATTAGGTCACATCTCTAAAAATAGAGTTGAACGACTTGTGTCTGATGGAATTTGTATTCCATTAGCTTTATAGACTTTAATGTCTGTATTGAATGTGTAAAGGAAATATAGACCAAAGTTCAATTGTAAACAACTACTTTATTGGCTATGCTGACAGATCGAGGGGTTAATAATTATACGGTCCCACATAAATAATTTTTTTTTGAGACGAGAAGTGTAATATTTTTTGAGGATGTTGAGTTTGGGGGAGAAATAAAGTCAAAGACATTATCTTTGAGGAGGAATCGATTGTGATTCCTACTATCACTTTTGACGATATGCATAATTTTGTACCTGTTATTGATCAAAAAATGAATTCGGAGTCTCAACAAGACAATGTCAAATTACCTCTACAAGTCGTTGTTGAGATACCTTGACAAGATAATGTAGCGGCACTCCCATTCAAGATAAGGTAATTATTTCTGAGGAACAAACTCAACAACCTCAAGAACCGATAATGTTAAGATGGTTCACAAGAGAAAGGAGAAATATAATTTCAGATAATATTGTCATATTTCTCTAGGAACGTGAGGAAGACTATGGATACTGAAAGATGATCTAATCAACTTCCGTCAGGCCATGGAAAGCTCCAGTTTTCAAAGTGGATTGATACAATAAATAAGAAATATAAGTCCATACAAGACAATAAAGTTTAAGAACTTGTCCCACTACCAAAAGGTATGAAGTTCATTGGTTGCAAATGGACATTTAGAACCAAGAAGGATTCGAAGGGTCATGTGAAAAGGTATAAAGTACGTCTTGTAGCTAGTGATTTTACTCAAAATTTTAAGATCGATTTTAAAGTATTTTTTCTCTTCGGTATCTTTGAAAAACTCTTTTCAAATAATCATAGCATATGTTGCACATTTTGATCTTGAATTACATTAAATGGATGTCAAAACGACATTTCTCAATGGTAACATTGATGAAACAGTTTATATGGTGCAACCAGAAAACTTTGTGTCGAAAGACCCAAAGAATATGGTTTGAAAATTGACAAAATCTATTTATGAACTCAAGCAAACTTCTCGTCAAAGGTACTTCAAGTGATTATCTCGTTTGGTTTTGAGATGAACACTGTTGAAGATTGTGTGTATCACAAGTTCAGTGGGAGTAGAAATAATTTTCTGGTTTTGTATATTGATTAAAGTATTCAATGCAAACCAGGTGACACATCTCGTTAAAGGAGATTAATTCGGTCTCAATCAAGTGTCCTAAGGTTAGCCTTAAAATTAAGAAAATGTAATAGATTTTTCCTTCATGATCAGTTGTAGGGAGTCTAATGTATGCTTAAGTATGTACGCGTCAGAATATTGCGTACATATTAGGATGTTAGGCAAATATTTAAGCAAATATGGATGGATCATTTGGTAGCAGCCAAACTACTTAAGTAATTAATAGAGAACAAGAAATTATATGCTCTTCGTAGAAGATCGGATAATTCTGGAGATCATAAGGTATTCCGACTCTTTGTTGGATGCCAACACAGTAGGAGATCCACATCAGGTTATGCTGACTAATGGAGATATATTTTGGATGAGTGTCAAACATGCACTCATAATTTTTTCCACCATGGCAGCATTGTTTATAACATGTTGTGGGGCATCTATTCAGGGAATATGGTTACGAAATTTTGTCACAAGGCTGCGCCTACAGTACAGTGTTGAAAGACCACATAAAATTATGGTGTGACAATAAATCAGCAGTAATGTATTCCAATAACAACAGAAACTTGTATAAGTCAAGAATATTGACATAAAGTTTCTAGTTGTGAAGGAAAGAATTCAGAATGGTTAAAGTGTCCATATAGCACATTATGACAAATTCTATTTTAGCACATTATTGTTGTTGTGGGTCCGAGCTCTGTAGCCTAGTGGTAGTGGAGTGGACATCCGAAAGAGCCGGCAGGATTCGAGCTCCCTAATCGCGTGCGTGCAATGGGATTTCAAAAAAAAATAACACAAGATTATACCAATGTGTCGACACTCAACCTTGATCACAATAAGCATATTGTTATTAAAAAAAATTATAGGTGGACCAAAAACACACTAACTGCAAATTAAATTTTATAAAATTATTAAAACAAATCCCTGGTAAGATTATGGCTTTGGGATATCTACCATGATATATCTAGCAGATACTTCGGGAGCTCCTTGGAGCACTATTGAGCCTCGGTCAGCGTAGTGGTTGTAACTATTGAGGAACCCTTCTCCGCTACCACTCGACAGCCTGACGCTTCTCGAGCGCTTGAACATATGCTACTAGTCCGAAGCTATGGTTCTCATGTGACCAAGAATAGTCACGCAAGCTTGAGGGCTTGAACATCTCTGGCAGCTATCACTGGCCAACAGGACCAGTCCTGGGGTAAGCTTGACAAGCCATCGGGTTTGGACAACCCTCTTGTTATAGTAACCCCCCAGACCCCTAAGTCTCTACCTCTCCGCCAATAGAGCATCCACGGTCCATCCTAACTCCTCCATGTCAGTTGAACTAGTAATCCCCCATGCCCATATGTTGTGTTCCTACTGGGAATGTCTCGAGTGGCTCATGAGTCAGGAGTGGAACTCAGAATCCGAGCTCCACGCCGCCGTCAAAACCGAAAATCTCTTTTTTTTTGGAGTTGATATCAGTTCAAAATTTTATATTTATAGTTTTTAGCTTGTTATAATTTGTTTGATATCTTTTTCTGAAGTCAAGAGCAAGGGATAACAAAATTTATGTCCGGCTAGGACAATCCAACCTCCTGGGCTGGCCCTGACTGGCCAAGTGGTGCAAAAGCTTCGGAAGCAGCAAACAACAACATGTCTTTCATTGTTGAAAGAATAAGCGACTTATGAACATTGTTAAGCGAGTAGTAGAAGTAGGCACAGCCACGTTTACTCCTAGCAAATGATAACTGAGCAAGTTTAGTTACACATACCATTGTCTTCAGCTAATGTACTTAATTGTTTTGAAGCATTTGGAAACTGGAGAGAGTGTACAAGCAGAAGAGAACACAGATGAAACATATACAAGTTCCTTGCTATACCTATAGTTATAAGTAAGTTCTCCTTATCTGATCTTTGCATTTGCTTTATGATATTTTTATATTCTAAAATGATATTTGGCCCATTCCTACTCCTTCGCCTTCCAACACCCACATGCACTACACAGTATGCGCATATGCCAAATAGCAGGATTATTTTATATTTATAAGTAACTAAATATGCCCATCTGATTGCAATACCTTACTTTAAACCATAATCTCTCCAAGATTTATAACTGTTCCCTGCACTCTTTTATAACATTCTTACTCTTAAGTTAAGAGTTAAGAGTGATAAGCTTCATGTTTATATGTTTATAATTGGTTGCAAATGAGCAGGAAAGTTTGCTACAAATGAATTTTTGAAGTTTCATATCAAGAAAGCATCATTTCTAGATCGTAGTCCAAAGGAATCATATTCCACATGATCATGTGGAAATGTGAAGCAAAATCGTAGGAATGGAATCACATTTCCACATGATCATGATTCCTTCCTTTTCTTCATTTTCCTTGTAACCAACCATGCCAAATGACTCCCTCAAAGTTTGATTTAGTATAGCTTATTTGGGTTGCTTTTGTTTTTGGGTTTTCAGCAAGGTGTATGAGGATAAGTTTGGAGTGTCGTGGAGCGTCGTCGAGAGCTGCAACGAAGGAGATGGAGAATCGGTGGTTGAACTAGGACTCAAAACGAAACCAAAACAGAAGTGTCGATATACATTTGTTATTTCGAATTTGGGATTTTCGTTCCAGAACCGAATTTGAGGGTTTGGCGGTATAGCGCTGGTATACTGCCAGTCAAATTTTTAGTTAGGTTCGAGTTCTGATGAGTACATGTTTTGATGTTGGATCGATCTGAACGGTCAGAATTGGTGATAAACTAATCTAGAAATTTTCTAATCATAAATTAGGATTTTCTTAACATATTTAAAGGAGGCTAAGAGGATTGTCAAAGGGTGTGCTCATGAAAAAGATTCAGGAAGAGTCCATAAAAATGTACGAAAAAGTTTCTGCTTTGCGCATAGGCTCGCTCTTAAAGACAATTGGAAAATAAGATATGTTGGGGGTGTCGTCTACTTCGTTCAGTGAGATTGTCACGAGGTTGGTGACTGATTTTATGTTGTAATATTCTTCTTTCTCATGAGATTTGTGAGAGGTTGAACTTAGGGACAAATGGTTCAACATTTGCAATCAATCTTTATTAGTGACCAATATATATTGTGATTTGTCTAAGTGACTAAGTCGCCACATATACGGTGTGTCACCACATATAAGGTGCTTTGATCTGTCTTGGTTCTCACATAGAGGTTTGGTTCGTTATCTTTAAGTGAGCTTGGTGTCATTTCCACGGCATTTTTGCCAACAATTGGTATTAGAGCGTTGAGCTTCGAGAGGGGAAGGTGAAACCATGTTTCCGGAGAAGATGAACATGTGTATGGATACCCTCACAAGAACTGGACAATTTGGAAATCAATGATAGAGGATCTACTCTAAAGATTTGTGTTGTCCATTAGAAGGTGACAGTGCCAAGCCATCAGACAAATCAGCTAATGAACGAAAAAGGTTTGATCAAAGGATGTTGAATTTATCCGCCAATGGTTAGACAATTCAGCATCATGTGTCCATTAAGAGTTCGGCAAATACACTACGGGAGAATTCACATTCGTTGTATGAACGAAATATGGCTAGGAACAAGACGTTTCATCTTCGCCAACTCGTCAACTCGAAGTACACGAAGGGTGTCCCGGTGGCACAATATCAAAATATGGTAATTGAGAATGAGCTTCATGTCCTGCTTCTTTCGAGTTCTCTTACAAAAATTAGGAGACATTGATGGTTTTTGTAAGTAACTTCGCATCTTATAGAGTTGTTACGACGGAGTCCGACGTAAGTATTTAGAATCGTCACACGTCACAATCAAGAAAATTAGATAGTTCTCAGAATCTTGCTATGGTGGACCGCAAGGAAGGTTACTATCACTGTGACGAAAGATGTCATTTTAAACGGGACTGCATGAAGCTTAAAGATGAGAAGGCTAAATACAAGGACAATCAAGTAGATTTTACAGCTATGGAAGATCACATCATCGTAGCGACCGACACAGAGAAACCTCGCAAAATATGTCATAACGACAATTGGTCTTGGACATGGGAGTTGTGTATCATGCCACTTCGAATATGATGTCACTCTCGTTTCCCGTTATACGTATTTTCGTATGCGTATACGAGATTTTCGGCATTTATCAGGTGGACCGTAGTTAGACTTGTTTTGCTTAGCCTAGTCTTAGTTTAATCTTGACTTGGTTTATTTGATTGGTTTGGTTCAATTTGGTTTGGCTTGGCTTGGCTTGGTTTGAGATGGAGAGGGTTGATATATAACCCAACTCCTTCTCTCTCTCTCTCTCTCCTCATTCACTTCTTCATTTACTTCTTCATCTTCTTCATTTACTCCTCCCACCTACCAAGTCTTAGGCAAATGCAACTTGCTTCATGGAGAAACTCCATTTTTTTTGTTCCATTGTCTTCCTCACGAGATTCTAAGACACTTTAGTACGTAGCATTTTCAATTTCTATGGTTTAATTCTTGTAGATCTAAGTCGGTTGTATTTTCGGATTTCTTGGGTTTTGATCTGCCAAACTTTATTATTTTCAAGTTTTGATTTTCTATGTTGTAGAGAATTCGATTTTACCCAAACTGGACCTTTGAAAAGTTAGATTTCGACTTGTTTTGAGGAAGTTATGGCCAAAATAAGATTTGGACATTTTCTAGTTCATCTGTCCTGAATCTGGCAGGTATGATGAATAGTGCCGCAGGAATGAATAGTGTCGCAGTAATGAATAGTGCCGCAGGAATGAATAGTGCCGTATGGATGCATAGTGCCGCAGGAATGAATAGTCACTACACCAAAAAAGGCTTTTAGGAATAGTTTTTATATGTTCCTAATATTTTTAGGAACATATCATAACCGTTCCTAAAAGTGTCGTTGCAATATTTGGAACACATATACATTGTTCCTAAATTTAGTTTGGAACATTTATCAGGCGTTCCAAAATTAGATTTTTTGAACATATATAATGCGTATCTAAATTATTTTTGGAACATATTTTAAACGTTTCAAAATGTCATTTTGAAACACTTTAAGCTCGTTCCTAAATATAATTTGCAACACTTTTGCATTATTATTATGGCTAATTTTGCAACACTTTATTAACGTTCCTATTTATTTTTTTTTATTTTTTTTTTGTTTTCCATTTTTTAGGTTGAACCACAATTAGGCTAAAGACACAAATTAAATAATAGCTTAAACAAAATAGTCAATAAGAGAATATTTGAGCAAATTATTAACACATGCACAACATCCCTTCCAAAGATCCACAATGTTTCTCTTTTAAAACAAATAACACCTTAATATATTATCTCAAACAGACATACAAGTCAAAATTTTCTTCCAAATGGCAATATAAACATCACAAGAGAAAAGGCATCGTACTTCTTCGTACAAGTCACAAATATTCACCAGAGAAACTGAAATATTTCAAAATTATTAAGAAGTACAAAATATGATAGCATTCGTCTCTAGTTCCTAATAAAATAGGGCAATTTAAATCAAGCACCATCAGACTCCCTCCTAGATTACCCAACTTCGGTAGTAAACCTACTTGGATCTCTGTCTTATCAAAAATTAGTTCTTCCAAAAATTATCCCAAAAATTATTCTCCAATCGAATGATAGAGATTTGAACAATGACAACTAGAAACACCTGCATGCAATATTATGAAACAAGTTAAAATCAGAAAATTGCTAATACATATAGAACTAGGAAAAATGGTTATTTGAAGCAAAAAAAACAAGAAGAACTGGGCATACCATGCACATCAGAACAAATAGCTAATACTATGCACATCAAAACTGGGCAAAATGGTTACTTGAAGCAAAAAAAAATTGTAAAATCAATTTGTATCCCAAATGTTACCTAACTTATTCCACCAGGCTGAAACTATTGTACATATTCTAGAGTTCAATTCACGATTTGCAGAAGATATGGGACTGTGAGAAAGGTCTATCACCAAAAGGTATAAGAAATAAATTCTCCCTCCCCCTTCTTTTTCCACCAGTATACAAACGAACATGTTCATAAAGGATGAGAGTTCCAACAAACTGTGAGTCTCTTGAAGAGTTTTAGGCGGATTCCTAGAAGCAAACAATCTATTTGCTTTCTTTGTTCCAGCTTTTGAATCACACTTTATACCAATAACTTCTGCTAGCAAGATTATCTAGAACATAAAAAGAAGCAAAGAGATGACAATACAACATGATTAATTAATGAAATCTAAAATAACACAAAGAAAGATGCCCAACCACTAGAACTAGCAAAAAGGTATTAATTTAGTTTTACTTGTCATGAAGTAGGGTAAGTCGTTAAATTTTGTAAGTCACATCAAACTGAAGTCATATTGGTTTCAGTAAGACAACTTACAACAGAAAGTTTGAAAGGGCAGAATTTTGGCTTCCCTCTGCGACCATACTTGAATAAGTGTGCCCCTTTCTTTAAAGTTGTAATTACCTGAGCATCATATGGACATATAAACTTATTTAGTAATACAATAACAAAAAAAACAACTAGCATAGCTACGTAACATCAATTGTTGCAATTCTGTAACTAGACAATTTTTGGACTAATGCTGAATCTGTTGTTATAACACAAGTAACTTGATTAATATATTAAAAGTCTAAAGTTTGTTTTAAACATTTTATGTTATCACTTCATAAGTTTGTTGTAAGCATTTCTTGGAAAGAATTTTCAAACCAACACTGAAAAGTGTTGTTGTTAAGTTCTACTTAATTTTCACCTGTCCACCCGCCATTAATACCTCAAGTTTCACCCCAATTGTTCTTAATATTAACCATAAGGATAAAATCATTGGTGTAAGGAGTTATGTCCTACAATATAGTTGTGAAATAAGGTCCGCATTGTCTATAGGATAAATTTGCATTCAAAAGGTCATGTCAGACAACTATTTTTCCTACATCCATCGAAACAGAACATATGGGCTTGCTCAAAGGTTAAGGTAAGGACTTCTCATGCCACTTCTTTTTTTTTGTCTAATTAAGAGGTAAGGATTGTTCTAACTTCATGTCTAATCAAAGGCTTAAAAAAGTTCCATAACAAATGGCAAAAATAGGGGCTGATTGGAATGTGAGACAATACAGGAAATAAGATAAAATAGTCATATATCTCCATTCATAAGACCAACACTAACGGATATAAAAATACTCTGAACAAGTGAACGTCTTATGAAATTTTCTTTCGAGAAACTATGTGTTGAACAGAATGACCAAGATGGCAAGATTACTTGCTGAATTCAACAGACTAATAATGGTCAATCGATGTGAATACATCAAAGAATCTTGCTACTATTAACACTACCTAGGAATCAAGCACCAAACTTGTTATACTACCTTTTGATATAAAAAGATCTCTAAACACCTAAAACTCTTCCTAAACCAATAAATGTGAAATAATTCTAAACAAATGTCTTCTCAAAAGACTTCGCGAAAATCTATGAACAACGGTAAATATTCTATGATGTTAATAGGATAAGAAAGTTGTAATTAATCATCTTTATTATAAGGTTTCCCAACCATGCATAATTATACCCTCTACAACCTCCAGTCATGAATATTGGGATCAGTTGTTGAAGAACAGCGGTTAGACATTATCAAACTTCGCTCATGGTAGCAACATCCAACTTAAATAATTCATCCTTAATATCTCTTATCATTTAGTTTCTGACAATAAACTCAGAAAAGTTGTACTAGAAACTTCTATTACAGATACTTGTGTAGAAACCTATAAAGAATACAAAGTGAAAATAAGAGAGAGAGTACATTGGTCACCTTTCTACAGAAATAACCAAAGGCAAACTGGATCCTTTCTATAAACAAGAATCATTAAATGTGAAATCAGGAAAGAAACTTATAGTGGGTAATGAAATGCCAATACAAAAATGAACGAAATGGACACAAACACATTAGGGAACATATTGTAGACCCCCTCTCTTCCAACAAAGCAATGTTATCATAAGGATTTTCAAAGACGAAACCTTGTAGAAACAAATATTTTATAGCAGATAACTCATAAACAAATAAATGATTCACCAAAGAGCTAAAGTAGAAAAGAAAACCAAACAAAAATGACATCCTTGGCAATGTCTTCCTAAATAAGAATGACCATGTACCATTTAAGAAACATACCGTGGATTGAGAACTCTACAAACGAATAAATGAGAGAAACCCTAACAAGCTTCAACAAGAAACAATAATAAACAGAGAAAATAGGAAGTGTATGGGGGAAAGAATGTAAAAGGAACAAGAGAAGAAGGGTCACAAAAACCAACATCAAGGTAATTTTGATACCATGTAGAAGAACTGATAGAATGAGAATATGGATATATAAGAAAAACAATTGTACATTTGTTAAAAGTCTAAATTTTGGATTCGGACTCCCCGTGAATCATTTCCTGTGAGGGCTCAACAAAAAATTTGAAAAGGTCATCTTCAGACATTAACTTGTGGCTGAAAGACCTATTTAAGGAGTAGGTTCTATGGGAGGAATTGGGAATAGAGGTCACTGTAGGGAAGTTATAAACTTCTTCAGATAAGGATATGCATTATGGTTCTAGCATATCGTCAAATTCACAGTGGCTCTTTGAGAAATTGTCTGCTTTATCACTCCACTGATTTACAAAGTTCTCATGATCCCAATATCCTAAATTATTTTTCTCTTGAGATATGTCATCAAGATATACATGTGTTGTTCCTTGTGCAGAAAATTGTTTGAAACCATATTTCCCCCCTTGAACTCTTTTCTTGCAAGTTGTTATGCTTTTCTCTCTCTCTCTTTCCGTTTCTCTGAGAGTGGTCCGAAGTTGCAGCTTCTTGCCTTCTTCTCTGCTGCAGATGAACAAGACTCTTCAGTTAACAAGCTTATATATATATATATATATATATATATGTGTGTGTGTGTGTGTGTGTGTGTGTGTGTGTGTGTGTGTGTGTGTGTGTCACTTCCCGTTCCCAGAATACGTATTTTTATACGTGTACTGCTTTAATATATTTATTTAATATTTATCATGTATTGTTCTGTATTTAAATCCCTTTAATTTTATGTTAATTAATTTCCTGCAATTTTATTTTCTGTATTTTACTTTCTGCTTTTATACTCTGCTTTTGCTTTGCTTTGGGTTCGGCTTGGATTGGTTCAATTATGTTGGTTCATCATGAACCGAAACAAACCCCCACCTACCACCACCCCTTCATTTAAAGCCCCATCCCCATTCTCTCTCTCTCTTCATTACTTCACCATTACTCTTCTTCTTCCTCATAAACTCTCCCCCACCTACCTAGCTGCATAGGCAAGTGCCAACTTGCTTTTTGATGGATCTTCATTTTTGCTGTTCCATTGTCTTTCTCTCAAGATTCTTAGATACTTTAGTACTCAGCATTTTTAATTTCCATGGCTCATTTCATGTAGATCTAAGTTTAATACATTTTCGGATTTCTTAGGTTTTGATCTATTAACTTTATTATTTTTTATGTTTTGATGGTTCCATGTTGTAGAGAATTTTGTTCTACCCTATTTTGATCTATGGAAGTCCAGATTTGGGCTTGGAATGAAGGATTTAGAGAGCTTAGAAGCAATGGTTTCCATGGTTCTGTCCTCAGAAAATTCGGAGAAGAAGAATAGTTTCAGACCGCATGAAGGTTTTTGGCCGCATGAGATCCTGGCCGCATGACAGTACTTGACCGCATGAGTTTTCATGCGGCAAGTCATTCTGGCCGCATAAGCTATTTTCAGCCGCATATAGGCTTGTGCCAATCCCAGCCGCATGCGCTCGTTATCTTCGAGCCGCATGAGCTCGCATCTCCTTGGCCGCATGAGTTTGCTTCCCTGGGCCGCACGCGACCGTCTTATTTTCGATCCGCATAAATCCTACTTCTCTCAGCCGCATGTGCTCATTCTTTTGAAGCCGCATAGATTTGGTGAGATCCGAGCCGCATAAGCTCTGTCTTTCCGCCGCTGCATGTTAGTCTAGCCGCGTGGCTTTAACGGCCGCTAGCCACATAGGATTGTTTTCTTTGCCGCAGCTTAGCCGCATGGGACTTGTGTCATCTAAAGCCGCATGAGAGTTACTTTTGTCTCAGCCGCATGAGGCCTAACCTTTCTAGCCGCATGGCTGAGTTTGTTATTCTAGCCGCATGGATTTAGTTCCTTAGTCGCATATGCATGTTTACTCAGCCGTATGAACCAATAAATTCCTGGCCGCATGAACTCTGGCCCTAATGCCTTTTTGGCTGATCCTTGTCCCGAATTGACATTAATCGATATTGACTGATAGTCTTGGCATTTATTAACATTAATTGTTATCTTGACATTAACATTATTTATTATCTTAATTTATGATTGATCATGCGTTCCTAGTTGGAACTAAGCGACTGGCTAGTCGTCTTATTGAATGAAATGAATGAGACACGTTCATATTAATTATGAACTATTGTAATCGATTGGCCGATCCCGAATATTGGCAAACAGGCACATGCAGGCTACAATTTATTTATTTATTTATCTTACTAAAGCAGCATGTGTACTTTATGGTCAAGGCATGATTATTCCGTGGTTAGTTTTGATTGTTGCATTACGCTATGTAAGACTTACAACCTAAACCGCACGGGTATCGTTGTAGAGTTGTGCATATCGTATCCCGGACGGAAGTACTCATTTTGAATGACCATGATCCACGGTATGGGATTTCACTCAACGTAGAGGCTATTAAGTTAAATAAAATAATGATTGCATAGAGAGAATGGATTCCCAAATTCTTACATGGCAGCCCTCTTTGGGACTATTAAGTGCCCGACAGGCTGGCTAGTTCCCACAAATACTGCAAATCTGCCACACGGGCAGGGAGCGGTATCTGCTTATATTATTTATTGTATATTGTATATTGATGACGGGCGTCCCGCTGGGACTCGTCTAATTCATGATTGGCGTAATTGATTGATTGGATAGACTAGCCTTGCTTGCATATAGTAAGAACTGAGGAATCCTCATTGCATAATTCCAGAATAACTTGGACCTCACCATAGCAAGCCGTAGTAGTGAATGGCCGTTTTAAATTGATTTGTTTGGGTACTGTATCTACTCTGTTACCTAATTGAGATGATCAGAATATCGGGACATAACGGGCCAAATTCTGTCCTTGTTTGGTTGGGAGGTTGGTTCGAAGTGTCGTGATGTTATGTGAATCCTAGTAGATAGCAGAGATCTATTATCATATTCTCTTATTAATGGTTTCATTCCTCATATCGTGCTCCCTTGCGGTACTTGCTATTAGAGGCCTAACCTCTCTGGTTTTGCATAGCCAGATTTAGAGCCGGTCCCCGAGGACTCAGCTTACTTCTACCTCCAAGATGGTCAATACTAGAGGGATGATCGCAGGAGGACTCGAGTGGGTTCCTTATTTCCCCGCTCATTTTGTTATTTACTTTATACTTTGCCGTTTGGCACCGACATGTTAGTCGGATTGTCTTGTACTTACTTTTACATAATTGTAACTAAGTCAGGCTGCAGCTGATAACAATTGTGTATACCTTATTTCATCATCTGGCTATATTTTGTAAAGCCAGATATCAAAAACATTTTGACTGAGCGTTTGGGACGCCTTACTGCTTTATCTTACATGTTCTCTATTACTGTTTATTGTTTGAATGATTGAGACAATAGATGTGAAGTGACCATAGCGAGACTTTCGTGTAGTATGCACCCCCTCGTCTTTTAGACAGCATTGATCGTATTATACGGTATTCATCTACCGTAATACGTAGCTGGCTGAGTCATTCCCCCGCTCTCCAGTATTCTGGTTCTGGGACGTGACAATATATATATATATATATATATATATATATATATATATATATATATATATATATAGCAAAAGTGGTAGACTAACAATATAGACAAAACCGAAGGAGTATCTTTTTCATGTTATTTTTTCAGTCATTTGCAGGCGGCTAATACTTGTGTGTCTAGGCCTATTTTGTTATTTAAGCTCAATTATTATGCTACTTTGATAACAACCTGGGTTCAACAAAGTTAACTTACCATTAGATATGACGGGTTTTTTATTCACAACTGTCACAAGATTCATCATCTAGTGGATAATTTTAGTTTAGCACATAAAAGTATTATTAATAGTTATAAGAAAATAGTATCTAATGCTAATAACAGGTGTAATATGTAATATATGATATATTCTTAGCAACCAGACTTGATAACTAACGTATATTATTCCAAAACTATAACAAAGAGAGAACGACATCACTGTATTAACCTTGCACTCTTGTCCTTTGTTAACATCATATAGATAATAGAAAAGATATCCAATCAAACTCAGAAAACCAACAAACTAAATAAATAAAAGCCAGACCCAGGTGTGTACTGGTCCCTTCGTTATCCTTGAACCTTGACTAGTATAAAACATGACATAGGTAGTAGCTCAACCAGATCTTCTGCAAAAGAAAAAGAATAAAACATTCAACAAACTCAGTTCGCCTGCAAATCAGTGACACATCAGCTCAACTCACTGGTATGCATAGGCAGGGGAGGGAAAGTGCAACCTGTTACACATATATGGGAATGAGTGTAGAGTGTGTGTCACATATGAGTGGCAGTAATGTGTAGGATATGTATGTAATACAAATAGGTAATAGGCATTACCTATATGTAGGTAATGTGAGGGCAATTTATTGAGCTGGTCTATGAAGGATGTGAGGCAAATTTTTTAGCCGTTAACTCTACATTTTGGAAAGAGGTGGTGGATAGTGCCAACAACATTTACAATTCCTTCGGATGGTTACCTGATAATTAGTGAAGTACATGATGGATCAACAATTATACTATGAGGTAGGCAGTGAAATTTCCTTGAACTGAATAGTTACTGGTAACAAAAGATGAGCTCTTAATTTATTTTTCAAGTTGTTAGAAGTTGGGACTGAAGAAACAAACATATTTTTCCGAGCAGTAACACATTTTCAAATATTACACCCTGCAGATATTTTACTGCACGGGAAGTTGGTGGTGTATGACAATGTGCAGCAGAAGATAGGTTGGGTTCAGTCCACCTGCAGTACTAAACCTCACAGAAGAAGCAAGGACTTCCCTTTCTTCATCTAAGAAAGCTGCATTGTTCTATTGGAGGAGTAAATGCTATATATCGTGTAAATAATATCGGTCACTCTTTACGGCGTAGAATGTCTAACATCATGAAGACGCACTGCATTGTATTGTTCTTCATATTTGTGCACTTTCTTTCACCAGTGTTTGTAATAGAAGGTTACACTAGTAGCATCCACCTTGCGGTTGCTCATAGATGCTT
Organism: Iris pallida; assembly: GCA_029216955.1. Taxonomy (NCBI): domain Eukaryota; kingdom Viridiplantae; phylum Streptophyta; class Magnoliopsida; order Asparagales; family Iridaceae; genus Iris; species Iris pallida. Next base: position 3,644,900 of record JANAVB010041018.1, read on the forward strand.
AATATTGTACCATCACTTCCCAGAGACTCAAAATAATCTATACTTCTTGTATTGTTTCTGAATGATGTATAGTTGTGGTTGTGTGATGATCATTTAATTTGGCTAACCAAGTTACTAGAGATTATAATGCTTCTCAATAATAATCAAAATCTACTTATAAAGACTTCATTATGATAATGGTGGAATTTCAATTTTACCAATAGAATGCAGTAGCAACTCAGATGTAGATGACATTCATTTGCTTTTAGAAATAAAGAGGTCAGTTTATTTCTGGGCATACGAAAAACTTTTAACACATAAAGTACAGACACGGATACGACATGGTAACATGGGCATAACACATACGTTTAGAAATAAAGGGGTCGATTATAATTTTTTTTCTAATCATTCAATCACATGGGGTTCTAATAAAATTACTAGCTTTTCTTTTCACCATGTTTGGAGTCCATAGTGTTATCACCTATAAATAACTCATAACTAATAAAGCACAGACACGGATACGATACGGTAACATGGACATAACACATACTTTTAGAGTGTGTGTCCGAGTGTATTCTGGAGCATTCAGATTGTGTCCGATACGTGACTGAAAAAATATAAATCATAACCTAGTTAGTTGTTAGATCACAAACATTCTCTAAAAAAATGTTAAACATTTTTGACACGATTCACATCCGTCTAGGCAAAATAACAAAGAAAAGAAAACACTTGGAAATGACAACCCTGGAGCAAAAAAAATCCCTAATTTGAATGATGATGTCAAAAAATTATACTCCATAAATAATCATCAAGAAGAACATACCATGGCTCAAAAATTACCAAATCGGATTCTTTCTTGGACCTACAATCACAAACACAACAATCAGAAGAAGAAGTATTGAGTCAAATACAGACCTAAACAAGAAATTTAAAGATCTGACAAAATAATTCAAAGATCTGATGTTATAGACCAAATAAAATAAACAAAACAAAACAAAATAAAATAAAATCACCGAGAACAAAAAGAAGTATAGGAGAATAATTTCACGGAGTATTGTATTGATCCCTAACTCTACGTCGGTAAGGAAAGAAGGAGGATGAGGAGGAGGATAGAGATATTTACCACCAGAGGGAGAGATCTTGTGAGAGAGAGGTGTCCTTGGAGCGAGAGAGAAACTCGGTTTCCCTTCTTTCATAGGAGAAGGGAACCAATTGTGAAACAAACAGTAGTTTCAATTGTGAATCGATTGTTGCCTTCTTCTCAAATACTCTTTAATTCAACAACAGTTGGAACCATAAAACAACACACAATTAGACTTAAAGAGTTAATAACTATAACCTAGGGTTTCTAAATCTTTTCCCTAAATCGACAGAAATAACTTGGGCTTCGAAACCCTAATCTTCAGAGATTCCTGGCCGAAAACAAAATAATAACTAATTCGAAACCCTAACCGGAGATTACTGGACGAGAAACAAAAATAGGGTTTCAAATTGTAACAGACCTCGCCAGGAATGGTGGATCCAAGAAGTGCAGCCATGGCGGACGAACAACCGACGACGAAGAAGAACTCTTAGAGGATTGAAGGAAGTTGCATCCAAAATGTAGAGAGAAAAAGAAAGATCAAGCCCAATTATTTGCCCCAATAAATTAAAGGATTTTATGAAGAGCAGAGCTCCAGTAAGTTTAGGGTCTTTCAAAACTTTTGAGGAAAATGAGTGTTTCCCTACTAACACTTTTCATTTTACGGGGGAGAGAGTCCTCAGGAAAAAAGTAGGGGAATGTTTCCCTCCTAAAACTTTTCTTCCCTTGTAGTGAGAGGATGATTTATGACTTTATTGCTGGAACACTTTCCTACAAAGGACATGAGATGCACATGTATGTCATCATCAATTTTAAACGCCGTTAGAACATTATTAAGGCGTTCCTAAATAAATATTTTTTTTGAAAATTAAAATTCAATATATTAGGAACGCTTTTTACATCTGGAACACTTTTATTCTGTTGCAACACCTAGGTACAGACAATAAGCGTTCCAGATTAAAAAATATCTAGTGTTCCAAAATGGCCATTTTGGTGTAGTGAGTGCCGCATGGATGCATAGTGTCGTATGGCTTGTATAGTACCGCATGGATGCATAGTACCACAGGAATGAATAGTACGGTATGGATAAATAGTGTCGCATGGCTTGCATAGTGTCGCATGGATGCATAGTGCCGCAGGAATGAATAGTGCCGCATGGCTTGCATAGTGCCACATGGATGAATAGTACCATATGGCTTGTATAGTGCTGTATGGATGCATAGTGCCGCAGGAATGAATAGTACCGCATGGATGCATAGTGCCGTATGGCTTGCATAGTGTCGCATGGATGCATAGTGCCGCAGGAATAAATAGTGTCGCATGGCTTGCATAGTGCCACAGAAGGCTGTATAGTGCTGCATAGTGCCGTAGAAGGCTGCATAGTGCCGCATAGTGCCACAGAAGGCCGTATAGTGCCGCAGGAGACTGCATAGTGCCGCATAGTGCCTATTTTGGCTCTATTTAGCTGTTTTATGTCCTATTTGGCTCTATTGTACCAGAATTTCTCCCAACTCCCAACATGAAAGTTGTAGATCTTTTTTTTGACTTCAAGAATATGTTACTAGCTATTTTATGCAAGTTTCTCTCATTCATGATAATGTAAAGATAGAATACGATAGTGGCCTGTTAAGGCGCACTCTTAACATGTAACAAGTAACATGACATGATAGTGGCCCGTCGTGGCGTACTCTTGACAAGCAACCTTGGCATGATAATATATAATAATGGTCCGTCGTGGCGCACTCTTGATAAGTAAATCTAACATGATAATCTTGATATGCTGTTGTGACGGCTATCTTAACTTGCTAAGTAACTCTTGTCTTGACACCGTGGGTGTTTGTACTTGTATAAGCTACATGTCTCGTCTTGTATTATGTCTAAGACATAAATTTCTGGTTACCACGGTCAGGGATTCATACTGAATCTGACTAGGATAATGACTAGATTGATCAAGTAGTTCATGAAGAGATTTTCTAGCTACAGACAGTCCCGTTATCTGGGCGCTCTAATTGGACTTGTAGCATGTCGTCGAGTAGGACATATTTCCAGCATACTGTCATGTGTTGCACCCCAAGTCACCTAATCTAACTCTCTCAACTTGTGACCGGATAACCTGGATTAAGACTGCAGGGCTTGTGGCTGTTGGAACATCTCGATACATCGTGTTAGTAACTAAGCTTGTGATAACCCTAGTTAGTTAAAGTATCAAGCCGTACTCATTGCTTGGCCGTGATTGATGGATGGAGTCCCGTCTAGTCTTGCCTAGGCAAGACTAGTACATGGTTATTTCAGCACATTACTGTTATGCTTTATTCTTGTCGATAATTGGTTGGAGACTAAGTTCTGTTCAGGTGAAGGGTTACAACTCCGGTCCTTATTTGGTTTACGGGTTGTAACTTGGCTACCGGAATAGTCCCTTAATTGTCTTATCGTTTATCACCTTGTTTTCTCTAACTCATATCTTTTATTATCCTTTATGTCTTATGTGCTAATATGCTGGTTTTAGTTCTTAAGTGAAGCCACCCTTGTGGCACTTGCTCTTTTTGGGGTCTGACTCAGCTGGTTTTTGTCACGCCCCAGAACCAGAATACTGGAGAGCAGGGGCAGACATAGCCAGCTACGTATAACGGAATGGAAACCACACCGCTATACGGTCACGGCTGTCTAGATATGTGAGGGTTTCACTACAATCCATCAGTCTCTTAAGGTCATAGATAGCCTATTGTCTCAATATCAACCAACTAATATTAGTTACAAGATATCAGACCACCAAATACACAATAGTAAGGCGTCCCATACATTATATATTCGGAATGATCATGAAGCTAGTCGTTACAAAATGTGAGGACTAGCAAGTGTTCAGTCATACATGATCAACCCCCGAGGCATGTCAATCATGTTACAGCCCGTAGGCAGACAGTAAGTAAGTACAATCGAGCTAACACTTGCTCGTCGGCTAAACGTCTCAAAAGAATAATTTACAACATTACAGTGGGAGAACAAAAAAAGAAACCCACTCGATGCCCTGGTTACGCCTGGTGGCCACCATCGGACTGAAAAGCAGGGAGATCCTTTGGTGTTGCTCCGGTATCTGGCCATACAAAACCAGCTGGGTCAGACCCCAGAAAGAGCAATTGCCACAAAGGAGGCTTCACTTAAGAACTAAAACCAACAAATCATTATCATTCAATATGTAAGAAAACAACAATAAGTAACACAGATTGAGGTTTGTGCACTACCAATGCACTTACCCCAATCAGAGAAAATAATTAAGTGAGGCATCATGACATAAGATAACTGGATAATCATGCTAAATAAAATATAGCTGGGCAATATATGAAGAGAAGACGAAGATACTATTCTGGAAGCCAGGTTACAATCCTTAAACCAAACAAGGACCGAGATTGTAACCCTTCACCTGAACAGAACATAGTCTCCTGATCATTTATTGCTGAAGGTGACAATCATTAAGGTGAAAAGGAGAGAGTACAATGATAAAAGTGACAATGAAGAGTGCAATATGCTAAAGTGACAATAGGGTACAATCATTATAGTAACAATCTGGAGTGACAATCATTATAGTGACAATCTGGAGTGATAATCATTCAATCATTCTGGTATAATCTTGCAATCAATCAATTCTAGACAATACTATACTAGACTAGACTCCATCCATTCAATCACGGCCAATCATTGCCTACGGCTTTCTACATTAACTAACTAGGGTTATCACAATCCTAGTTACTAGCAAGATGCAATGAGATCCTCCAAGTAGTCACAGGCCCTGCAGCTATCCAGGTTATCCAGGCAATCATTATAGTGACAATTTAGAGAGTACAATGCATTAGAGTGACAATAGAGTTCAATCATTTAAGTGACAATGGTGGGTGCCCCACATAACAGTGGGCTGGAAATGTGCCCTACTCGTCGGCAGGCTACAAGTCCAAACATTTGCGGCCGGGATAACGGGATCGCTTGTAACTGGGGAACATCTCTTCATGACTAGTGAATTATTCCAGTCGTTAACCTAGTCCATTTCAGTAGTTACTCCTGACCGTGGTACTCAGGAGTCCCTGTCCTAGACATGATGTAAGACAAGACAGGTTCATTTGTACAAACACATTCACCTACGGTGTCCAGGCCATTTATTCTTGTCAAGTCGTGTTAGCCGTCGCAACAGCATTAAGTTATCAAGTCAGGCTACAAGTCAGGAGTGCGCCGCCACGGGCCACTATCAAGTTATCAAGTTACAGGGATTAATTACACGTTACAAGTTTGGTGGGCACCCCACTGGGTCACTAGCAAGGAGCTCAGAGAATACCAGAATCATAATCCACAAAAAATCCCGAGAACCGTACTAGTCATAAATAATTACTTGAAAACCGTGTTAGACCGTGTCGAGTCAAGACAGTCGTGCTGTGTTGAACAGATCTCAGAAAAAACCCAATCCACAAAAGAGAAACCAAATCGAGAAATAAAACCAATACTCCAAGAGCCAATGGAATTAGCAAGGGGGTCAGGGGGTTGGACATACTTGCAAGAGCACGCACGGAGGGGGAGCATACACGCAAAAGCACGCACGCAGGGGAGCATACACACAAAAGCACGCACGCAGGAGAGCAGCGTACGCACAAAAGCACGCACGCAAGAGAGCAGCGTACGCACAAAAGCACGCACGCAGGGGGAAGCGAATGCTCAGGTCATGCGTACGCTCAAGTCTGCGTACCAGGGCATGCTCAAGTCTGCGTACCAGGGCACGCTCAAGTCTGCGTACCAGGGCACGCTCAAGTCTGCGTATGCAAGAGACACGCTTCCAACAGGAAGCGTACCCAAGTCTGCGTACGCAAGAGACACGCTTCCAACAGGAAGCGTACCTAAGAGACACGCTTCCAACAGAAAGCGTACCCAAGCCTGCGTACGCTGCACTAAAGAGCGCGCACAGCTCAGTGGCGTAAGCTAAAAAGCTCGACATACTGCTCACTGTCTTCTCCAAACCAGCAAGAACTCCATGGTTGAACCCAAAGCTTCAAAAGTTCATAACTTGGTCAAAACAAGTCCAAATCCAACTTTTCAAAGGTCAAAATTGGGTAGAAGAAAATTTCCTACAACATGGAACCATCAAAACTTGAAAGCAAAGAAGTTTGATAGATCAAAACCACCAAAATCTGAAAATAGCTAAAACCTAGATCTAGAACAAGGAAAACTCCAAATCACAAAATACCAAGCACTAATGTTGATCACCATGTCCTAATCTAGCAAATGGACAAATAAAATAGGGTTCTCATGTGATGACAAGGTGTACTTGCCTATGGGTTGGGAGAGTTGTGTAGAGGAAGGAAGAAGAAGAAGAAGAAGAAGAAGAAGAAGAAGAAGAAATGGAGGTTGTAATGAAGAGAGAGTGTTAGATGGAGTTTTAAAGAGGGTGGGATGTGGTGTGTTGAGGGTGGAGCATAGGCTAAGGTGTTCCAATACTCATTAAACCAAACCAAACCAACCCAAACTAATTAAAACCGAGCCATGACAAAACCCAAAATACGAGAAATACCAAAATTCCACAAGTTGAGAAAAATAAAAATACATGTCAAAATCCAGATACGAGTATAAATACGAAATATGGGAAATACGAGAAATGAGGGTGACAACTCTACCCACCTTAAAAGAATTCCGTCCTCGGAATTTAATCAAGAGGCTAGAGATGTAAGGGAAAGTTATTCTATCACAAGCAATCTACGCTACCAATCAATCATACAATCATATATGCAAGCAAGGATTCGAAGCGTAAGGCATAAGAAGATATTACACCTTATGAGTCAAACCAGCTGGGATGACCTGATCAGATATCATCCTCATGCTCCCAAGTTTGACTCTCCCAAAGAGGGATGACTCTAAGCAACACGGACTAAACTGATAGTCTTACGCTTGAGGTCTCTCTCCTTGGTCAAACATGGACACGGGCATATTCTCATACGAAAAGGTTGGTACCAATAACCAGTTTCGAATGACCTAGGATATGGCTCGGGTCCGAGATGTTCCGTCGCAATTAGGTTACATGAAATACGTCATGCACCCCACATAATGACGATAGAAAAGCAAGATGAGAGGACACATATACCTCTCGGCCAATTCTGAACCTGAGCCTGGGCTAAGGTAAACTGCCGCGGATTCTGTTGCTAGAAGGTCTGGGCCTGAGTCGGCAATGGCCTCGGGAACGGGAACTGCTGTTGCTGGTGAACTGGAGCTGGTACTGGTGCTGGTCCCCTAACCGAGGGACTAGATACTATCGATGATGAATCAACTCTGAATGGGCAGGACCCCACCCTATGGTCCGGTGCTCCACACAATAAATACAATCCCAATGCCTTGCGACACTCTGCTTCCACGTGTCCAGGCTTCCCACAATAAGAACAGCCCACGACGGAAGACTGTGCTTGCTTCTGTTTCTGCTGAGAGTATATCGGAGTTGAGTGCTGAACCGACGTCACTGAGGCCGCTCGCCTCGGAGCTCCAATAGTTAAAGTCCTAGCTGCCGGGGCTGGTGCTGAAGACTGATTCATTTGACCATGGGACCGCTTCCGACCTCCGGTCCTGTCCACTATTCTCTGGGAGGTATACTCGTGCCTCCTTGCTGCTCGCAACACCGCATCATAGATCTGATGCTCGAACTGTTCTACCGCCAATATAATCTCCAGGTGGAGTCCTTGCTGGAACCTCTGCGCTCTGTCAAACTCGGTTGCCACCAAGGTGGGAGCGAACCGACTGAGTCTGGAAAATCGATCGCATAACCGTCGACCGTCCTCCCCATCTGCTTAAGATTACTGAACCTGGTCTGCAAGTCATATCGAGCCACTGCATCATAATACATAGTCTGGAACTTTTCGTTGAACACTGCCCAGGGGACAGGTGTTGCCAATCCTACTGCTTGTGCGGCCCACTAACTGTGGGCTAGATCTAATAACTGTAGGCGCACCACAGCCACCTTCTCGTCTTCTGGAATCTTTGCGACTTCGAGAATCACCTCTATATCTTGTAGCCAAGCATCGGCAGCAATGGCATCCTCGCTGCCATCGAAGAACGAAGGGTTCAGGCGCTTAAAACTGTTGACCGCACTGTTTCCTCAAGGACAACTTCTATTCAGAGCATTTTGTACTACTTGGTGCAGGGCATCTCCCCGACGATCTTGGGACGCAAGCAACTCACGGATGAGTCCTACCAATCCTCCATCCTCTGACCCTGCTGGCTGGACGGACTGAACTGGCGGTACTGGTTCTCCAGGAGGCACGGCTCGGGAGGCTGCTGCTGAGTGCTGGACCTGATCTCCTGGTTGCTGCTGGTCCACGGAAGGTGATCCGCCTTGCTGATCAGCAGGTCCAGGTTCGATGTCGCTGAAAAAGACGACATGGGAACAATAAGGAAGGACCAGAAAAGATCAACGATTACAAGCATGTGATCAGGACAAGAATTTCAGGAATCAAGAGGATATGAGCAGAGATCAAGGGCGAGTACGAATTGAGACATCTATTCGGTAAACCCTCACACATCTTGATTAACAAGACCTGTATGGGCCACCACTTAAACCATGTCACGCCCCAGAACCAGAATACTGGAGAGCGGGGGCAGACATAGCCAGCTACGTATAACAGAATGGAATCCACACTGCTATACGGTCACGGCTGTCTAGATATGTGAGGGTTTCACTACAATCCATCAGTCTCTTAAGGTCATAGATAGCCTATTGTCTCAATCTCAACCAACTAATAATAGTTACAAGATATCAGACCACCAAATACACAATAGTAAGGCGTCCCATACATTATATATTCAGAATGATCATGAAGCTAGTCATTACAAAATGTGAGGACTAGCAAGAGTTCAGTCATACATGATTAACCCCCGGGGCTTGTCAATCATGCTACAGCCCGTAGGCAGACAGTAAGTAAGTACAATCGAGCTAACACTTGTTCGTCGGCTAAACGCCTCAAAAGAATAATTTACAATATTACAGTGGGAGAACAAAAAAAGAAACCCACTCGATGCCCTGGTTACGCCTGGTGACCACCTTCGGGCTGAAAAGCAGGGAGATCTTTTGGTGTTGCTCCGGTATCTGGCCATACAAAACCAGCTGGGTCAGACCCCAGAAAGAGCAATTGCCACAAAGGAGGCTTCACTTAAGAACTAAAACCAACAAATCATTATCATTCAATATGTAAGAAAACAACAATAAGTAACACAGATTGAGGTTTGTGCACTACCAATGCACTTACCCCAATCAGAGAAAATAATTAAGTGAGGCATCATGACATAAGATAACTGGATAATCATGCTAAATAAAATATAGCTGGGCAATATATGAAGAGAAGACGAAGATACTATTCCGGAAGCCAGGTTACAATCCTTAAACCAAACAAGGACCGAGATTGTAACCCTTCACCTGAACAGAACATAGTCTCCTGATCATTTATTGCTGAAGGTGACAATCATTAAGGTGAAAATGAGAGAGTACAATGATAAAAGTGACAATGAAGAGTGCAATATGCTAGAGTGACAATAGGGCACAATCATTATAGTAACAATCTGGAGTGACAATCATTATAGTGACAATCTGGAGTGATAATCATTCAATCATTCTGGTATAATCTTGCAATCAATCAATTCTAGACAATACTATACTGGACTAGACTCCATCCATTCAATCACGGCCAATCATTGCCTACAGCTTTCTACATTAACTAACTAGGGTTATCACAATCCTAGTTACTAGCAAGATGCAATGAGATGCTCCAAGTAGTCACAGGCCCTGCAGCTATCCAGGTTATCCAGGCAATCATTATAGTGACAATTTAGAGAGTACAATGCATTAGAGTGACAATAGAGTTCAATCATTTAAGTGACAATGGTGGGTGCCCCACATAACAGTGGGCTGGAAATGTGCCCTACTCGTCGGCAGGCTACAAGTCCAAACATTTGCCGCCGGGATAACGGGATCGCCTGTAACTGGGGAACATCTCTTCATGACTAATGAATTATTCTAGTCGTTAACCTTAGTCCGTTTCAGTAGTTACTCCTGACCGTGGTACTCAGGAGTCCCTGTCCTAGACATGATGCAAGACAAGACAGGTTCATTTGTACAAACACATTCACCCACGGTGTCCAGGCCATTTATTCTTGTCAAGTCGTGTTAGCCGTCGCAACAGTATTAAGTTATCAAGTCAGGAGTGCGCCGCCATGAGCCACTATCAAGTTATCAAGTTACAGGGATTAATTACACGTTACAAGTTAGGTGGGCACCCCACTGGGTCACTAGCAAGGAGCTCAGAGAATACCAGAATCATAATCCACAGAAAATCCCGAGAACCGTACTAGTCATAAATAATTACTTGAAAACCGTGTTAGACCGTGTCGAGTCAAGATAGTCATGCTGTGTTGAACAGATCTCAGAAAAAACCCAATCCACAAAAGAGAAACCAAATCGAGAACTAAAACCAATACTCCAAGAGCCAATGGAATGAGCAAGGGGGTCAGGGGGTTGGGCATACTTGCAAGAGCACGCACGGAGGGGGAGCATACACGCAAAAGCACGCACACAGGGGAGCATACATGCAAAAGCACGCACGCAGGAGAGCAGCGTACGCACAAAAACATGCACGGAAGAGAGCAGCGTACGCACAAAAGCACGCACGCAGGGGGAAGCGAATGCTCAGGTCATGCGTACGCTCAAGTCTGCGTACCAGGGCACGCTCAAGTCTGCGTACCAGGGCACGCTCAAGTCTGCGTACCAGGGCACGCTCAAGTCTGCGTACCAGGACACGCTCAAGTCTGCGTATGCAAGAGACACGCTTCCAACAGGAAGTGTACCCAAGTCTGCATACGCAAGAGACACGCTTCCAACAGGAAGCGTACCTAAGAGACACGCTTCCAACAGGAAGCGTACCCAAGCCTGCGTACGCTGTGCTAAAGAGCGCGCGCAGCTCAGTGGCGTAAGCTAAAAAGCTCGGCACACTGCTCACTGTCTTCTCCAAACCAGCAAGAACTCCATGGTTGAACCCAAAGCTTCAAAAGTTCATAACTTGGTCAAAACAAGTCCAAATCTGACTTTTCAAAGGTCAAAATTGGGTAGAAGAAAATTTCCTACAACATGGAACCATCAAAACTTGAAAGTAAAGAAGTTTGATAGATCAAAACTACCAAAATCCCAAAATAGCTAAAACCTAGATCTAGAACAAGGGAAACTCCAAATCACAAAATACCAAGCACTAATATTGATCACCATGTCCTAATCTAGCAAATAGACAAATAAAATAGGGTTCTCATGTGATGGCAAGGTGCACTTGCCTAAGGGTTGGGGGAGTAGTGTAGAGGAAGGAAGAAGAAGAAGAAGAAGAAATGGAGGTTGTAATAAAGAGAGAGTGTGTTAGGTGGAGTTTTAAAGAGGGTGGGATGTGGTGTGTTGAGGGTGGAGCATAGGCTAAGGTGTTCCAATACTCATTAAACCAAACCAAACCAACCCAAACTAATTAAAACCGAGCCATGACAAAACCCAAAATACGAGAAATACCAAAATTCCACAAGTTGAGAAAAATAAAAATACATGTCAAAATCCAGATACGAGTATAAATACGAAATACGGGAAATACGAGAAATAAGGGTGACAACTCTACCCACCTTAAAAGAATTCCGTCCTCGAAATTTAATCAAGAGGCTAGAGATGTAAGGGAAAGTTATTCTATCACAAGCAATCTACGCTACCAATCAATCATACAATCATACATGCAAGCAAGGATTCGAAGCGTATGGCATAAGAAAGATATTACACCTTACGAGTCAAACCAGCTGGGATGACCTGATCAGATATCATCCTCATGCTCCCAAGTTTGACTCTCCCAAAGAGGGATGACTCTAAGCAACACGGACTAAACTGATAGTCTTGCGCTTGAGGTCTCTCTCCTTGGTCAAACATGGACACGGGCCTATCCTCATACGAAAAGGTTGGTACCAATAACCAGTTTCGAATGACCTAGGATATGGCTTGGGTCCGAGATGTTCCGTCGTAATTAGGTTACATGAAATACGTCATGCACCCCACATAATGACGGTAGAAAAGCAAGATGAGAGGACACATATACCTCTCGGCCAATTCTGAACCTGAGCCTGGGCTAAGGCAAACTGCCGCGGGTTCTGTTGCTGGAAGGTCTGGGCCTGAGTCGGCAATGGCCTCGGGAACGGAAACTGTTGTTGCTGGTGAACTGGAGATGGTACTGGTGCTGGTCCCCTAACCGAGGGACTAGATACTATCGATACTGAATCAACTCTGAATGGGCAGGACCCCACCCTATGGTCCGATGCTCCACACAATAAATACAATTCCAACGCCTTGCGACACTCTGCTTCCACGTGTCCAGGCTTCCCACAATAAGAACAGCCTACGACGGAAGACTGTGCTTGCTTCTGTTTCTGCTGAGAGTACGTCGGGGTTGAGTGCTGAACCGACGTCACTGAGGCCGCTCGCCTCGGAGCTCCAATAGTTAAAGTCCTAGCTGTCGGGGCTGGTGCAGAAGACTGATTCATTTGACTATGGGACCGCTTCCGACCTCCGGTCCTGTCCACTATTCTCTGGGAGGTATACTCGTGCCTCCTTGCTGCTCGTAACAGCGCATCATAGGTCTGATGCTCGAACTGTTCTACAGCCAATATAATCTCCAGGTGGAGTCCTTGCTGGAACCTCTGCGCTCTGTCAAACTCGGTTGCCACCAAGGTGGGAGCGAACCGACTGAGTCTGGAAAATCGGCCGCATAATCGTCGACCGTCCTCCCCATCTGCTTAAGATTACTGAACCTGGTCTGCAAGTCATATCGAGCCACTGCATCATAATACTTGGTCTGGAACTTTTCGCTGAACACTGCCCAGGGGACAGGTGTTGCCAATCATACGGCTTGTGCGGCCCACCAACTGCGGGCTAGATCCAATAACTGTAGGCGCACCACAGCCACCTTCTCGTCTTCTGGAATCTTCGCGGCTTCGAGAATCACCTCTATGTCTTGTAGCCAAGCATCGGCAGCAATGGCATCCTCGCTGCCATCAAAGAACGGAGGGTTCAGGCGCTTGAAACGGTTGACCGCACTGTTTCCTCAAGGACCACTTCTATTCAGAGCATCTTGTACTTCTTGGTGCAGGGCATCTCCCCGACGATCTTGGGACGCAAGCAACTCACGGATGAGTCCTACCAATCCTCCATCCTCTGACCCTGCTGGCTGGATGGACTGAACTGGCGGTACTGGTTCTCCAGGAGGCATGGCTCGGGAGGCTGCTGCTGAGTGCTGGACCTGATCTCCTGGTTGCTGCTGGTCCACGGAAGGTGATCCGCCTTGCTGATCAGCAGGTCCAGGTTCAATGTCGCTGAAGAAGAAGACATGGGAACAATAAGGAAGGACCAGGAAAGATCAACGATTACAAGCATGTGATCAGGACAAGAATTTCAGGAATTAAGAGGATATGAGCAGAGATCAAGGGCGAGTACGGATTGAGACATCTATTCGGTAAACCCTCACACATCTTGATTAACAAGACCTGTATGGGCCACCACTTAAACCATGTCACGCCCCAGAACCAGAATACTGGAGAGCGGGGGCAGACATAGCCAGCTACGTACAACGGAATAGAATTCACACCACTATACGGTCACGGCTGTCTAGATATGTGAGGGTTTCACTACAATCCATCAGTCTCTTAAGGTCATAGATAGCCTATTGTCTCAATCTCAACCAACTAATAATAGTTACAAGATATCAGACCACCAAATACAAAATAGTAAGGCGTCCCATACATTATATATTCGGAATGATCATGAAGCTAGTCGTTACAAAATGTGAGGACTAGCAAGAGTTCAGTCATACATGATCAACCCCCGGGGCTTGTCAATCATGTTACAGCCGTAGGCAGACAGTAAGTAAGTACAATCGAGCTAACACTTGCTCGTCGGCTAAACGCCTCAAAAGAATAATTTATAATATTACAGTGGGAGAACAAAAAAAGAAACCCACTCGATGCCCTGGTTACGCCTGGTGACCACCATCGGGCTGAAAAGCAGGGAGATCCTTTGGTGTTGCTCCGGTATCTGGCCATACAAAACCAGCTGGGTCAGACCCCAGAAAGAGCAAGTGCCACAAAGGAGGCTTCACTTAAGAACTAAAACCAACAAATAATTATCATTCAATATGTAAAAAAACAACAATAAGTAACACAGATTGAGGTTTGTGCACTACCAATGCACTTACCCCAATCAGAGAAAATAATTAAGTGAGGCATCATGACATAAGATAACTGGATAATCATGCTAAATAAAATATAGCTGGGCAATATATGAAAAGAAGACGAAGATACTATTCCGGAAGCCAGGTTACAATCCTTAAACCAAACAAGGACCGAGATTGTAACCCTTCACCTGAACAGAACATAGTCTCCTGATCATTTATTGCTGAAGGTGACAATCATTAAGGTGAAAAGGAGAGAGTACAATGATAAAAGTGACAATGAAGAGTGCAATATGCTAGAGTGACAATAGGGTACAATTATTATAGTAACAATCTGGAGTGACAATCATTATAGTGACAATCTGGAGTGATAATCATTCAATCATTCTGGTATAATCTTGCAATCAATCAATTCTAGACAATACTATACTGGACTAGACTCCATCCATTCAATCACGGCCAATCATTGCCTACGGCTTTCTACATTAACTAACTAGGGTTATCACAATCCTAGTTACTAGCAAGATGCAATGAGATGCTCCAAGTAGTCACAGGCCCTGCAGCTATCCAGGTTATCCAGGCAATCATTATAGTGACAATTTAGAGAGTACAATACATTAGAGTGACAATAGAGTTCAATTATTTAAGTGACAATGGTGGGTGCCCCACATAACAGTGGGCTGGAAATGTGCCCTACTCGTCGGCAGGCTACAAGTCCAAATATTTGCGGCCGGAATAACGGAATCGCCTGTAACTGGGGAACATCTCTTCATGACTAGTGAATTATTCTAGTCGTTAACCTTAGTCCGTTTCAGTAGTTACTCCTGACCGTGGTACTCAGGAGTCCCTGTCCTAGACATGATGCAAGACAAGACAGGTTCATTTGTACAAACACATTCACCCACGGTATCCAGGCCATTTATTCTTGTCAAGTCGTGTTAGCCGTCGCAACAGCATTAAGTTATCAAGTCAGGCTATAAGTCAGGAGTGCGTCGCCACGGGCCACTATCAAGTTATCAAGTTACAGGGATTAATTACACGTTACAATTTAGGTGGGCACCCCACTGGGTCGCTAGCAAGAAGCTCAGAGAATACCAGAATCATAATCCACAGAAAATCCCGAGAATCGTACTGTAGAAGCATGGAATTTCACAACCAGAAAGACCATGCGCCAGACACTACATGCGCCAGGACTCGCACAAAACACTTCACAGCAAAATTAATAAGTATAGACATTTGAAGAAGGACTTTTCATTTTATATATAAAAATCTAGAAAAGGTTGTACAAAGGAGAATTTCTACAAAGGAAAGATCCTAAGTCTACAGCCAGCGGCCACCATGCGCCTTCAGATAGGCGCAGCGGCCACCAAGCGTCTCCAGATAGGCGCAGCAGTCACTATGCGCCCCCATCCAGGCGCATCCTGCCATCTCTTCAGCAGCTCAGTTATGTGCATCCAGCTCAGTTATGTGCATCCCTTCAGCAGCCCAGTTATGTGCCACTCTTCCAACCAGGCTCACCTGGCCGAGCAGGAGTGTGCCGCTCTTCCAGTCAGGCTCACCTGATAAATGCTTCGATACACAAAGCATTTAACCCTCTGGCTGGAACCAAGAAAGAGAAGAGCACCGCAAATCTGTGGCCAGGGTAGGCTTCGAAAGAGCCTCCAAAGGCCAAGGAAGACCGTGATCGAAATTACGGCGAAAGGCAGCTTTCAACACAATCAGAGCGGGCGACACCCACTTTGAAGGAAGAGAGAGCCTAGCACCGCCATTCCGATCTACGGCTCTTCCGGAACAACGGAGACAAGGCCCGAGCATCCCCATCTTTGGATGCAACAGGTACCTTCCGCCTGCCTCAGAAGCCCTCGACTCCGTCTTTTGGCTGTAACAGTCACCTTCAAGAGCATCAATGACAATATGGCGTCTCATCTTCACCCTCGGGAGCACTTCGTCAACAGAATGCACCTAAGAACCTGAGTTCATATTGAAAAGACGTGAGGGAATGAGAGGCCAACCTTCTCTCCATGCCACAATTTATAGGCCGGGCAGATCAAACCCATGCGCCAAGTGGATGGCTCTCCGGATTCCGTGCAATGAACTCACATTAAATGGATGAACCAAACGCCTCGACTTCAGCCAAGCGGCTATTAAAAGCACTCGAGAAGCGAAACAGCCGCATCATCAAAGACGTGTCGGATGCGCCGGCTGGTCAGCGCATCACACCTCTCAAACAGATGTGCCCTGTACCGAGCACATCAAAGGGGATGCGCCCCCATACGCCTAGTGGAACGTCAACCGACGCGCCCACTCAGCTGTCCATCGAATGTCACCAACATTAAATGTTGAACTGACAGAGTTGGCAGCACGCCTTCCCAAGTCTGAACGGCTGACAGCTTTTATAGAAAACGAAGCATCCACAACATCAGCATCATCATGACTCTATTCCGACGGCTACTGCCATGTGGCCACTCGACCACCCGCATGCGCCTCCACGGCCATGCGCCCAAACCTGCATGCGCCTCAAAAGCCATGTGCCTCAGACCCTTCACTGATCCCTAAAGACAGAAGAAGAGTCTCCAGTTGAAGCTTTGCATGCGCCTCAAAAGCCATGCGCCCCAGACTGATCTCTGATCCCGAAAGACAAAAGGAAAGTCGCTCGCATGCGCCTCAAAAGCCATGCGCCCAGAACGGCTCGTGACTCCTAAAGGTCACGAGCCAAAATCTCATCATGCGCCCAATCCAAGGCGCATCCCACCAAATCATTCCCCCACCAAATCAGAGATCTCCGAGCCATGGGTCGACGACACGTGTCCTTTGACTCAATCCAAGATCTCAGCAACAGAAAGATCTTCTCCTCTGCTACGTGCCGGCTCACAACAGCAGTATGAAGAATTCAACCTCGCGAGTAGGGCGCATCATCCATGCGCCTCCATCAGCAATCTCCATGTGGCGTCCCCACGCACCGGCGCATCCTACATATGCGTGCATGGGCAGCCAACCTGCCCAGCTATAAATGGAAGAATTATCCCCTCCTTACAGACACACAGAGAGATATACATACGAACAATCCAGACAGAGATTATCAGAGAGGCAGATACAGACACTCAACGTCTTCCTCCTCTCAGCCAGCTCCAGCACCCAGAGCAATCTACACCTTCAGAGAACCGATAACCGTCGTCAGCCCGTCAACGGAGTCAACGCATTACCACTCGCTCCATTGGCACTTAGGATCCAGATTAAACAAAAGTGTACTCCTAGGACTACATCTAAGTCCTATATTGTAACACTGTTCTGTTTGTATTAAGATTTGTAATCAAACGATTTTAATGGCAAACAAGCTGGCGACTCTGCTGGGGACGTCTTTCTCCTCTTCCGAGAAAGTCGTGTCACAGGCCAATGACGTGAAGGTGGGCTCTTCCCATAAGATGCTGGTCGTGCATCTCAATCAACAGGCATATGAGGAGTTCATTTCTGAAGGAAGCACGAGTCCTTCGAAGCGGCTGCCGAAGCCGAAGAAGACCCGCCGTGTCTGGGTGCACAAGGTCGACGCCTCGGGTACTACCACTGAAGGGGATGTGCCAATCCAGCCCTCCCTTCCTGTTGACGTTCTCAGCAACCAAGGTGCGCCCGCTGATGCAGCGCATCTCTCGGGGAAATGTGCGGCTGACCACATTCCCCAGCCATCTCCCTCTCAGGCGAGGAAGATGCATCGACGGAGCAAGGGCGCAGCCAAAGCCCCGCGCATCACCTCTGATGTGCCACAAAAAGTCTCTATCTTTGACAGACTCACTCGCTGTAATGGCGAGGAGAATTTTGATGCTGAGTACTATGCGCCCCAGCGGGCTAGTACAAAGAGATCCAAGGCGGCACGGGCCATACGCCACAAGCGTGCTATGCCAGCAGCAGGCCAGAGGCACGTGCTCACAATCACGTACGCTGCCGATGGCAAGCTGTACAAGGTCGACTCAGGTGCTTCGGCACCAAAGACGAGTCGATCTTCAAAGTCCTCATCTCACTTGGGCGCATCCACTGCGTGCATAACCAAGTCGAGTGCGGCAAATTCAGTGGTCTTGAACTCCCGCGCCTCCTCTGGTTGTGCGTTTGAGGTTCGTTCAAGTCACTTCAAATGTTGTTGTTCCCCCACTACTGATCATGATGCCTACTTGGTATTAGATCAGGGGGCGCAGCACTCACCTGTCCGCCCCGACGTTTGGCCTTGCCATGCGCCTGAAGGGGGTATGAGGGTAGCACTCTCCTCCAACGACCTGCATAATGTGATCACTCACAAGCGCCGGTCAGGAGAGTCGACCAACAAGCACGATGAGCCTCTCACGGGGCATACTTGTGCGGTGGTCACTATCAACTGCTGTGGCAAGACGGCAGTACCACCAAGACAGTCAGTCTTCCAGCGACTGCAGTCATCGACACCCCTCCGACATCGCCTTGGGAAGAAGGTGTCAACAGAAGAGGAGCCAAGAGTTGCTTCATGCAATATGGTCTCCAACTCCTCATCTCTCCGGAAGGCGACCGGCAATTCCTCGTCCAAAAGCCAATCAAGGAGAACCAAGGCAGCAGTCTCGATCTCCGGGGTGTTCGAAGGCACTCGGTCAAAGAAGAAGTTCTTGGAGGAAGCTGGGGGTAGTCAAACCCTTGTTGAGCTTCCTTCCGAAGACGAAGATGTCCAAAGCACAGCTGCGGCGGATCTTCATCCTCGAGGCGAAGTCAGCCTCCCAGAAGCGCCTCGAAACGAAGATGTCCCTCAGGACACAGCTGGGGGTAGAGACGAAGAGGCCCTTCAAGACGGAGTCGAGGACAATCAGGCCCTGGCAGATGCACCCGTCGAGAATGACCTCCAGAATATGACTGGGGGTGGCCAAGGTGAAACACCAGGAGAGGTGACTCCCCCACATGAGAGTGAGGCCGAGAGCGAAGCCTCAACCAATCCATCCACTCCTGGCCGTGTCAGGATAGTATACATGGCTGGGGATGATGCCGAGTCTGATGTGCCACCGTAGGACATTGTTCAGCGCATAGACTCATTAGAGGGAGGACTCAAAACCCTCTCTGCCTCTATGCAAGCACTGACTCAAGCAGTATTTGATATTCGGTCGGCCTTGACCAGAACACCTTCAACCGGTCCCGACCCAGGAGTTAATGGGGAGTCGAGTGTACCCCTTCAACGGGCACCCTCCGACACAGAAGCACCTCGGACATCGGAACCCTCAAACGCTCCGCTTCAGATAGTGCCACCTTCCTCGACTCCTAGCTCCATAGAGGATGTGGTCAAAATGATCAAGGACCTGTGGGAGCGCTTCGAGTCCAAAAACAGGCAAAAGGAGCGCCAGAAGATGGGCATTCTCCAGCCTTATCCTCTCGAGTGGAACAAGGTGGTTTATCCACCAAAATATAAACCACAAACACTCACACCATACGATGGGAAGGACTCTCCGCGTCGATACCTGACATATTTCCAGTCACAAACGGGGCATCTTCTAAAGGAGGACGCGCTCCTCACCAGCATCTTTGTTGGGGCCCTAAAAGGGGTGGCGTATGACTGGTACTGCAGCCTCCCCGACAATTCTATATCGTCCTTCGACGACTTGACGCGCCTCTTCCTCGATCGCTTCTACGACGGCGGGAAGGACATGACGATGGCATCTCTCATAGAGATTCGCCAGAAGGAGAAAGAAACGGTTCGGGTGTTCATCGAACGCTTCCGACAAGCCTGCTTCAGGCTACCTCCAGGCATGCCAGAACATGCGCTCCTCTCCTCTTGCAGCATGAACATGCTGCCCACAGTGAAGCTCTGGCTCAACTCTACTCCCCCTCCCGACTGGAGCTCCCTGATCATCGAAGCTGAAGCAGCAGAAAAGAAGGCAGCCAATGCACGTCTTCTGGGTGTCAGCTTCCCCGCCTTTGATGATAAGGGGAAAAGGTCAGCAGCCAACAACTCCGGGCGAGAAGAAAAGGGGAAACAGGTATTGACTGTTAATGCCTCGAAGGGCGCATCTGTGCCTACTCAGAAGCTTTCACTGGCACCGAGACCTAAGGAGGTGTATTCATTCAATGATGAAGATACCCTGCAACTCTTCGAAATACTGAAGCAGGGTGACAAGATCAAGCTCCCGAACCCGAAGCGGCCCGATGAAGTTGGGAAAGTGGACAACCCGAGGTACTGTCACTACCATCGGTTTGTCGGACACCCGACCAAGGACTGCTACGTCCTCAAGAATTACATCTAGCGCATGATCAATGCGGATGTAATCTCCGTCAACTACGAAGAGAAGACGGTGTCAGCCAATGTGGTGTCACTTCAGTTCGGTACCTTGTCGCCGACCACCACACAAGATGGCGTCATCCCCATCCCTAAGGCAACAATGGAGGTGGTAAACTTGCCACCTACCCGTGACAATGTGAGTGGACTCATCCCACTCACCACATCTCGAGGAGAGGTCCTCTGGGTTCACCCCGACCTCGTCTCTGAAGTAACTCAACCGGAGGTACGCTCTACCTCCAAATCAAAAGGCAGGAAGATCAAGTCTTGCCGCACGGTCTCTTCTTCAACGGAAGAGGCACTGCCAGTGCAGACGCGTGCACAACAGAACGCTCAACCCGACGAAGCTGCCGTCGAGGTGGTGCCTCCTGGCACAATCCCTGAGGAGGGCCCGTCTAAACCTTCAGCAGCCTATAAACAGAAGCAGGTGGAGGCTCGTTTCGACAGACCTCTACGAAAGAAGAATGCTTCGGGACTAGCCAAGCCCCACAACTTTGACATACTGGCACAACTGGCCAGTACTCTGCGCGCTTATCTTTGTTTGAGCTCTGCGTTTCCAAAGACTCCGAGAAGCTCTCTGCGAAG